>CM021109.1:168240024-168277450 GCA_007115665.2 Sequoiadendron giganteum
CATAGTTGGGTTTATCTTTCTTTGATTCTATTTGTCTTATCATCCTTTCTTCAAGTAGAAATTTCTCTATATCATCATTTGAGACTTCATCCACTAGTTCAAGATCTAGGATTTCCTCATCACTTATCTCCTTATAATATAATTTGAGAGCATCTACCTCCTTTTTGTTGAATCTGAAGATATCAAGGGCTTGTTTAAAATATGTCTTTGGATTATCCATTGGAGTATGGATATCCATCTACATTTATATTAGGTTGTGATCATACCTCTTAAATACTTGGGTAAGTGCAAGAAGTTGGGTCCACGAAGAGGGGAAGTTTCGGTCGAAATTTTTTTTCTCGCGCAAAACGCATACATGATCCTAAATCAGTAATGTGTACGCATTACGGTTTGGGGATACGAACCTAAAATGCGTACGCGTTATGAAACGTGATAACGCATACAAGTTTCATAACGTGTACACGTTTTTGAAACACGTACGCGTTTCTAAAAACTATTTAATTTTTTAAATAAGCGACTATGAAAGTCATTTTCACAGTCGAGTTCAGTGCGCCAGGAGAAGGAGAAGCAGATTGCTTATGCATTTTGGACGGCTGGAATCTGCCAAATTTTCACTCTCACCTCCTCCTGTCGACACACCTGACCTCAGCAACCTCCAGGTTGGTTGAATTCTACAATATTTTTGCATTATAATTGCTATTTAGTTATTTTTATTTTATAATTGCTATTTAGTTATTTTTGTTTAGTTTGTTTTAATTTAATATTTAATAATTTTTAAACTGCATATAATTAACTGAAAACATCAACGAAACAAACAACATAAAATTTTAAATCAAAAACCTAAATTCGACACATTTAGTTTTGAAATTTGAAACCCTAAACTATAGGTTCTAAAAAACTAATTTACTCAAACTATTAATCCTAGGGCCTAAACCCTAGAAAACGCAACATAAACTAAAACCCTAGAAAACATAAACTAAAACCCTGGAAAACGTAATGTAAACTAAAACCCTAGAAAACATAAACTAAAACCCTATTTGTAGGTTAAATCTAGGGTACAATTAGGGTTTGGCTTAAACTTTAATATATATTATATAGTTAGATTTCAAAATTACAATTAGGGTTATGATTAGGTTTACTTGTTTAATATTAAAGAATTCAATTACCTGCTTCTAGGGTTAGGGTTCTAAGATAAATATTCAGGTAAGGGTTGAGGTTAGGGTTTGTATTCAACTAGGTTTAGAGTTAGGGTTATATTTTTATTAGGGTTAGGGTTAGGATTATGAAATTATGAAATAAAATTTAAGATGCAGGTTAGGGTTGGAGTTAGAATTAGCCCCGTCAATTGGTGTAGGGTTCTAGGGTTGGGGTAAAAATTAAATTAAGAGTCTAGGGTTAAATGGTTGTAATTTTGGTGAGAGTTAAACATTCAATCAATATTTAATTAGGTTTATGATTAAAAATTTTATATTCATTTAGGGTTAGTGTTCAACTAAGGTTATGATACCCGATTTAATTACAATTAGGGTTAGAGTTCAAGTTAGAAAACATAATCTAGGTCGATTGTTACCATTTTGTCTTGAAGGGGGTCCTAAAACATCAACTTATAGATTTTCCTTCATTATTATTACTCAAAATTTAAAAAAATCAAGAAATTAAAATGTATAACTCTAAAATCTATAATTGGTGAAGGATTGGGTTGCAAACTTTCTTGGATTTGACCCTACTGAATTGGTAGTTTGGATTCCTTATTTTTTTGCATAATTATTACTTTTAATCACTATAATTTTAATTTATTTGCATCCTTTAAGTTTTATGTAGTATACTATTTTTTAATAATTTATTATTAAAATAATATTTAATTCTCATACCTTTTATGTCTCTCTAACAATGGGGTCTTTAGGTGTGATCAACAAAGTTTTTTTTTAGTAGAGATAATTGTGAGGTATCACAAGACAATGCATTTCCCTCAATTTGTTATAACAACCATAGACTTTTAGTCATAACATATTGAATTTTCATTTACTTCACTCTTCATTCAACATAATCTAGGTTGATTGTTACCATTTTGTCTTGAAGGGGGTCCTAGAACATCAACTTATAGATTTTCCTTCATTATCATTACTCAAAATTTTAAAAAATCAAGAAATTAAAATGTATAACTCTAAAATCTATAATTGGTGAAGGATTGGGTTGCAAACTTTCTTGGATTTGACCCTACTGAATTGGTAGTTTGGATTCCTGATTTTTTTGCATAATTATTACTTTTAATCACTATAATTTTAATTTATTTGCATCCTTTAAGTTTCATGTAGTATACTATTGTTTAATAATTTATTATTAAAATAATATTTAATTCTCATACCTTTTATGTCTCTCTAACAATGGGGTCTTTAGGTGTGATCAACAAAGTTTTTTTTTAGTAAAGATAATTGTGAGGTATCACAAGACAATGCATTTCTCTCAATTTGTTATAACAACCATAGACTTTTAGTCATAACATATTGAATTTTCATTTCCTTCACTCTTCATTCAACATAATCTAGGTTGATTGTTACCATTTTGTCTTGAAGGGGGTCCTAGAACATCAACTTATAGATTTTTCTTCATTATTATTACTCAAAATTTAAAAAAATCAAGAAATTAAAATGTATAACTCTAAATTCTATAATTGGTGAAGGATTGGGTTGCAAACTTTCTTGGACCCTACTAAATTGGTAGTTTGGATTCCTGATTTTTTTGCATAATTATTACTTTTAATCACTATAACTTTAATTTATTTGCATCCTTTAAGTTTCATGTAGTATACTATTGTTTAATAATTTATTATTAAAATAATATTTAATTCTCATACGTTTTATGTCTCTCATATGAACAATATTTTGTGTTCTATGGTAACTCCTATTATCATTTCCCCTTTTCAAATACCATGATTCCTATGTTTCTATTATTATATGTTTAAATGTATCCTTAATATGTTTAAATGTATCCTTATAACCAATTTTTTTAATTTCTAGATCTTAATGGTTATTACATTATTCTAATATACATATATAACTTTCAAAATCCCTAAATCTTGAAATGGATGTCTACAACCTTATATGTATACATCACATGAGCCATATAATCCTATCTATCAACCCTAAACCATAAAACCTAGATATCTTTCAGACTATATGTAAACTCCAAACCATACATAATCACATATCATTAATCAAGAAAACCCTAGACACTAAACCCTACATTCTAAAATATGAACAAAAACCCTTACCCAAAACTCAAATTGTAAACCACAAATTTGAAATTTTCAAAACTTGTACAGACTTAAATTATAAACTATAATGTGTACATGCTATGGATTTTTAATGAACATTATGGATTTTTTAATGATAAATCAAATGGTCTTCAAATGAATTGCATTTTGGATTTGTGCACGTTCAATGTGATTTTTAAATAGTTCTTTCAAATTGTCTGCATTATTTAATTAGTTTGTTGATATATATTTTTTAATTGTTTAACATGTGCAGTTGCCATTTGGTTGTACATTCACATGGATCCACTATTTAGCATTGAGGATTTTATGCCTGAACCACATATTCCTATAGATCCCATAGATCCAGACCCACCACCACAAGAAAACCCCATTCCTCCAAACCCTCCACCTCCTAACCCCCCACCCCCTATAGTAGACCAGGATCAGTTGAGAGAGAGCATTAGGGCAAATCTTACGGTCATTCAAGAAAATATAGATCTAATAAAAAATGAGCCTAGAATTCCCCCCCATCTCTCACGGTTTGCATCTACGATGCAAACTATTGTCGATTATGTTCGATCTATTAATGTGGACCAAGATAGGTTTCATCAATGGAGAGATGAGAGGAGACAATTCTATGCAGATGGATTGTCTTATAAAGAAATTAATGACCTTAAAATTAACAAAGAAGCCATGTGCCAGTATTTTTTTAACCCCCAAACTAACCAACCATTTCCACCCACCAATAAATGAATTTCAATTTTATGGTGTAGGCACCCCTTGATAGCTGCACATTTTTGGGATAGATGGTGGATGGTGTTCGATACTCCACCACATGGAAATTCTGAGGTACCCCTATACTTTTTGAGAAAGTTATGGGTAGAGTTTGAGTTGGGTTTAAAACCCAACTATTTTGATATGAGGTCATTTTAGGGAGCTGGGTGTGGCATGCCCCAACATAGATTAGGAGCACATGTTGATCCTCAACGATGTGCTCCAATTGCTCCTATTGTTCCTCCTGCTTCTCCTAGTGTTCTTGTTGCATTTCAGTAGCAAACCATGCTATCAACATTAGGAGCATTGAGTTCACTTTCAGGACATCTCACTCATCAAACTTCACATGCGGCGGTTGAAGTGGTCAATAGAGAGCATAGAGGCTCCAGCAATAGGAATACTCAAGCATCCACTTCAGGTGACCCACCTGCATCTGAGATAGAGTCATTTATGGATTTACTATATTCTGAGCATCATCTTACACAGGTATGTTCATCTTTTGAACTTAATTTTTTTTTTTGGAATGTGTAAAATTCATGTTTAAATAATAACATCAAATTATATATATAATACAATATTAATTCAATAAGTGTTTGGTGTAGACGCATGATCAGACAATGCCTGAAACTCAAAATGATCATGTCTATATGTCGAGTGTTGTAGATATGGGCTCACCTTTTGGTCAGGTACTTAAACCAATATATATTAAATTTAGTTTGTGTGGATATATATATCTAATTTATTTTGAATGCTTACACATGATGTGTGATTGATATATATTATATCTAGATGCAGGGAGGTCAGATGAGCATGCCTAGTGCTGACCAAGCACAATTTGTGGTGAGCGCTCCTGAGTCATCATCAGCTCAGGTGCATTCTTTCAAAAAATTTGTTAAGTTTGAATTAAATACACATCATAGATCTAATTTAATTTTTACATTTACATACACATAAATTTGTTATTTGAGTGTTGTAGATATGGTCTCACCTTTTGGTCAGGTACTTAAACCAATATATATTAAATTTAGTTTGTGTGGATATATATATCTAATTTATTTTGAATGTTTACACATGATGTGTGATTGATATATATTATATCTAGATGCAGGGAGGTCAAATGAGCATGCCTAGTGTTGACCAGGCACAAGTTGTGGTGAGTGCTCCTGAGTCATCATTAGCTCAGGTGCGTTCTTTCAAAAAGTTTGTTAAGTTTGAATTAAATACACATCATAGATCTAATTTAATTTTTACATTTACATACACATGCGTGAATGATCTATACAATTTATTGTACATATATATACAGGCATTTCATGAGACACCCATTGCAGGTGCACCTAAGACATCGTCAACATTTATGCATGGGAAATCTCAGGTGCATGATCTTGAGGTCATATCATTCAAGGTTGTAAACTTTACTAAATATCCTAAACAATTTTTACAGATCTTTTAAATATATTTATATTTGAGGTTTTAACATATTGATTGCTTTATATGAATATGCAGGATATAGTAGATCAGGCATTTGGATCTTCTCAAGTGATAGTTATGCTACCCATTGAACAAAATGTTCTAGTAGATCCACATGATCATATGGTAAATTATTCATGTCTTAAAAATCATTTTTATTGTATTTACTAGATATTTATTAATTAATTTTTTTTATCCAAAAGTTTATATTTTTAGGTTTAAATATGTTTAATTATATCAAAATTTATAAATAAATTTAAATCTAATTTCAAGTTACTTGTACTCTTTTACAGCATGATGCAAGTACATCTAATCGACCTAGAACAAAGAGGAGACTTGATTTGACTTATCAGCCTGATAGTTAAATGGTTTTAAATTTTAAATAGACCAGAAATCTCTAGTTTTATTTAAACTTTTATGTGTTGGACTTGACATATACATATTTTTATTTATTTATATCAGATGACTTTAATGTGATGATTATATATATGCAGTCAATTATGATCGTGTTATGTTCATTTTGATGATTATATGCACTCATATGTATATGTAGATCTAGATATTTTATCTAATTTTCAAGTAATACATGCACTAGATATAAATTCTTATCTCTACAATCAAATTTCATAAATATATAATTTATCACATGGTTAAAGGTGATAAATTTAAGTATTCCTTAAATAGTTTAGATTATATTCATAATAAATTAAGAGCTCATGTAATTTTAACTATTTACCAATTCTAGAAAATATTTGAAGAATTATATGAAATGTATAATCTATAAAATTGGAATGATATTTTTAAAATGCTACTAATAAGTTAATTGAAAATCATACAACTATACAATATGATGAAACATATATGTGTGCACATGTATATCCAATTATTTAGCTTATTAATTTTTACGTGAAGACCAAAAATTGATATTTACATAGTCTCTTGATAAAATAATTTTTCATTGACAATTGCATGGTAGACCGACTTGATGAGAACCTACAAAAATAATTAATGTAAACTGTAAGTAGTTCTATAATTTTTTTGATTCATTTAAGTAAATATATAGTAAAAGTTACAAAATTGGATCTTATAAATTTCATAAAAATTCAAATGATGTTTTCCATAGGATGGATGAATGGGATGCATGTCATGAACCCTAAGGTGTGGCTTAATGGGTCCTATGAGAATGGCTTAAGGGGAATTATGCGAGTGACTTAAGGGATGCAAGATTGTGGAGTAAGGGTACATGTAAGAGGATATGACTTAAGGGTCCTATAAAGGGATGTCTTCAGGGAATGCAAGAGGATATGACTTAAGGGTCCTAAACCCTAAACCACGTGACCTAAATCCTAGGAGATCGACCCTAAACCATTAATCCATATAAATTTGTTATTCTAAGCATCACATGAATCCTAGAAACCCTAAACCCTAAACCACGTGACCTAAACCCTAGGAGATCAACCCTAAACCATTAATCCATATAAATTTGTTATTCTAAGCATCACATGAACCCTAGAAACCCTAAACCCTAAACCACATGACCTAAACCCTAGGAGATCAACTGTAAACCATTAATCCATATAAATTTGTTATTCTAAGCATCACATGAACCCTAGAAACCCTAAACCCTAAACCACGTGACCTAAACCCTAGGAGATCAACCCTAAACCATTAATCCATATAAATTTGTTATTCCAAGCATCACATGAACCCTAGAAACCCTAAACCATTAATCCATATAAATTTTTTATTCTGAGCATCACATGAACCCTAGAAACCCTAAACCCTAAACCACGTGACCTAAATCCTAGGAGATCAACCCTAAACCATTAATCCATATAAATTTGTTATTCTAAGCATCTCATGAACACTAGAAACCCTAAACTCTAAACCATGTGACCTAAGGGGATGGCTTAAGGAGATGTCTTAAGGGGTGTTGAGAGAGTGACTTAAGGGTATGCAAGAGGATGGATTAAGGATAGATATACAAGGATATGGATTAAGGGGTCCTAATAGAATGAATTAAGGGGAATTAATAGAGAGACTTAAAGGGGATGCAAGCAGATGGATTAATGGCACATACGAGGATGGCTTAAGGGGATATGAAATAAATTATAAAATTTTTATAAAATGACAATGAGTTAAATTTAGTTTTATATTTATACTCTCAACTAAATGTATCTACAACTATATATAGTTACCTATCTCTAGATTCGAATTCCATTGTAATAAGAGTGCATCTCCTCTCTTTTTTGTAAAACATCTAGTATCAAGGGAGACCTGAAACAAAAAATGATATAAAACTTTAATAAGGAAATGAATTTAAAGACAAATATATATATCAATTAAATATATACATACAACTAGATATACTTACCAATATTTATTTACTCTGTTGTACCATCCACATCCTCTCTTTTTTGTAATGCATCTATGATTGTCTCATGATCATGCATTGAAAGTGTCCGTAAAACTTTATTAGCAGGCCTCCCGTGATATCTAACTAGTTTTATATTGGTTGCCAAAATCAAATGTGAATAATGTATAATCTTCTTGTGTCTTTCATAATCTTCAAATGCAGGCAAGCCATTCTTTCTTATCAAATATTTTTGAAGCCAGGTGCCAACAACAATGACTGAACCAGTTGGATACTCAAAGTTATCATCATCCACTCTAGGATGTACCAACTTATATTTTCTCTCAACACATCTAGCCAACCAGTACTTTGTCTCCTCTTCATTCCCCTCAAGTGCAACAACAACATACACATGTCCTACAAAAATAGATAAAAAATTCAATAAAGAGCACGACTTATATTTAATTCATGTATATAAACATGCATACATATAAAATTCATCTCAATAAATAATATACCTTCTTGTACAAGATTAGAAACACGATCATAATCATCTGATGCGAACGCTTGATTATCTTCAATTATTGTTCCATGTTGAACATGTGTCAATGTAGGTGTTAAGGCTCTTTGTTGCCATTGTTCAACCCATTCCATATTTTCACAAGCCTCCCAATCACCTGTAATACAAAATTGACAAAAGCATGCCAACTCCCTTGTCCATATTGTCCATGTGTTTGCATTTGAACTCTTAAATGAATGCCATTTTGCAGATCCATTAATTTGTTTCACAGTCTTGTCGAGAAAAAATATCATTTTCTTCAACTAACCAAAAGAAGCGGTGAATTATTGAGCTCTCACTTACTCTTGTAGATAATTTGGTATTGCACCAATATACAATTGCGCATGCATCTCTAAATTTTGCAGCATCCTCAAATTTTAGTTGCTCTCTAGCAAGAGCTCTTTTCACACATGGACCTGCTCCATCGTGTTCTCCCTTACCATGACCGGCTTCAAAAAAACTCCATATGTGTTGGATATGATTTTCCTTATGAACTCTACATAACCAATAAAACATCCTAGCATTTTTGAATTGACTCATGCAATTATCTGACCATATGAGATGTTCTAGCAATTGAATTCCTCTTTCTTTTAAATTTTTGTAAAATATATCAAAACAATATTGAACAAACTCAGATGAATGTAATTGATTATCACTTACATAAAAATGGTACTCTCTCAAAAAATTTATATTATCTTCTCTACTATCATCTGCATGTCTATAAACAATATGAACAAAAATAGATACTTGCACTGAATTATAATACTATGATTGAATTTCTTCTTGTGGAGCAAGAGTATAATTTTCAGCAAAATCAACAACCGACAATATAGTTCCAATTGGGAATGTGTTTTTACATAAATGAAATTGATTATCAAGCCAATGAGCATACTGAGAGTGTTGAACATATTTAGGTACAATCTTATCTTTAAATTCTTTAATAAATGCATGCACAGTATTTTTTTCCATAATTAGCTCACAACGTTTTCTAGTTTTTCCATCTTTTAAAGAATACTCAAAATTTTTAAATCTTTTTACATCTATTAATTGTTGTCCAAATTCATTTAAACTAATTTCATGCATACATTAACCTAATAATGAAAAGTTATCACATCTATCACATTCTCTAGAAATACATGATTTTAAATAAAATAAGTGTCCGTTAGAGGGTTCACAAAACAAACCTGATATAAAATCTTTGATTCTTTTACGTGGCATATTAATACCACAAATGTCCTGCATAATTTGGTTAACATGCAAAGTGCATCGTATATATCGAAAACTATCATAATAATAACGAAATTGTACATGAGTCTTACAACAACAAGAGATTCATTGCTTATTAATTCTAACATACCAAGGTTTACACTTTTCGAATGATCTTTGACTTATTTTAATATTCAATGGTAAGATTGAAGCATCTAAATTTTTTTTATATAATTCAGTTTGAGTCATATCTAAGAGATGCTCTGGATGAGGTACATGAATTTTGGAACCCACCCTTAATTTTAAGACATCTCTAATGTTAGGTGATACTCTTGTATTATTATGCCAAAATTTATCGATTAAAGATTTAATTTCATTAGTTAATTTCATGTCTGATCTTGGGAGTCTACCACTAAAACTCCAACATTGATTAATTGGATCATTTTCAATATTTTCTCTTCTTTTAGTAGCTCTAATCAAAGTTTTAGGATCTACTTTTATACATTTACTAATCTTACTTAACATTATTTTATTTGAAGTTGCTTTATCAACTAAAGCAATTGTTATTGCACGATGAGCCACATTTTTATCTTTAGATTGACTTTTCTTACCTATAAAATCAATAGCATTAGCAACACTAGAAATGACTTGTTCTACTGAATCATCTTTCTTTTTTGGTTTTACAAAAATGCCTAATTTTTTCATCACTTTTCTCATTTTCCACATTCTCATCAATTGCACCATGAGTTGACATTGGAATCCTAATTTCTTTCTATAAAAAAACATTTTATATATTTTATTTCCATATGTTCTAATTTGTCTCCAAGAAAATTTATCACGAAGGTTATCTAACACATCTTTTTCAATTGTAAAGAAAACATTTTCACCTTCATCCATGCAAGGGGTTTCATTTTCATTCACACAAGGGGTTCCATTTTCATTTTCAAATGTAAAAAAGATTTCATTCTCATTATGAGGGATTTGATGAGCATTTGCATTCTCATAAGATATATTTTCATCATTTTTTTGTTTTTGCATTCTTTCAACCCTATAATTATTGATATCATCAATGGTGTATCTAGCTTCATCTAAACAAGCAAAATCAATATTATCAAGACTTGGGTTTGAAAGAATACCTAGAGAGATTGTTTGAATAGGTGCATTTTCCATATCATTGGGAAGTGGATTTGAAGACATACCTGAAGTTGTTTGCATATGTACTGTTTCCATATCATTCAAAGTTGTAGTTGAAGACATAGTTGAGTTTCTCTCCTTAATTGTATTTTCTTCTATATTCACCATCTCCACATTTGCATCATCTACATTCATTTCATCATTCATGACTTTCTCTTCAACATTCATTGAAGTATACTTCCAAATTTTTCATTCGACGAATTCTTTCTCTTCTATCCTTTTGTCTTTTTGCCTCCATATCTTTATTTGCTTGAATTTCTTTGGGTGTCATTGACATTCTACACTTTTTTCTTTGTCTTTGTTTTGATCCCATGGTTACAAAACCCTTTTCGATGAAAAAACAAATGATTTACTTGTAACCAATTTTCAAAATTTTATCTCCTTCAAATATTCAAATAACACTTTGTACTATGAAAATCCTTTCTTCTTTGAACTTTGAAGTACACAAAAATATCATGAATACATCCAAAAACTCTTTTTTTTAAATCTTCTTGTAATTCTTGTACTTGATTCCACTTCAGAAAATTCAACCTACACTTGACTTTTCAACCAATTTGCAATAGAATATGCCCTGCACAAGACAAATTTGCAATAAAAAATGTAGAAAATCGAGCTTGCGGGCCATACTGCAGAAAAAGAATGTTGCAAGAAAAACATATTGTATCATAAAATGTCAAATGAGGATAAACGGATATATCAGAAATGTGTACGCGTTATGAAACGCATACACGTTCTTAAAAAGGAACGCATACGCGTTTCATAACGCGTACGCGTTACCTTTACCCAACAGGTAAAAAAATAACACGTACGCGTTTTGTTTCAATAACGCATATGCGTTTCATAACACATATGTGTTATTAAAAAAATTGTTTCCCAACCCGCTTGCAGACTTGGTTTTAGGTTTTGGAAAGCTTTGGCAATCCGAGCCATAGCCTTTGACCTGCAACTAAAAAACTAAGGCAGATTGAAGAAGAATGTTCAACTTTGACAATATGGTTGATGATTTTTTTTTCTGAATCAATGTATAAAATTAAAACCCATTATAGAACATGATGTCTAGTTTTTAAATATATAATTTTTATTAAGATTGGATTATATTTTCTATTTTTTAATTAATTTCAAAGCAAACTAGTCATTAAACTTGAAATATCAAACTTTTTGTTTTTTAATAACTTTTTTTTGGTTTAATTTTTTAGAAAATAAATTATATGACATCAATCTTTAGACAATTCTTTACACAATGAAAAAAAATTAATTCAAAAAAAGTTTAGTTTAGGTCAAATTATGTTGTCTGTACACAATTTTTAAAAACAACAATTAAGGCCAATAAAAATTAAATAAAAAATATATATTCAACAAAAAATTACAAAAAAAATTCCTCATCAATATTCATGTTGTTAGCTCTCTTTCCCCAAAAGGAATTAGTAAAATACTTTTATTTGATTCAAAAAGTGTTGTCCGTACACGTGCATGGTATGGTAAAAAAACAGGGACTTTTAAAAAGTGGTTTTTATAGATCTTTATCAAAATTTAGTTTCTACAATCTGAGTATTTGAATAATTTACATATTTATAAACTAGATTCAAATCTCTAAATTTCATATTACTGAATTTTTTAAAAATTCATTGTGTAAGTGCCTCAAATTTTCAGTCCAAGTGTGACAAATTCTGAAAAATAGTGAAAACACTTCCACTTTTTGAGTTTTTTGTGGACCCAACTTCTTGCATTAGCCCACTTAATTTTCTTCTATGGTAGGGAAGATTGGAATTTGGATATTCCCTTAGGAGTATCCATCTCACCTCAAATTTATTTATTTTTTATTTATTTTTGCATCCCTTAGGATAATGGCTACACACTATATATACATTGAAATATTCCTTTGAACCCTAGATCTTTTTTTTACCAAACCTTAGCAGCCAAATTGGTATATATGAATGGAAAAATAGGGCTAGGAAGGTGAATATAAATACATATGTAAATATGCATATTGGACCCTATTTTCCTAGGGCATTTGAATCAACTTGGATATATAAGCCTAAAAAATTCACCAATCTTTACTAGGGTTGGTTCATTCCAATATTCTATAGGAAAATTGTATAGGTAGATCCACATTGGGTTGTGGGATATAGTATACTTTAAAGGACTAATTTTTGGAATCTAGTCTTTTATGTAGAACCCTACATCATTCAACATCCAAGGCTTGGAGGCAAGAATATTATTATTTTCTTCTTTTGATTCATATTGGATTACAACTAAGCCTTTTAAAAATTGTCTAATCATGAGATTAGGGCCCCAATGTTCCTTTTCCTAGGACTAATCTTTTTATCATAGCTAGATATTTTCCCATTTAATGAAGAATGCAATGCCCTGCCACACAATCCTAGAGAAAGTTACAATTAACTACTTAAACGGACTAATATTTTTTTTGTTTTAGTACAATTAATAAGAAAGTTCACTATCTAATTCCAACAACCTCTAAGGTTATGAGACGGAGGTTAAATAGAACCTCAACAAAAAACATGAATCTAAACCATGCCAATTATTTAATTAAGAAATAAAACCCACACATTCCAATTAAGATAATTTACATCAAGCATAAGAGATAACTTTCGATTTCATTATTCATAATTAAACAATATGGTTACAAATCTCATTCCCCAAATGAGGCAAGTCCAAAGAATAAGATTACAAGTACAACTCTCCACCTCAATAACCAATGAGGGGTCATAAATCACAAGAACAACTGAAATGAAACAAAGCAAGAACTGAAACTGAATCCCACGAGCTCTCCAACTAGAAATCTCATCCACACGAACATTAAGAAAGCCCAACAGATTAAGGTGCACACCACCCAACCAAGTGGAACCCAAAGGCCCATCCCCCGTACTAGGAGATAATAACAAGGGATCCTAGCCGAGACCATCTACCTCTAGACACAGTCTAACACATAACTGAACCAAATTGACACAACCAATCCCATGTACCACACAAGTACAACACCAGTACATCACAAGTACAACTCTAACATGGTCACATTGTTTCCAGATATAAAGCAGATCAAGTATGTTAAGAAAACCATACACATAATGAACAATTACCAACCGTTGTCACATCAGGTATGTTAAGGAAACCATACCCAAAAAATTGAAAACCGACTGTTGACCTAGACAGAGTGTCATCACACAACTCATCATGAGTTACCCAAGTGGATCTTCATAGCTCCAACTAACTTGGTGGCCTCAACTGATCCATTGGCCCTCATACTTACTAATGCAGAATCAAATAGCTTTCGTAAGGACAAGATAGATGACCTTTCCATTCCAGGCCTTCCCACCCATCCCAAGCCTAACTGAGCATGTGGTTCCATGTGTGAGGCATAATTATCTTGATTAGTGAGAAGTTAGTCCTAATCTTCTAAGTATTAGTTTGGTTAACACTTGTTTAAACTACTTCTGAAGGTTTCCCAATCTTACCTCTTATGGGCTCTGGCCCCTAATGGAAGCCACTCTTCTACTTGACAACACACATACCATCCAAACTCTAACGGTAACAAAGTGTAACAACCAGATATCATGACCACTCCTTTCTCAGGAGGCGACATAAGTTCAAACCCTCTCCAAACATTGGAGGCAGCAAATCACATAACAAGGTCACTCTTTACAAGGAGACATAGATCCCATAATCCACTCCTTTCACAGGAGGCACAAAACATCCCCGTTCATGGAAATCGGGTAAACACTGACTAGACACCAGGAACTACCCAAGGGAATTCATACCAGGTTGACATCACAAAATAACAACCCCCAACCTCTAGGGTCCTCTGGAAGACTTACATATTAATGACACATTTAACCCACTTCCCCAAACAAGAACACAAAGGAAATGTTCACTGAAGGCAATTGAAAGAAACTACTTTTGGATATTCTAAATCCATTTTTTCTCAAAATGATTTCCCAACAAAGAAAATAATTGTGTGAACAAAATAATTGATTAATATAATTAATTGTCTCATCAATTGTATAGAATGGAAAAATACTAACTCTACAATTAAATCAAGTCCTTTGAATACTTTTAAAACCAACATAAGTTCATGCAAGTAAATCTTCTTCAATTTCCAAACTAATAACATATAATTTCTTCAATTGTTTAACATACCTCTTTCTCTATCAAAATAAACTATGCATACAAATCATTTATTTTTAAATCTCAAACAATATTAAATTGTATGCAGCAAAATAAAATAAGATGAAATATTTAATAAACACTTTAAATGTATATACACATACAATTGATATATTTTTTAACAATAATATATAAAATATATCTTCTATCATTTTCCAAAATACCAAATTGTTTTCTTTTTAAATAAAATGAAAACTTTTTTAATAATCCAAAAATATATAAATATATAATATTATAATACTATATAATATAATATTAATCATTTAATACATATTATATTAAATATAATACATATTAATATATTACCACTATAAATATAATATTAAATATTATAATATTAAAAATGTTTTATTTTTAATTTTTTTGAAACCTCCCATAAGGCCTCAGGCCATGCGCCCACCTTTAGGGTTGGGAAATGGCTGCCTCGGGCCACGTGCAAAGCGAAGGGCAGAGGGAAGGGCATCGGCAGTGGGTTTCCTTGGTCGTGCGTTTCACAGGCGACGGTGATGTTTGGGCACTAGCGGTGGTGGTTTACCAGCCACCCTCCTAGTGGCGGCGGACCACCCCGGGTGGTGGCATGAGCACAGCCGACCACCACTAGTGGTGGCAGTTGCGTTAGCTGCAGTCGCGGGTGGTCCGTGGGGGTTGCGCTAGGCACGGCTCCCCACGCTTGCCCCCCATGGGAGGTGTGGTGGGGGTGAGCCCCCAGCCCCCCCACAAATATATATTTTTAATTATATTTTATTTTTTTAACAAATAAACATTCCAACGAAAACCCCTGCGGTAAAAGAAATCCGTGATTTCGACCAAGGGTCGAATTTTAACATCATTTTTTGACAGTAACCCAAAAATAAAAAATATATATATATATGTATATTATACATACACACACACACACACACACACGTATATATATATATATTCTAGAAAGGAATTTTCCAGAATCAGTTAGGAAAACCAATCATAAAAATAACCATTTTCATTCAAGAACATCATTTTATTTTTTTGAGAAAGATCATATATAAACAATGGTTTTCAATTTGAAGCAAGTTTTAACATGAGTATTTCTTGCAACCACAAATAGAGTTTAAACATTTCCAAATAGCATAATAAATTGTAAATCCTTCCAAAATGAAAACTAATTGAAAGAACCTGGGGTTTTTTGAGCTTGCGAGGAGATCCAGATGGTGCACAGATCCTTGCTTGGATTCCCTCTTCAAATCAACAATTTCCTTAGATTCAATCCAAACCCACAAAATGCAAAATTCGTCCTCCTCTCCTCTATTTTCATTTTCTCCAACTTGTTGAAAAAAAACTTGTGAGGAAAAATCCAATAATAAAGAAAAATCCAAAATATCTCATTCAACCACTAAAATAAATTTTTCAAAACAAAAAAGAAAATATCTCAAAATATCTCTATTTCCAATTTTTGAATTCAAAATTTTAAAAAAATGCAATTTAAATTCTTTTTCTAAATTTCCAATTTAATCCTTTCAATTTCAAACATTAAATCCATAATTTCACAATGAAATACTTATTTGATTTAAACATCATCAATTTAATTAATCAATAAAATTAATTTAATCCAAGATTAAATCATTTTATTAATTAAATTAAATTAATTAATAAATTAAATAAAATTTCAAACATCATTACCAGATTAATTTAATCAATCACTTAAATACATAAAGCCATTTAAATACCCTTTTCAACTTGCAATTAAATAATTGAAGAGAGGGAACAATATTCAAAGCAACACAACCCGACTAAGATCCGACAACACACTATGACTAGGGTGATGACTTGGCACAGAAAACCTAGCTATTATCTCCCAATCAAATACCATTGGGCAATGGACATGCTCAAAGCTATGAAAATAGGTGGAGTCGATGTCCTGTACCTGTCAACCTGCGAACAAAAAATATATCCACATGCATATATATGTCATACTTAAAAAAATGTCGTGAAGAGGAAATCACGGAATCATAGGGCACTTGCAAGCGAGTGATGCGATACCGTCCCCTTCACCAATACAGTGTAACTAACTGACAAATCTAACATACTAATATAATCCAAAGCATAAAACATCATTAATTCAAACATCCATAATGCTAATCCCAAAACATGCCATCATGATAACATATGATTAAAAAACCATTACATCAAAAGATAACATTCATGTCGCTTCATAGATAGCGATCAAATAGAAGTCGAGTACCATAGTCAAGGTACACACATAATAAGGTATTTGAATATCCAGAAACACATCAAAGCAACAAAATAACACAAGGACACACTGTCCAACTAGAATGCAAAACGGAGGGGTATTACATCCTCCCCCCTAGGGTTAGGCTTACTCCTGGAAGCCTACAAACCAATAGGGATATAAATCCCTCACACATAATGCACCAAATCAAAACCTCGTCTACACACCAAGGTATTAAGTAAGGTACACAACTTAAAATCCTACACAACTGAAAGCTTAATGGCTCCATCATAATCCCAAAGTACCCAGTGTTTAAACCTAGGCTCTGATACCATGTGTAACGCCCCACCACACAATCCTAAAGGAAGTTGCAATTAACTACTTAAATAGACTAAATTATTTTTTTTTTAAGTATAATTAATAAGAAAATTCACTATCTAAGTGTCAACAACCTCAAAGGTTACGAGACAGAGGTTAAGTAGAACCTCAACAAAAAACATGAATCTAAACCATGCCAATTATTTAAGTAAGAAATAAAACACATACATTCCAATTAAGATAATTTACATCAAGCATAAGAGATAACTTTCAAATTCATTATTCATAATTAAACCATATGGTTAGAACTCTCATTCCCCGAATGAGGCAAGTCCAAAGAATAAGATTACAAGTACAACTTTCCACCTCGATAACCAATGAGGGGTCATAAATCACAAGAACAACTGAAATGAAACAAAGCAAGAACTGAAACTGGATCCCACGAGCTCTCCAACTGGAAATCTTGTCCACACGAACATGAAGAAAGCCCAACGGATTAAGGTGCACACCACCCAACCAAATGGAACCCAAAGGCCCACCCCTCGTACTAGCAGATAGTAACAAGGGATCCTAGCCAAGAGCATCTACCTCTAGACATAGTCTAACACATAACTGAACCAAACTGACACATCCAATCCCATGTACAACATAAGTACATCACAAGTACAACTCTAACATGGTCACATTGCTTCTAGATATAAAGTAGATCAAGTATGTTAAGAAAACCATACACATAATGAACAATTACCAACCTTTGTCACATCAGGTATGGGGTGATCCCACAATAATGGGTTACACTTTTTGGCCAAACTTGACATTGAAATCAACATTTTTCACTAAATCTTCACTTTCATACACCTATAGAAGTTAAACCATTAAGAATTTGAAGATGAAGAAAACTAGTGATTTGTGATATTTTTTGTTGAGAATCTAATTATGTTTTTTTTTTTAAAATAAAAAAATATTGTGAATTATTTTATGTAATTTTTATTAACTTATTTTTTTTACTAAACATCATTTTCAAAAACTGATGCTTACTTTCAGCTACATAACTTTTTTTATAGAAAGAATACAATTATAATTTTTTAAATACAGTGTTTTCACACCATTATCTAGTGGATGGGTATTTTTTCATAATTTTTTGTTGCATATATATATTTTAATTAATTTTCTAATTCAGAGTAATTATAATTTGGATATATTATACTTTCAACTACATAACTTTTTTTGTATTCATTTGAATTAACTTATTATTCTTTTGTTGGAATAAGGACATCAATAGCTAGTGTACATTCATTTTTAAGAATTTTTTTTCTCTTTTCCTATTTTTCCTTATGTGTGAAATAAAGACCTCGATGTTCATTGAAAAACCTACATTCACAAGAAATAAAAAAAATATAATAATAAAATTAAATATATTTAAAATTATACTTTTTGGGAAGCTTATAATAAGGACTACATGTTTACAAAAAATTAATATTGAATAAATTAATTTGATCCCCTAAAAGGTAAATCAAAAGTGTTTTTTTATCAGCATTTTGATAGGTGTAGAGGAGACTCCATTATAGGCATGGTTTAAAAATAGTGGCTTTCTATCCAAGGGGTTTGATATAAGTGGGTTTTATCAAACTCTCTTCAATTAAAACCCTTAAAATGGAACCTTTTTAAGGCTTAAATCATTATATTTTTTTAAAATATGTGATTTCAACAAAAATTAGGATGTCCCAAAAAGTTTAACCCATTATTGTGGTAGCACCCTAATATGTTAAGGAAACCTTACCCATAAAATAAAAAATCGACTGTTGTCCTAGACAGAGTGTCATCACATAGCTCGTCAAGAGTTACCCAAGCGAATCTTCATAGGCTTCGACTAACCTGGTGGCCTCAACCAATTCCCTGGCTCTCATACTTACTAATGTGGAATCAAATAGCTTTCATAAGGACAAGATAGATGACCTTTCCATTCTAGGCCTTCCCACCCATCCCAAGCCTAATCGAGCACGTGGGTCCATGAGTGAGGCATAATTATCTTGATTAGTGAGGAGTTAGTCCTAATCTTCTAAGTATTGCTTTAGTTAACACTTTTTTAAACTACTTCCGAAGGTTACCCAATCTTACCTCTTACGGGCTCTGGTCCCTAACGGAAGCCACTCTTCTACTTGACAACACCCATACCATCCAAACTCCAAGGGTAACAAAGTGCAACAACCAGATATCATGACCACTCCTTTCTCAGGAGGCGACATAAGCTCAAACCCTCTCCAAAACACTGGAGGCAACAAATCACATAACAAGGTCACTCCTTACAAGGAGACACATATCCCATAATCCACTCCTTTCACAATAGGCACAAAAAATCCCCGTTCATGGAAATTGCGTAAACACTGACTAGACACCACGCACTACCCAAGGGAATTCATAACAGGTTGACATCACAAAATGACAACCCCCAACCTCTAGGGTCCTCTGGAAGACTTACATATTAACGACACATTTAACCCACTTCCCCAAACAAGAACACGAAGGAAATGTTCACTGAAGGCAATTGAAAGAAACTACCTTTGGATATTCTAAATCCATTTTTTCTCAAAATGATTTCGCAACAAAGATAATAATTGCCTTAACAAAATAATTGATTAATATAATTAATTGTCTCATCAATTGTATAGAAGGGAAAAATACTAACTCTACAATTAAATCAAGTCCTTTGAATACTTTTAAAACCAACATAAGTTCATGCAAGTAAATCTTCTTCAATTTCCAAACTAATAACATATAATTTCCTCAATTATTTAACATACCTCTTTCTCTATCAAAATAAACTATGCATACAAATCATTTATTTTTAAATCTCCAACAATATTAAATTGTATGCAACAAACTAAAATAAGATGAAATATTTAATATACACTTTAAATGTATATACACATACAATTGATATATATTTTAACAATAATATATAGAATATATCTTCTATCATTTTCCAAACTGCCAAATTGTATTTTTTTTAAATAAAATGAAAACTTTATTAATAATCCCAAAATATATAAATATATAATATTATAATACTATATAATATAATATTAATCATTTAATACATATTATATTAAATATAATACATATTAATATATTAACACTATAAATATAAAATTAAATATTATAATATTAAAAATGTTTTTATTTTTTATTTTTTTTGAAACCTCCCATAAGGCCTTGGACTGCATGCCAACCTTTAGGGTTGGGTTACAGCTGCCTCAGGCCGTGGGCAAAGTGAAGGGCGAAGGGAAGGGTGCTCGCCGCGGGTTTCATTGGCCGTGCATTTCACAGGCGGAAAAGGTGTTTGGGCGGTGGCGATGTCGGTGGTAGTTTACCAGCCGCCCTCCTGGTGGCGGCGGATGTGCTATGCACAACCGATCACCCCTAGTGGTGGCGGTTGCATTAGCTGCGACCATGGGTGGTCCGTGGGGGTTGCGCTAGGCACGGCTCCCCCCACTCGCCTCCCATTGTAGGTGCGATGGGGGTGAGCCCCCAGCCCCCCCACAAATAATTTCTTTTTATTATATTTTATTTTTTTAACAAAAAAACATTCCAACGAAAACCTCTGCAGATAAAAGAAATCCGCGATTTCGGCCAAGGGTTGAATTTTAACATCATTTTTTATAGTAACCAAAAAATAATATATATATATATGTATAATATACATATGTATATATATATATATATATATATATATATATATATATGTATAATATACATATACATATATATATATTATATTTTCCAAAAAAGAATTATCCAGAATCAATTGGGAAAACCAATCATAAAAATAACCATTTTCATTTAAGAACATCATTTTATTTTTTTATTTTTTTTGAGAAAGATCATATATAAACAAAGGTTTTCAATTTGAAGCAAGTTTTAACATGAGTATTTCTTGCAACCACAAATAGAGTTTAACATTTCCAAATAGCATAATAAATTGTAAATCCTTCCAAAATGAAAAACTAATTGAAAGAACCTGGTGTTTTTTGAGTTTGCAAGGAGATCCAGATGGTGCACAGATCCTTGCTTGGATTCCCTCTTCAAATCAACAATTTCCTTAGATTCAATCCAAACCCACAAAATGCAAAATTCGTCCTCCTCTCCTCTATTTTCATTTTCTCCAACTTGTTGAAAAAAAACTTGTGAAGAAAAATCCAATAATAAAGAAAAATCCAAAATATCTCATTCAACCACTAAAACAAATTTTTCAAAACAAAACAGAAAATATCTCAAAATATCTCTATTTCCAATTTTTGAATTCAAAATTTTAAAAAAATGCAATTTAAATTCTTTTTCTAAATTTCCAATTTAATCCTTTCAATTTCAAACATTAAATCCATAATTTCACAATGAAATACTTATCTGATTTAAACATCATCAATTTAATTAATCAATAAAATTAATTTAATCCAAGATTAAATCATTTTATTAATTAAATTAAATTAATTGATAAATTAAATAACATTTCTAACATCATTACTAGATTAATTTAATCAACCACTTAAATACGTAAAGCCATTTAATTACCCTTTTCAATTTGCAAGTAAATAATCGAAGAGAGGGGACAATATTCAAAGCAACACAACCCGACTAAGATCCAACGACACACTATGACTAGGGTGATGACTTGGCACGAAAAACCTAGCTACTATCTCCCAATCGAATACCGTTGGGAAATGGACATGCTCAAACCTCTGAAAACAGGTGGAGTCGATGTCCTGTAGCTGTCAACCTACGAACAAAGAATATATCCACATGCATTTATATGTCATACTGAAAACATACCTTGAAGAAGAAATCACAGAATCGTAGGGCACTCGCAAGCGAGTGATGTGATACCGTCTGCTTCACCAATATAGTGTAACTAACTAACAAATCTAACATACTAATATAATCCAAAGCATGAAACATCATTAATTCAAACATCCATAATGCTAATCCCAAAACATGCCATCATGATAATATCTGATTAAAAAACCATTACATTAAAATATAACATTCACGTCGCTTCACAGATAGCAATCAAATAGAAGCCGAGTACCATAGTCAAGGTACAAACATAAAACACACATAATAAGGTATCTGAATATCCAGAAACACATCAAAGCAACAAAACAACACAAGGACACATTGTCCAACCGGAAGGCAAAATGGAGGGGTATTACAAAGAAGGTTTTTTTTTTAAAAAATTATGTCTTATTTATTCAAATTCATGTCTTTTGATATTTCAAGTGCATTGAGGTGGGAATAGTGCTAGGTCTCTCAATTGGGATCACATTTTCTCCCATGGAAACCAATCTACACACCTAATTTTTCTTTTCATTCCTACCTTGCATTGAGTTCCAGTCATTTCTATTATGTAGTGCATCACAAGTTGGGGGAATATGGAAGGGATTAGTGTGCCTTTCATGATCTTTCACATCTTCCAATAGAGAATACCCCATCCCTTTCTTGTCATCCAATAAAAATAGAGTTTGTGGCATTGTTAAGATTTTTTTTCATCCTTTGTGCTCCAACTTGAATCCATCTTCCATGGTCTTTCTTTTGTGTAAATCTATAGGAATTTTTCCACCTCTACTAGATCTACAATACTCTAGATTATTTTTCCTGACTTCCTCTCTCCATTCCATATATTAAATGGCATATAGTGTAGAATGTATATACGTGTAGATTCTCAAGATCATCCCACATGAATGACATGTGAACTATCATCATTCTATATATTAAATATGATTATATTAATGATTTACTAATATGTAATGACATATATTAAAATATATAATAATAAATATATTAATAGTAATTATATATAATATTTCAAGGATTACATAGCACTAATATTTATATTTATATTATAATATTAATAAATTTATATAGTATAGATACATAATATATATTTATGGTTGATGGATTTTGTTTTTGTTGTTCAATGTATTAATATAATATTAATATTAATCAAATAGTTCAACTTTTCACTATCCTATAGTCAAATTAAATAGGTTACAAATTACATGAATAGTGTAAGATTGACTAGACATACTAAACACATCAATTATTTAATTTTATACTATTTAAGAATAGAGTTTTTATATGAACGTACCAAAAACTGATACATTATTCAAAATGCTTACTTGATTAATATGACTATACATTACTGTGAACAACTTAATTTAAGTATTTCTAACTAAAAATCAATTTTGGTCAAACATATGATCTAGTAGGATTCATTATTTGAAAAACTTGAAGTCTCAATATCTCCTACTAATATAAATAACATTTTTTCATAAAAAAAATATATTTTTGTAGATCCATAAGTGTAGTTTTCAAAAATATTTTTATTTTAATAGTTAAATTATTATTTATATTTTATTTATTTATTTTTAACTAAAAGTAGATTATCACCACAAAATATTAGGTTGATTATCATGTCAAGGAAAAATACTAAAACTTATTAAAAAAAATTGAAAAAAATATGATGCACTAAATAAAATAATCTATTTCAAGATAGTATAAATACACACAAAAAATTTGAAAGAAAAAAAAAATTACTATAAAAAGTTTGACGTCCCATGCAACTTCATTTTTCAGCATTTTATCAACAACTAAATTATAGTGTTAATTTATTAAAAACTAGTTTAAAATATTTTTTTAATTTTAAAAAAAAATACAAACATTAAATATACTAAAAAATACACATTTTAATAGTTTACATCATTTCAAAATTTAAAACAAATATGTCATTTTTTAGTGATTCAAATTTAAAAATTGGATTAGTTGGTTGTTTCCTTCATAAAATGTGACAAAACTTTGTGCTTTTATCCACCAATAGAATTAAAACAAAATAATTTTTATATATTAAAAAATATATACATTAGAAAACATAATCAACCTATTTTAATTCTTTGTTCTAATTGATTCATTTTTGCTAAATTAATAAAACTTGATGTATACATTGGTATAACTGCCTCCCCTAAGAACTAATAAGAAATAAAGGATGTAAGTACAAACTTTAATAAACTTAAGAAAGCAGGCAAACCTAGAAAGGTCCATTAGAGAAAAAAATAAAAATGCACAAATAACATCCGTCAAATGTAGTAGGAAGAAAACGCTCATCTGCATTCATTGAGAATTTCTGAAGAACAGTTACAGCTATATGACATTCCAAAACATGGAGAAAGAGAACATGTCCTAATTGGAAAGAAGAGGCAAGGAATTAGCAGAAGCAACCATATCCTCCTGGTACAATATAATATAATTCTAGCGCTTAAAACCACAATGCCACTCCCCCCACAAGTTAGCCTTGGGCATAAAACAAAAGAGCCCAGGAGCGCTGAAACTATTCATCCTCTTCATGAAACGGCTAACAACAATCTGTCCTACTTTTATATGAATCTTTCTCACAGGCAAAATAACCCTATTTCTTCTGGGCGGTCGATCTGCCTTCTTCAATATTTTCTCTATCAGTTTCCTTGCAATTTCATGCTTCTTTTTTTTTCCCTCCAACTCTTCAATGCTCATCTCCATTGGCTTGTATGACACGGCCCTCCATCTTCTCAGCAAAAGAATGTCCTTCATTGTCACACCACAGTACTGAATTCAGAAGTACGATAAGAAACGATGCTATATTTGTAATGTATTGGGGAATATATTTTAGTCGGTAGATCACGGGGTCGTAAACTATGGAGCCCCTATTACAGTAACAGTAGCAGTGTTCTTGCTTTATATTTGGCCATATTCCCTGTGGCCCACACTGTCTGCAACAAATCAACGGCGCCAGTGCATTCCCACAGCTGTGGCGTAATTTTACAGGGTTATTGGTGCCAACTTCGGGCACACCTTTTCAATTTGTAAAGATGTTTTACAAAAGCGCCGTCTTACGTGGGGCGTTCAAAGATAAAGAGGGGACGTTACGTTGACATGAGAGACTAGAAATCGTTACTTTAGGGACCACTTTGGTCACATACAACACAATTGTTGGGATGGAAGCCATTGAAGCTAGTAAATAATGGCCGCGTGGAACCGTCTTATTTGGGGCATATTACTTTTCATATACCAACGAGTACTAAAAGTTAATGGAGGCAACATTATACATGGAAACCTGTGGAGTAAAAGCTCCAACACATCTTATCCTATGACTTTAGTTCTATGTAAGGATATTTTGTTAGTTTTTAATGACATTGTTTCTTCTGAATATGGTACTATTTTATTCTATGACTTTTGTTCTATGTAAGAATACTTTGTTAGTTTTTCCTGACATTGTTTTGTGTGAATATGGTAGTATTTTATTTTCTATAGTTTGGAATCTTGGATATATGGTTAATTGTTTTTAATTTTTTTCAGTATTTATGTATTATATGTGATTTATTTTTGTTGGTATATTAATGCTTATGATTTATTAGGTCTTTTATGTATTGATATGGATAGATTTTTTGTGTATATATTTTTAAGTAATACATCAAATATTTTGGAGATAAATGTGAACGTCAAAGAAGAGATTTATAGAGTCTACTTATAACCTCTTTTCTTAAAATTTAGCACTATTACAATACATATCATCACTTTTAAAAAGAGATCTTGTAACCTCTAAAAATTGTAATGAGACTTAATTGTCCAACAATTTTGAGGGTCAGTTTGAAATAGTTTAAAATTTGTTTGCACCACTTTATATATGGATGAATCATCATATTCATCGAGTGAATTGTATTTGTAAAATTTGATCAACAAAGTCTAAAAGAAAAGATCATTTTGTTTTTAGATGTTTTATTTACTGAGATTGAGGTTTATTTCTTTTTCCTTTTGAAAGACTCAAATGAATACATCATTACACCTTCTTGACTTATGTGAACAAGACATGGTTGGCTCTTTTTTTTTAAGATTTATGTTTTATCTTTGTCAATATCTAGTCAAATTTTTTTCATCCACATGCTCTACATGATTTAAGGATTGCTTCTTTATTCACCATGTTTCTTCATGTGGAAGAATAAAACACCACTAGAATAAATATCTAGACTTATTAATTAATTATATCAATCAAATTATAAACTGATCTAGATAAAATAGTTGAGCTTACATGTGTTCATGTATCTAAAAATTATATAAAAATAAAATGAATAAAATAATTGCATACCTTAATGTTGACAAGGAGGATAGTGATCTAATTATGAGACATAATACATAAAATTTGAGAAGATTTGGAAATAGGTGATTGAGATGAATGTGTATTGTGAAATTGAAAGAAAGAAAAAATATTTTTTAATTTTTCTAATGCATAAAGAATCAAGTCAAATAAAGATGTTGAAATGTGCATCAATTACTAAAACTTAATCATGCAAGAGTTGGGATTGGAAACTTGTTCAAAAAATAGACTTTAAAGTGTATTAGTCCATTATCAATAAATGTTAATGGACTAAATTATAGTGATGAAAAAGTTCTATTTTTTTTTATAATATACAATATAAACTAATAAAATTATATAATATAGATAAGACACAATCTTATAATATTTTATGAAGTCTAAATATGTCTCCTATAAATTTGGTCAGTAACAAGACATTTTTCATTGACACACATTTATACCTCATTAACATTTTATTATATTTTTCATCTTACTGTTCCTTGTCCCTCTCACCTTTTACATATTGTAATGTTAAAAAATGTATACCTTACACTTTAACCCTTTATTTAACAGTACTTTGCATGATTGTTTGGAATATATTGCTTTTATATTGATTTAGTTCTCTAATTGACTTCACATTTAAAACGACCTTCATAAATTGAACATAACCCATTTTCAAAAAAAAAAATCTAATATCATGTCATACATTCCTTTCCTAGTTTCAAATCTATGGTTATGGATCTGACCCAAATATAAAACATAAATTTGGTCCATAAAGTTTATAATTTTCAATTTTATACCATTCTCAAGTTGTTCATCTTTCAACGATTTAGCTATTATTCATTATTGTGTGTCAAAATATACCAATCATGTAACTAGGTTAAGTAGAAAATGAAATCAAACCATTAGATCACGTAATCATCCATTATCCATCAAGTATCTAGGATATTAACACCATAACGACAATCCCATCAATTTATCTATTGAAAAGGTATACTTGTTAATCATTATTTAACTTTCCACTTTAATTCTTCCATCAACACATAGATTATTCCAATTAATATCTTTTACATCCAATTTCATAGCATAAATCATCTAGCATCATCATAATCACATCAACGTGATTAAACACTATTTGTTCATGAATCCAACTCTTTCTAAAATTGTTAGATCAATACAAATCTTGTGGAAGGTAGAGATTGCTTCATAAGAAAGTGCATCAACACCACTGTGACTTTATCTCATAGACATAAAGATTAGGAGAGTGACTTTTACATGTACATACTATCTTAAGATCATTAGTTCAAATTTCTACTCAAACATCGTTTTTCCAAATTAAATGTCAAATCTATACGAAAAAATTAACCTCATACAAGTTCTAAAAATGAACCAATTTAAATTTGTCATTCTTCTTTGATCACATCTATTTTAATTATATTCTAACAGATAGTTCAACAGTTATGACCAAATTAATGGACAAATTCAATTCGCTGTTCAAAGATTTGCTGTCACACATCAAATCCGATATTATGATTAAAAAATTGAAATCATTGTTTTCTTACGTAATTAAATTGCTCAGCAGGAACAAAATTCTATTGAAACATGCTACTCGATCTGGAGGCAATATGTTGGTCTATCCTTTACCATTTTGTTAGAGGTGTTCTTACTTTGACTAATCCTTCTGCGTTTGCATAGTCTGATATTGAAGGCATTCTCCACTGTACTGTCATGGGTATGAGTATGTGTTTTTCCAGGACGGGAGACTGTTACCCACAAACTCTTTTTAATAAATTTCAAGGAGTTAATGACACTAAAAGACTTCTGAACGTGTTTAAGTCTAGATCAAAGCCAAAATGTTATGCCAAAGAGAGTTTCAGAGAGATAAAGTCTGCTAACGACTGCAATGGGAAGAGAGAGAGGCAAAAAGAATCGGTGGACCAGCTGCAAGGTGAATTTGCGTAGGATTAACTTTTGTCTATGTTGTAGATTTCTGAACCACACATTTTTCTTTCTCATTTAACTAGAGCTCCCTCATCTCGGTTCATTTTGAAAATTAAGATTTGACAACAGTTTTTACAAGGTTTGTAGAAAAGATTATCAATTTTCTGACAATTTCATTTATCAGGTGAATGCAGTCTGTGTAGGTCATCAGTGATAGAGGAGGATGCAGATGCAGCGTTTGGTTCTCCATTTTCAATTGGTAAAGGGAAGATTTCAGCAGATGCTTGCAGTGATTGCAGCACTGATTTATTCGACTTAGATCTGTCCGAGGATCCAATGTTAGGGCGCGTAACAGTTGATGTATTCAGTGTTTCACTTTCTTATCTTTTCAAATTAGAATCCCTTGATCTTTTGTGACTTTTCAAATAGATTGTACCAGTTGAGAATCACTACTGTTGTTGTAGATCAAATGTGTAAACTGTTGTTGCGTCTTTGGTTAGTCAAACTCTTCATTACCATAACCATGTTTTGTAGCTGATAATCACAAATAATTGGATCTATATATTGAAAGTTTAATTTCAATGTATCAAATTATAGATTACTTTTAAATATTTCATTATTTATATTATTTAAGAATTAGATTAGTTAATTTTATAATTATTAATGTCAGATATTTCACAATGACAATAAAAAGTCAAGCGTATTGATATAATTATGTTAACAAAAAATTAACATCATTTATTTCAAATTTAACAGCCGTTTTACATATCAAAATATTAATTAGCCTATTAATTACATATAGTGTTAGATTTGTGTTTGAAACAAGTCTCACAAACCATTATTGAGTCGTCAGAAAACAAGTTTCAGCTGCCGTTTAATGGAAAACTAGCTGCCGTTTTGTTGGCATTTTTTACTGCAACCCAAACGTATTTCCCGGAAGCTTCTATGAACTTGCCACATCCAAAAGTAAAAGTCTAAGAAACATATGGCCAACTTGACGAGAACAAAGATAAGGCTAATTCTCCTACACTTCGGACTCTGTAAAATCCAGGACGGTATTCCCTAAAATGTGCTCTTACCATATAACACTAAATGATTCATTTGCACTTGGATAAGCTATAGATAGATTCCCCATAATGCTAAAAAAGATGAAATCCTTCAAGAAATTGGCTATTCCTTGAAAAGGCTTGGGTCCAGTTAACAAAGAATCGCAAATACCAGTAAAGTAAATTAATAGGAAATGATTGAATAAAATATCCTAAGGCCATAGCACAAAACATGAGAGAATAAAATGTGATCAAAATTCTAGTGCCATATCCCAACGCATGGAGTCAAAAGAGAAAATTGAACTATAGGGCAAATTTCATCTTAAGCACTTATGATCTCTATGAATCGCATTACAATCCATAAATCTATAATTGAGTTTATTACTTCTTTATGAATCCTATTTGTTATATTGCATGAACTTACTGGTTAACTGAAGCATTTAACCGATCATTTGAACTAGAGCTATAGTTAAACATAATTCAGAGTAAAGAACAAATGAAGATATATGAAAATCATCTTGGATCAATATTTCATTAATAATCCATGCAAAATATCACAATAGGAGATAAAATAAACTCCAAATATTCATGAGCTTGATACAAACATGCTCAAGAACCCCATGATTGACTAAGTTCTCAAATCCGACTCAAAAATTTAAAACCTAGACTTACAATTCATACTCTCTTTATCACTAGACTCTTATTTCTCATATTTTGGATATTTCAACAGACCTCTCTCTCGGCCCAGAATTCCCTTTTATAAAACAAGGGAGCCAACAAGCTTCAGGCCGAAGAGTACACATGTCCCTTTGTGATTGGACCGCGAATTCCTAATTTAGTTACAATTTTATTATGTGAGTGGAAAGCATAAGACAAGAATCATCATTAGTTGATATGGAGGAAAGAAACCATCGCCCCAAAGGCCGCTCACTTTACACCAAAGGCATGCTTAACTGTTATAGTACTTATTCCACCTCAACACCTCATAATTGAAGTCGAAAGGAGAATGCATTTTTCAAATATAACCTCTAAGGCCAGACCTGTATTATACATGACCAAGTTGCAATTCTCAACTATAACATTCATAATTCGACTTCATTAGTGAACACCATTTTCCATAATTCAAAATCCTCCTCAGAGGGCCACTTGAAAGCCACAACCTAATCAACCTTGTTTTTATAGGGTGCATACTTCACCATTATCGATGTGTCCTTTTTATCAAAGTTTTCTAAGAAACTAATGATAAAATAAAAACTTTTCCAATGTATTCTCTAGCATGCGGATGTCAACATTTTTGCATATCTCATGTGTTTGAGCCATCATTATATTGTTCATCTGGTCCTTCAAAACCTGTAGGGGCTTGACCTCATCTTGAATATGCAAAATATGCGGAAATGGGGTCAAGTCCTTTCCATCATATACATCCTTTAAAAAACTTAATCTTGGATTCAATAGGGGCGGCAAATCCACGAAACTTCTTCTCAACAATTCCCTTGACAAATTGATATGTTGCTATAACAGTAGGATATTTATCCTCATGTTGTTTTGCCCCTACTACCATGAATTTCAACTTCTCCATTTTGGGGCTCCATTTGTTCAGCAATGGGATGGCCAATTCTCTATCCCTTGGAAACATTTTCAGTGCTTGCAACATTAAGACATAATTTGCATGAAAACAGTTTAGCTTACCCTGGACCCTTTTGTTTAAATGTTTCAAAACAATGTCCACTATCACTGAATTGCTTCTCCCTGATGCATCCCGTATTTTTTGTACCATCTCCTTATACTCCTCAACCTGATGAATCAATTTCTCCCTAGAGATTACTCCTCCTGGGCTACTTGCCCTCTCAATTGCAATAGGCACTTGTCCCATATTATATGGAACAATAGCCAAAGACTATGCTTGTGCAGAAGGTTGAGACTACTCTACTGGTCAGTTGGAGACAATGTGGCTAGAACTAGCTTGTCTTTGAGACCTCACGGTATCCATTTGTTGTGTCAATAAAGTGAATTCAGTTTCTAACTCTGCTACCTTTTGTTGACTCTTATTATATTCAATAATAATGTCATTATATTGGTCTCTCAAAGTATCTCAGTCCTTGGTCAAATCTTCAACAGTTGCCCTGGTGAATTTGGCAACATTTATGACCATATCAATAGCTTCCAATGTTGGGGTGTCAACAACTCTCCTCACAACCAAGTGACCACTAATATCAGATGGTTCTGCAACAATTGGTTTTTTAGACCCAATGGATAGGGACCAGATTGCCAAAGCATCTCATTCCTCACTAAAGATTGGTCCTTTGAGTGCTAATGTAGCCTCCTCATCAGTTGCAAGAAGTGGCCTATTGGCCCTTCTTATTGTGTCGAACACCACAACATCAAAGATATCCCATTCAGGAAGTAACAATACTCCAATTTTTTGTACCAATGCTCAGCCTTGCTTTGGTATATTATTTCTTTGAATTTTTCTTTCATTTGTAACCTGACTTTAGATTGAATTACTTTCTCTGGGAGCTCTAGGTGCAGAATTTTCTCATGTGCGACCTTCTTAGAATATAGTGAGAGATGTGCCCTCCATATAGAGTCTTTAAATGCGATAGTTTGAATAAAAGATTCCTCCATCATTAACTCTTTGTAGGCTTCTATCCTCAAATCATCATTACTTGTTATTCCTTTGATTTCATATTTTCCTAACCTCAATGTAACCGCCCTTGAACTTGTTGTAGTGTCAACTGGTTCTGATGGCATCTCCTGATGCATTTCATCTGGAGTCACAATAATGTCATCATCCTCATCACCATCACAATCAACCATCCTTGTTCTTTCAACCTACCACCTCTTTGGTGATGGTGGGTAGGCTTGCTCTGAAAACATCAGAAGAGAATCAAGATCAACAATATTTGGCACTGACTGCCCTGAAGAAGGTGGTGCAATATTCTTTGCAACATCTTCAGCCCTACTTCCCCTTCTTTTACAAAAAACCTTTATCCTCTTTTGGGACTGATAAGTCGGCCTCTCCTCCAATCTTACTTCAAGCTACTCCTCGATAGTTTATGCTTTTCCCCTTTCTTCCACAACCCTTTCATCTTTCAAAACCCTACCAAACTCTCAAAATTATCAATGACATATATCACCCTGCTAAATTCATATTTAGCATCAGGTATGGGATTAAAACTAGGTATTCTCTCCTGCTTACTTTTTACCATCTTAGTAGGCAATGTACATTGCCTTTCTCTCATCTTGTAGGTCCAAATCAAAAATATTTATGATGATTTCATCAAGAAGTTATAAATTTGGGACAAAGGTTTTGGTCCGATGCTTTGCCTTCATTTGAGAGATAAAACCCTCAGGATCATGATTCTTGGGGTGCACAATCTTTAGCCTATAAGGCCCAAGTAATATGTGTAACTCCTTCCATCCTCCCTTTGCCATAACAAAATCAACAAATTTTGTATACTCGGGGAAGAAATAACCTTTCTTCTATTCAACTTGCAATTGGATTTCTTGAGCGCCTCTGAACTGCCTCATGATTTCCAGAAATCCAATTCTAAGGGGCACCTCCCTTGGCAGAACCTTTGGATTGACATTGGTTCTGAAAACCCTAAAAACTATTGTGTTATGATAGGGGATAATTTCTCCCCAATTGTGTATTAAATTCAATTCAGGTCTCCTCTCCATCGGCCTCAAGAAATCATGAATTTTCTTTGCAACCCTAGGGGGGTCACAAACCAGAGCCTTTCTTAACTTGGATCCAAAGACATTATGGAATGTTACATAATAGAACTTGTGATCATGCATGTCAAGGATCCTAGTCCAATATTGGACAGGCATTTCAATACTACCTTCCTTCTTCTTTAATTCCATATCTTTTTCAAACATAACCTGGTCTCTATACAAAAACATGTGGATTAATAGGGAAAACCACCTAAATCCAACCCAATTCCTCCCCTCCTTTAGGGCCACTAGACCTGAGTGCATTTTCTCCGATAGGTAAGTGGAAAAATCATACACCAAATTGAAACCCGGGTGTTGGAGATTTACAACCATATACATATTATCGGTAGGTAGGGTTGTCTTTAAATCGACTCCTTGAACTTGACATAAAGCATAGTCTTCTTGAAATAACTGGAGAAATAGTCCACAGGAAAAGGTTTCGGCTCATTCCTACCGATCACCACCTTCTTTTGATTCTTTCCTCTTCCCGAGATAGGAAAATGAGGTATCAAAAGGGATGTTCTGAACAAACCCTTAGTATTTCTATACTCTTGTTTGAAATCCTCAAGGTTAACAGGAACCATATCTCGACTCTATTCATGCAAACTGAAAATCTCTGTGATTTCTTCTCTTGTTATCTTAATCATTTCTACACCAGAGTGAGTTCTAACAACTCAGGTCATAGGGTCATATCTCCCAACAACATCCTTTAAAAGATCTACATCGAAGTAGACATTAGGCACCACCAATTTACCCAAATCCAACCTCCATGGGTTACACAAAGGGATCAAAAAATTCATGTTCCCAAAACAATTGGAGAACAATTGCCACCAGGTATATGGTAACTCGATATCTCAAATTCCACACTACTTGTCTATTAACCCTTCCAAGAGTAAGGGCCCATAGAACAAAACCTTTCCCTCCTACTTCTTGTTAGTAGAGGGCTTTAAAAAATCAATAACATCTTGGGAGAGAGACCTGGAAGTGGTTTCAGAACCAGAACTTCGAGCCTTGGGTGCCATTTATATAAGATAGATGATAACTTGAGCTAGGGTTTTCTTAATTTCAAATGGAAAGAAATTATAATTTTCTCCCTATAGCCTTAAACAAACAATACCCTACAATTTTAGAATCCCCATAAATAATCTAGACAAGCTCTAAAAGAAAATCTATTCAAAAAATTCTTTAGCAACAAAACGGGAAACAATCACTAATTGTTCAACAAGAAACCATAAAATCTTCTGAAATCACAAGAAATGGTGTATGTGCTACTTACGGTTTCACTTGCAGAGCATCAAAGGAAGTGAGACTGGAAAATCGCAACAACGACTTGCTTCACTTGGTACCAAGCAATTCTTCCTTGGTGTAGAGATACAACACGGAAATAGCAATTCCCTGATCTTTTGGCATTTAATTATGGGAGCAGAGTCGAACTCGACCATTATTATTCACTCACGTGAGATAAAATGGCTATAGTACAACACCAGTTTATTTCAAATGCGAACCGTTGATCAAAATCAATGTAGTCCAAGAGAAGGGTTCAAATTAAGTCAAAACAGTTTGAAAATGCCACGTCCATTCTCCAGTCTACAAGAGAACAATAAATTCACCTATCGGGCACCACATCAGCACAAAATGGGCCCCACCCTGATTTTACATCATACAACATCGGCATCCATGCGTCAACAATTCACACACCTCACAACATTATTAAAACTGAAGTTTTAATTGTGTGAGGTCAACGAGGAATGACCACGATGCGTTGGTAAGGAAACAACTATCAGCAATGGCATCCATCATCGACCAACAAATAAAGGTGGTCCCCACAATCATTTGCGATAGGTGGTGGCATCTCGTACACCTCGCATAACTTTGATAATGTCATCAAGAGACCTTGCAAGGTCTACGATAAATGGCTACGATGTAGGTCACTTGATCCGATGGCTACGTAATTTGCACATGTGAAAAGGTTATTTATAAAAGGGGGATTGACTAGGTTGACGGGGAAAAGATCCTCAAGGCCAATATATTTTTTAGAAATTAATCTAAAACATTTGTCAACCCGACACTAAGGAAAATAGAAAATAGTTAGATGCAAGAGACCGAGAGGACAGGTAAAGAGGGTTCAGTAAAGTCACAACCTCAGAGGGGTTAAAACCACACTTAAACAATCGGCCACCGTTAATGATAAGTCAATTTTCAAAAAAAAAACCAACCCAATTAGAGCCAAGGATAAAAACGTACCACACAAAAAGGGGAAGAAATTAAAAGCTCCACTAGTGGCTCCGATTGGGGATGTATGCCCCCTATGGGCATAGCAAGATCTCAAAATCTATGGTTATGCAGACCAGATACAGAGAGAACCAAAACCAGGGACTTGTTCAGATAGGACAATAAAAAAAAAGCAAAGAAAAAAAAACAATCAAAGCTATATACACTATTTACAGGACTACACAACGTACATGGAAAAAGAGCTATTTTAGGAGAAATAGTATTTCAAGAACTGTCCATGTACTGGTAGTTAAATAACTTCACTTGTAAGTGACTGTAAGAAATATGAATCTTCTCCATGTGTATCCATAACAATATATGGGCCTAGCCAAAGGGGGTCAAAATTTCCATGCTCGCCCTTATCTTCTGATCTAGTATTCTAGAGCAACACCATTGTTCCAACATCAAATTTTCTTTCAACTCCTTTTTTTTCATAAAGGTGCTTTACCTGAAGCTATAACCTTTCATTTCTCTTATGAGATTCTCTTCTAGTTTCATCCAATTGGTTCAATTCTTCCATTCTAGTTTGCATCTCATCACACACATCATCATCATACACTTGGACAAACTCATACATCTTCAATAAGTTATTTTGAGGAATACATGCCTCCATCTCGTAGACTAGGTTAAAAGGTGAATGACCAATTGCCTTCTTGACAATTGTCATGTTAGCCCATAGCGTTAGTTTTAACTTTGAATCCCAAGCCCTTTTGTTCTTCTCGATCATGCGCTTAATAATCTTCATCAGGCTCTTATTTCTAGATTTTGCTTGTCCATTTCCTTGGGGGTGATAAGGGGAAGAATTTGAAATAATTATACCATATTGATCACAAAAATTAACAAATTCCTCTGGCCTAAAACACATTGCATATTCTAAAACGATTCTTTCAAGTACCCCAAATCGGCTTAAGATATTATCAGTCAAAATATCAATAACAACTTTACTTGTGGCCCTTTTGGCTGGGATTGCTTCAATCCATTTAGTAAAGTAATCATTTGCCACCAATATCCATGCATTTCCTCCACTAGATTTTTCAGATATCTCCCCTATGAATTTAATACCCCATTGGTTGAAAGGAGTCGAAACAGACACAGGTCTCAACGCCAAATTGCTAGAAAATTTTAACTTTCCAGCAAACCTCTGATAGGCATCACATTTTCTAACATATCTATGAGCATCCTTGAACATAGTAGGCCACCAATATCCTTCTCTTATAATCTTATGAGTTATTGTCTTAGCCATGTAATGGCCTCCACAAGCTCCTTTATGCATTTCTATCAATAGATCCTCAGCTTGGTCTCCATCCACATATCTGAGTATAATACCTTTAGGGTTCCTCCACCAGAGCTCACCACAAATAATGACATATTGAATTGCTTCTAGTTTAAGAGTTATTTTCTCAGTAAGGAGCATACCTTCAAGGCATTGCATAATCTATAAATAATTAAGAATCCTCCTGTACTAGCAACAAGTTTTCATATCATAGATAGGTGCAATGTTTTGTTGCTCTATCTGGTTTATTTGATTTACCTCCAAATTTTCCTCAACCATTAATTTGCCTAGACCTTCGCCCCTTACAAGCTTGTTAATTTGTACGTCAATATTAAACTCTTGGATTCTATTTATCCACCTACATCTTCTTCGTGTAGTCTCTTGTTGGGTGAAAATATCTTTAACTGATGTCATTGGTACATATGCCACAACAATTGCTCCCATTAGATAAGGTTTGAAATTATTAACTGTCTTTACCAAAGCATATGCCTACTTTTTAGATATAT
>CM021109.1:168881260-169316108 GCA_007115665.2 Sequoiadendron giganteum
CAATGAAATCGATCTATTCAAACTAAAATTAGGAAATGAAGAACACAATACAAGAAATGAAGTTAAATCCTAATTAAGCCAATAGATTAGTGATCCCATGGGGGAATTGGTGCCAATGAAGTGTTGCAATTGACTCTTTCCCAATTCCTAAGTTGCAATGTTGAATGATTGAGAAATGGTCAAATCACCAAATAGATTTGCGGATAACCTTGTTACAAATTGTGAAAATGGTGATAGGTTGAGTGAAATGGGAAAAATTAGCTCTCAATGTGAAGAGAGTAACTTTGCATGCAATTGTGGATGAGAAATGAGGAGAGAAGCCTTCAATTTATAACTTTAAATTTGGAAGAGAAAGTAATATTTGAGCAATGTGGGACTAACTTTCAATCCAATGGTTGAGTTCCACATGTCATGATGTGAATGGTTAGTGGTTGTGCATATTTTGGCCAAAGTGCCAATAAATGCATTTATTTTGAATTTGAATTCATGAAATGACTTGTTGAAGAGGGAAGAGAAATGAAGTTAATGTCATTTGGCTCAAGGCCAAGGACATGTAAGAGGCCTTAAATGCCTTGTTGGAAGGACCAAGTCCACTTGGCCTTTTTGAATTCAAATAAGGGAATATTCCCTTTTGATGTCATGTGAGGGAAAATAGAGAATTAAATAAATCAAAGTAATTTATTTATTGTGCAACTTGCATTCTCTAGAGGATTTTAATAAGAGGGATTAACTTAATCATGTTTTTGATTAATTTAATGAAGAATTAGATGATGTGACAATTTAGACTTAAATAGATGAATTAATTTAAATCAGAATTGAGAGGAAATGATTTATTAAATAAATGATTTGATTTATTTAACTAAGGAGGGAAATATTAGATTAAATCAAATAAGGTTTAATTTATTTAATTTAATAAGAGGTCTTTAGAGACTTTAATCAAATAAAATGATTTATTTAATTAAACAAAAATGTAAGGTTAATTAAATTAAATTGATTAATTTAATCAAAGGAGGTGATAGACTTAATCAGATGAATAATGATTCATTAGATTAAGAGATAGAATTACAATGAAATGTTGAGAGTGTGATTTAGGAAGAAATGATGTTAGTAATCATGATCAAGTGTGTTGAACAACATTTGTACATATTTCATGTCTACAAAAGCTATGAAGAGGACATCACAAATGAGGACATGAGGATGACACAATCAGAAATTCTAGAAATGGTTCAAAATCTAGAGAATCGTAAAATTGTCAATGCCATGTTTAAATAATTACGCACGTTAATAGAAGGAGGTATCCAAATTCCTTCTGACCTTGATCTAGGAACTAGTATGGAAATGCCTCTTACGAATACATCCCAAATGTCAACTCCGCGTATCACTCAAGAAATGCCTCAAAACATACCGACAACCACACCAACCTCGCCAATTGTAAACAAAGGAAGTGCAATGTTTCGTGAGTTACAACAACATCACCTTATAAACAACAAAGAGGTAAGTGTCAGCACCACACCGGAAAACTCCATCTCGGTGAATCCATGAAACTCATACGTCTTTCTCATCTTCCATAATCACGCAAATTTATTCTCATTCCATGCAACACCATCATATCCGTTAAACATACAAACTTCTCTACTACAAGGAGAAGGTGGTTTTTTTCAAGCAGCATGATTCATTGACCTGTTCTCTTTCTAGGGGAACTTACCACCGTTTCCCCCATTACTACTCACATCCACATCACCTATTGGATTGGGTCTTCCCCCCCTACCCACATCTAGTTTCTCAAACCTAGGAAATCTAAGCATCAAATCAAATCCTCTCCTTTTGCTTGCAGCATCACAACAACAAGCAGAAACCACTCAAGCCACCACAACCAATACATCAATCAGTCCTCAAACCTCTCAAAACATATCCTCTAAAGGACCGAGCATCTCAACCACAACTCCAACAACCCAAATCCCAACCACCAACACAACCAATCCTCCTGTCACAATGGTTGGCATCATTCCCAATCCACCACTAATCCCACCAAAAGCTAATGTGATGAATTCATTCACCACCCTAATCCAAACAATCCAAAAAGCCAATCATTAGAGGGTCCTGAAACAAAACCAACAAGTTGCACAATAGTTTGCTCAACAAGCATGTGCACAACTAGCCGCCCAACAAGCTACACAAGCCCAACAAGCTGCACAAGCCCAACAAGCTGCACAAGCCCAACAAGTAGCTCAAGCAACCTAGCAAGCACAAGCTCAAGCTCAAGCCCAGCACCAGGCTCAATAGGCGCAAGCCCAGTACCAAGTGCAACTACAATAAATCCATCAACAAGCCCTGCAAGACTTTCAAGCATAGCAACAAGCCAAACAACAAGATTTTTTGGCACAACAATAGCTAGACCAACAACAAGCTTTTTTGGTGCAAAAATAACTCAACCATAAACAAACTTTGTTGGCACAATAGCAGCTCAACCAACAACAAGCTTTTTTGGCACAACAACAGCTAAACCAACAACAGGCTTTATGGGAACAAAAACATATGGACCAACAACAAGATTTGTTAGAACAATAGCAGCAAGATCAACAACAGGTGTTGTTGACGCAAATGCAGGCATACCAGTAGGCCTTGAATGCATAACAGAGTTTGTAGAAAACTCCCACCAGTACTCCTCCCACCAATCAAACACCCCAAACACCTCAAAACACATTCATCCCACCTTGCTATTTGTACAATGATGTAGCAATGCAAATCAAACTGCTCTCGCAGTAGGTGTTGGACCTCCAAGCAAGAAAAAAAACCAAAACACTAGAAAAATTGTCCCCTTATCCATTTGACAGAAGTCTCACAATCATACTATTCCCAAAGGGATTTGAGATCCTTAGATTCGACAAGTATAATGGAATGGGTAACCTTGAAAACCACGTCAGGGAATTTCAGGTACATTGCATGGAGGTTGCATATGATGACACATATCTAATGTGACTCTTTCCCCTGATTCTGAATGGTCTGGCCATGGAATGGTTTTTTCATCTACCCATAGGCATTAAAACATTCAAGTAAATTGTGGAAGCATTCCTTAAAAATTGTGCTTTCAACATGGGTGTAGACATTATTCTGGAAGAACTATCAACACTCAAACAAAGAAAAGGAGAGCTATTCACATCCTTCTTGCAAATATGGTGATCCAAGGCTAATCAGAGCAAGTGGACCATGCCAGAAGAACAACAAGTTTGCACAATAATATTTAATCTAGACGAAAACTTGGTGGTCTACTTAAAATTATAACGCATCACATCATATGATCAATTGATCCCAAAGGCGCTCAAAATTAAAAGATCCCTTACTGTGCGAGGAGGCACATCAACATTTACTCCACCATAGGATAACCACTCATCTAACAATTATATGATAAACCTCAAACATGTTTGAGGAACAAAAGCATCACAAACAATGATGCGGTCGATGCTAAAGTGGTCATAAATGCTCCCAAATGAAACATCCAAACTCATCACCAACCACAAAATCACAATCACAATAATGTGCAAACTAATACAATAGTAGCACAACAACAACCACTTCCCACCAACCAAATCAATAACTTAGGCAGTCAAGGAGGACCACCTCCCCAAAGCAAATACCCTCCCAAGAGAAATTTCATGGCTCTTGGGGAATCCATCGAGTCCATAATGAATGAGTTGGTCAAGGAAAACCTAATCAATGTCTCCAACTCTGAGCAACATGTGGAACCCATGACCAAAATGTCGTGGTATAATGAAAACCTCCTTGTGACTTTCACAATATCAAGGGACATACCACCACAAATTGCATGAGATTGAAGAATATCATCCAAGACCTCATCAAAGACAAGATTATCAACATTGAGCAACCGACCGATAATCAAGGTCTGAAAATATACATAAATCTGATGCCAAACCACAATCAAGGAAATAGTCAAGGGAACAACAAAGGCAAGAAAAAATATGCTAGTGCTAATCTAGTATATGGAGATAGTCACATGTGTCGATGAAATGGTCCTGGTCATTAATGTCAAGGGCACCAACACTGATTTTGGAATCACCACATGTGGCGGAAAGGTCACCATTACAGGGGAACCATCTAAGACCTCCACTTCAAACACAAAATTCATCCATTATGACTATAATGTCATCAACCAACTGAAAATAGCTCCCGCATAGATCTCCATCATGGAACTATTAAAAATCTCCGCTCCCCATAGGAAAATTATTGATGAAGCTTTAGCAGCATCCACCATCTCCACCACCCTTAACATAGAATAGTTTCAGGCTATGGTTGGAAAATTCTTGATGAAGCTTTGGCAGCATCCACCATCTTCGCCACCATTGCCTCCTTAGAAGCATGGTCTGACTGGATGGAAGGGTGTACCTCATTTGTGCCTATCTTCAATGGGAATCATTGCCAAACCCTATTGTATGTTTCTCTCCCTTCACAATCACATCAAAGTCACAAATTTTCCTTGTGACTTCCAATAGTATAATATGGTTTGTTGGGTACCTTGGAAGTCTATAGGGATCCCTTTGAAAACCATTAATTCTTATGTAAGATAAGGTAGGGAATTGAATGAACCAGGCCCCAAACCTTCTGATCAACTCATTAACCCTGTCTAAAATTCTAACATGTTCAACAACCTGGTAAAATACATGGTAAATGGATCATTCACCCTTGTATAGCTTCCTCCTCCCAAGTGAAGTTGTTGATACACCTCATAGATTGCATCTTTCCCAAATATACCTCTAGTACTCAACCCCTTGTATGGATGAAATCTTGCAAGTGCATACACCAAATAAGAAGTCATGGTGAAGGTCTTTGTCTGCAGGACATTGCACATTTTCTCATGAATCACTGCACTTATGGCATCTACCCAGTGGTAGTTATACCTTGCTCCAGTTAAGTAATGACATTGAACATCCAACTCTCAAATATCCCTGAATTCTTCAATTCCACCAATCTGCTGAGGAGTGTGATAGCATCATAGTATTCCCTATTAAATTTGAGTTTGACTAGCTGTTTAGGCAGCTTGGAGAAGTGAGACTTGGGCCTCTCCAATAAAGAGTTGATTACCTGTTGTGACATAACAACATTCTCTTTGTAGTACTTCTTGGCTGCATCCATATCGATGGCCACCACATGTGACCTATCAGGCATATCAAAAGTTAGAGAAATGGACACAGGGTCAAAGTTTGCAAGAACCCTTCCCTGAGGACCAATTATTCTTTGTGTTCCGCTATCGTAATTCTTAGCACACTCAAGTACCAACTCATAGCATTTTACTGTAGAGGGAAATCCAGCCATATGTGCTAACCCAGATTCCAATGTTCTTCTGGACAACAAAGGGAGGTTTTGTGCTGCCATTCTAGCCTTAAAATCTTCGTAGTCCCACATTCCCACATTGGTATCAGAATTCCTTGACTAGATGGAAGTCAATATACTCTTAAGAATCTTAATATTTATATCCATCTTCACTCTCTCTGCCTCAAAGATAGCATAACCTTCAGCACTTGGATCCATTGCCTTTCCCTTGCTTTGCCCAGCAACAACTTGTCCTGATCCTGCTTGCAAATAAGTAAAGACAAGAAAATAAGATCCAAGACAAACAATAAGTGTCAAAAATCAATTATCCCAAAGTTCAGAATTTAGCCCCCTTTGCGGAATCCAGATTGGAGAGGAATTCTAGGGAGATCGGGACCATGTGGAATCCAGCAAAAAGGCACACAAATATCCACATCACGATTTTAAGCAGTCAATTTAATCAAGGAATCCCTTGACACAACTTAGCATAAGTTCATTTGATCATTTAAATGCATCATCATCAAGAAAATTCTTATATAATCATCAAAGTCTTCATTCCCACAAACCCTCGAAAAAATCCGCCTTAGACGGAAATCTCTGAGAATGACAATAGTTTAAACTAACCGAGAAAATGAAGGAGGTGCAAAACATTCGGGAAAATCCCGAGGGTGCAGATTCAAGCGAAGTTAATACAATTTTACCATTAAAGCATAATTTCATTAGAACAACCAAGCAATAGACCCCAGGGAAATCCGGAGGAAGTGGAAATCCATAAGACAAATAAAAGTCTGGATTAAAGGAAAATTATGAAGAACAAAGAGGAAACGGGAAAACTCAGGGAATTTTGGTAGAGACGAAATTCCGCAAAAACACCAAAAACCCGAACACCATTTTTTTTCCCATTCTCACCCAAATGGATCGAACAATCATAGAATTATGCACCTGAAGCTCAACAACGACTTGACCTAAACCTCCAATGGATCAATCTTTAATTCAAAAATCATCTCTCAATGAATTGAGAAGGATTGGCAATGCCCTAGGTCAAAAAACCTAAATCTTCCACCATGAAAGAACGAAACAACTCGGGCATAACTTGTTTGCAGGATGATAGAAAGTTCGTGGAAAATGCAAGAAAGATACCCAAGACAAAAATGAAAGTCAGGCCAAAAATAAACACCCAAAAATGGCGCTTGACTAGACTGGAAAATTCCCCAGCATAGCAAATGTAAAATGCCAAACTGGCAAAGCATGAACCCTAAAAATGCCCAGAAAGCACACACATTCGAAAAGAATGTATCATTGAATAACATGAAGGTTCCCACAACAAAGCAATCCTTATCAAAAAGAGAAAGAGAGAAGTCACATACCATGAGAATAGATTAAATCGAAACCAAGAATGTTGACAATAAACCTCAAGGATGAGAAAAACACGAATGGTGCTCAGGAAATCTAAATGCAACACTTTAAGTCACTCCCAAACACACCATATAGCAACACACCTCAGGCTCAAGCACTCTAGACTCAAATGGAAAGAAAAAAATCAAACTCAAATGGAAAATAATTTCCCCCAAACCAATATAGCACCGCCTAAGAAGTCGTGTAATCACCATTAATGCGATCAACAAGACAACCTAGATCAAATCCAAGAATTCGATAGAACAACGGACTTTGAAAAATTTGGACATGATGGAATTCTACGGATGACCAAAATCCATGAACTTCAACAAAAATAAGTTGTTACTAGGCTTCAAAAGGAAACTGGGAAATTCCGCCCGGGGTGGATTTCTTGGAAACAGTGAAAAAACTAGAATGAGCCTAGAACTTAAGGTTTTCAATATAAATCACAAATGGATCATTCCAATAGAGAATATGAACATAAAATCACATGACCAAGCAAGAAAAACTCAAAAATAGAAAGGCCAAGACACCAAAATTGAAAACGAGGGTCCTTACCTTCAGTGGGGCATGTGTGCAAAAAATGCACAATAGTGAGGTTCATAAGATTACCATTATACTTTTTGGATTGATCATGGGGTCATTGATGTCCGATATGAAATCACACCAATTTATTGTTGGATGGGGTGTGGTCATAGAGATCTTGATACTCTAGGGAAATATATATGCATGGGGACCTTTTTTTTTGCGCATTTATATTATGATATACATTAGGTATGCTAAACAATTGTTACTATAATTTCACTAGGTGTGAAATTGTAACATGCCTAGGCATGGGAGAAGATCGCTATTACTCATCCACAGGTAATTGGAGAGAGGGAAAATGAAGAGACCTATTATTATAGGTATTTGTATTTCCTCACATATAGGAAATTAGGATGACTAAATTATAGGAAAGGAGTTTTTGATGATATGAAATTTTATTTGGTGCCCCTAGATTAGGTGTGAGGTATGGAGAGAGGACCATATCTATATGATTTTTTGTAGGAAGACTCGATGGTTTATCAAGAGGACATAGCATATTATAGAGAGATATATATTGGATAGGGTCCAAAGATATTTTGGTGAGAGGAAGGCTATGTTTGATGTAGATTACCATTCTCGGTATGCACACACCACCAAAGAAGTTCTTGTTTGGGGTACCACTACTTCTTCATGCACAACCTTTATAGAGTTCACATAGATGGATCCCTTAGCATGGGGATGGGAAGGTGGACTACATGATCTAAGAACCACTCAAGACTATGATACATGGTGGGTGCAGAGGTGTCCACTTAGATTCATATTAGTTGTAGGGGTCGATACAACAAGATCTATTAGGGATCGAAGGATGAGGGCTACATGAGTATGGGATTGGGAGGTCCCACAAATATAGAGAGAAAATTTTGAGCACCATCAAGTACTTTAGATCAGACAACAAGACAATCAGGTACCATTTTAAAAGTGTCTTAGGTTCAATTCAATTTTATAAGGGTAAAGCACTCATTGAGACCTAACATGGACTCAATTTATTGCATTATCCTTCAATTTGTTTATTTAAAACAAAATCTAAATAAGCATAAATTATATTTGATGAGTTATGTATTATCATCTTTTAATTGCTTAACATCTACAAATAGTTTACCTCTACCTACACAAGGTGAGTCCATTTAATTGATAATATCTTATTTCAAGGGGCAAGTCTAATCTCACATAATTTTTTTATAGATTACATTAGCACTAAAATTTTAGAAGTCGATTCATAAAGGTGTATAACTCATATCATGAATATTGTTACACTTCAAACACTTAAAGAGATATGTTCTTAATTAATATTTATTTTTTAAAAATGTTACGTTTTCTTGGGAAACATTTGTGGCATGACATTGTAAGTTAGATTTCCTATGTCTTTGGCTCTATTTTTTTATTATTATTATAAGTAAATAATGCAACTTGTAAGGAAGAGGTTATACATTCCTCTTCTCTTTCTTTTGATTTCCCATTTATTTACTAACCCTCAATTTTTTTCATCTAGCCCTAGCCTCAAAGGTATATCATTTTTCTTATTGCATTCTAGAAAATTATTCCTAAGAAATATTGCAGAATTAGGCTCTAAGGATTCTTATTATCAATAATGTGACTAAACAATAATGATGCAAGACATACTAGTTTCTTTTTCTCTTATATTCATCTCACATTCATTTTATAAAATTATATGAAATTTGGAATATTCACCAACCTTTGGTGGTGAGGGTTACTTAATATTTAAAATGTATGTGTACAAGAGTTATTGCATACCATCACAATTCAATATTTTATTATGTATATAATAAAAAACCCCATAACCAAGGTAGGGAAAGTCATTTAGTACCTTGGAATGAGGAATATACTTCTTATCCTAGCCATATGAACTGATTATGAGCTATAATTGTATTTTATTGTACTATAGACTCCTCCCCAATCATGGGAAATATAGAGACCTCTACAATTGTTTCCTCTAATGTATCCACTCTTAAACCTCTTAATGTAGCTTCATAATTCTATAATGTGCTATAATTGTTTTGTGTCATCACCTCATTGAATTATATAAGATTAAGGAGGTAATCTAAGCATTCATCTTTCTAAAAAATAGATAAGCATGCTTTGTCTTCTAGTAATGTATTTTGAGCTATTAGTTTCCTTGTAATAATATGTCCCCACATTTTGAATATCTAAGACCTTCTTCAGAAAAATCCTTCTTCAATATTCTTGTTTTTTATTATTTAATTATTTCTTGATGTATAAGGGACCAACCCTCAATTGCAAACTATGAAACTTAGAAAATACTTGAAATAACATAAAAATATGTATGAAATGTCTTGGCTTCTCATTCAAATTCTCCTTCAATTATATAACAACAAAGAATTTATTAAAAAAAAAAATTTGTAGCCATGTGGGCTGATGAAAACCATTATAAAACTGATATTAATATAATCTACAAAAAAAAATATCAATACAAAAATGGTCTACTTCAATTTAACATCTTTCACAAGGTTTTGGCTCCTTCAACCTACAATATTCAATGAAAATCACTATTGCAACCTTCAAGTCTATTTAATACTATTCAAACACCTTCAAACCTACAACAAAAATGTCTTCTTGGTCTCTCTCAACACTTCTTCAGCTGAAGCTCTCAAGCTCCCTTCACATTGACTTCACTAGCTCCCTAAAACATGGGCTTCTATGCAAATAGAAATATGTAACAATGGAGTCTTCAAATCCTCTCTTCAATTTGGCAGAATCTCCCCATCTCAACTTGCAAAAACTACCAAATCTATCTTCCCAAATGACAAGTCCTAAATATATAGACTTTCTAATGAGAAAACCACTATGGTTTTCCAAAACCATAAGAAAAACACCTCCTTGGAAAAACTACCCCCCATTTAGAGAATAAATCATAAAATAATAAAAATTACTCAATTACTCACATGGCCTTCACATGGGCACCTAAACCATGGCCAATCAAAAAAATTTCAGTCATGCTTCATTATTCTCTAGCACCTCTGACTACTCCATGAAAGAACATGCACCAATATGCAAACTTGGGCATGCCAAATTGCAAGGATGTGCATTGATGAGTATTCCCCACATTGAAATAGATTCCTTGGCTGTAATATTCCTCTTGGTATGCCTTTGAAACATTTAATAGAGTAAATTTCCTCCAAAATTACAATTACGAATCCACATAGGTTAAATTTACATATTTTGGAAATTAAAAATACTTATTCTCCCACACATTAGCCCTTATTGAAAAAACAAAAAATAAGCAACAATATTTTTAGTGATGCAAGATTACTAGTACCCCTAGATGCTTCTTCATCAGACATGCTAGATAGGGTATTTCTACAAATAGGCTCACAAACTGGAGTTGAGTAGTAGAACTACTCTTAAGTTGCAAAAAAAATTCAGAATACTCAAATATTGAGATGGTACCCTAGAAAATTTTATTTTTTCTTCTTTTCTAGAAATCTTTCAGAATGCTCACCATCTGCCTCCAAATAATCTACATCCTCTTCTTTCTCTTATGAACTCATGTCCACAATGAATTTTCCTCTACAACCAATTTCTCTTTCCTCTCCTCTTCCAATTACTCACTTCCCTTCTCTCCTCTTTCATGGGATCAATCCCACCATAGACTAACCACCTCCATCAGGTTTCACCTACAACATTCTCTATAACTACTACATGAAAATATGTATTATCCAAAAAACAATCAAAATATACTGCATCATGTTGTCGTGTATCACAACATACCCCATTTTTCTTCTTTCTGCAAAATGTGGACCCCCTTTTTCCTTTTCTTTCCTCTCATTTTTTCTTGCTTTGGAGTTGTTCTGGGGGTTGGTGAAATTGAAAGTTTCATTTTCAATTTTCTTGGTCTTTTCTTAATTCCTACTTCTCTCTCGGATTTGGTTTCTCAATCATATTACAAAGTTTTATCATTTTTTTGAAAATTGGAGTCCTGGAGCTATTGCGGTTGTATCATGGATGTATCTTTGATCAGTCTTGGTCTCGCCTGATAAGTTATCACTCAAAGCTTATTCTCGATGATCACATTTTCTCGGGTAGTTTGATGGTTTCTTTTTTTTTCTTTAGCTAGAGGTAAAAATTGGAGGTTTGGTCATGAAATGTTTGAATCAATTTTGATCTCTCTTGAGCCTGGTTTGTAGTTCCTCTCTTTGCTCCCAGTTTTCTCTAAATCTTGGAGGTAAGTGTCTTGGTTCCCGGTAATCTTTCCAATATTTGGTACCAAAGGTTGTCAATCCTAGTGATCATAAATGATGATGTATCCTAAAGGAATTTTCCTTGTAAAAATAAAAGTGACACAAGAGTGCCACGTATGCTTTTCACACCATCTTTTCCTCTAGTAGTGATCCTGCACAAAAACCTAGGTGTTCATAATTTTAACCCTAATTTTCCATGATTACACCTTTATTCAAGAAATTAATGCACTATAAAAAGTAATTAATGAAGGTGGTGAACTACACATACTTGATATCACCTCAATCATGCAGTTTCTTCTATAAGACTCTACTTTGTGTCATACTGCAAACTTGCAAAGGATATTGAATGCACAAAGTTAATATTGCGGTGCACAAGGAAAGGTAATTTTCAAGAGATTGGGAACACAACTAACAAGGGTTTCAAGGTTTCATTTTGAAAATATTACTATCAACAGAAAAATCAGGGGTGTCTTGAATAAAAAAAATATTGTCAATCATTTTCATGCATGAAAGTCTTGAGAAGATGGTATTTCCCTTTGAAAACTGAAATGTTAATTATTCTGATTTGAATTTAACTGAAAGATGAATTGAAAATTTTAAGAACTGTTAAAAAAATGGTTAAATTTAACCTTAACTCACACACAAAGCACATATTTGAAAATGTAGAATGCACCAACGAAAATCAGTACTTCTGAAGCAAAACTAGAAGATGAATTCAAATAATTCAACTCAAAATCTATACCAAATAGTGGGATAATGAATTATACTCATATGGGATGGTCTTCTAATGTCAAATTACTCACATGGGCACGACAAGAGAATGCTTCTCAGTGTACAAGGAATGTTATAACAAGTGGGTTACTTAGGTTTTTGCCAGCAATGGAGGCCCTTGAATTAGTTATGGAATGTTTGAATCACTACAACCTAGAAAAAATAATCATTGAGAAGGAGGGAAGAACTTATGTAGATATCTCTGAGAAAGAACTTATATATACATTTTGTCTTCCTAGATTTACTCAAATGTACCACATTGATATGAAGGTGAAATCCAAAACCTACCTAAGTGCCGAAGAACACAACAAAGAAATTATGAACACACAATGGTGCTAGGAGAGGATTACAAAATAGACAAAACCAATTCTAAGGTCTATGTTCAACCTAGATGTTTAAGATATTATAACTATGCTAAGCAAGATAGTTTGATTGTGAGATGCCAGCAAATTTGAACCATGGGTGTTTGTAATTATATCCAAATTGATGGAAATCCCTATACCAATGCATTGGGGAAGATTTATCAGTGACAAATTGCATGATCAAATAAGGTAATTTCCTAAGTCCAAATATTTTTATATGTCTTTATATGTGATTTATTCTTGTGCCTTAAGGAAAAACAAGTAAGGGTTGAAAAGGGTTGGTACTCTGGGCAGGGAAGTAGGAAATAGTTTAATATATGCTCATTTACATCAAACTACTATCCATGGATACAAGGAGCATTATAAGAGACTTAATGATGTGTTTTCCATGAAGCTGGTGAGAACAATCGAAGGTGACAAAGCTAAAAGATTGTCTTTGGAAGCACAAAGTTCTATTAAACCTATTGGGGACTAGTACATTTAGTTTCTAACTTTCACCTTCATTAGGGTGGAAGGGTTTGATGGACATCCTTTTATGTTGTCTAGGTACCCTACAGATAAAATGGTGTTGCTAGAATTTCTAAGGAAACTGAAGCCATCTCAGACTCTTTATAGTGCTGCTCATAAAAAAAAATTTCAAATTTCCTATTATAATAGGGAACTACAAGTGCATTACAATTAGAGTAGCCAATTTGTGTGAAGAAGAGTTGAAAATGCATAATTTGGATTACTTTCCACTCATAAGATAAAATAAAGAAACAAAGAGAAGAAAATGATTTTGAGCGTGGGGAACCTGCTAAGAAAAAGAGGAAAGCTAGTAAAGCAGCTGTTGGTATATATATTGAATAATGAACCCCTTAGGCTCCAAGACAAGGAGTTTCATTAAAACCAAATGGTAAATGAAGAGATGTTGAATCAGTCAAAGTTAAATCAAAGTTAAAACCAAAAGTGGCATCCTCTCCATGAAAAAACCAAGGACCAAGCATACTACTGATGAAGGGGCAAGTATAACATAAAACACTAGTACACAGAAAAGATCTACATCTCTGAGAGATGTAGCATTATTCACTTCTCCCCCTTTAGTTAATATGGCTACTACAAAATAAGCATCGGGAAAAACTCATGTGGTATTTGGATGAATTTTTTGAAGCTGATGAAACTAGAATTAAGGAACAAATAGATAAGTGGGGTGTCATGTGGGAAAGAGTAAAAGAAAAGAAGTCTAAAGACAAACCCATGGTACAACTAGTAGTGGAACACTCATTTTAGAAGCTGGAAACCCTGATGTTATTGAAATAGAAATAGGGGAGACTATAGGACATAATCCTACTCATGAAATGGTTATTGAAGATACCCTTGATTCCGAACATTTTCTTGGGAATGATCAAAATGATGATGAACAACCATAGGTCACTGAACATTCAATGAATGACAAGATTGAGATTGAAAATGAAGAACCTTCACAAGTTTTAGGTGATAAGGTTAGAGATGGAGAAAATCCTAATGTGACAAGCTATGAAGAAAGTGATATCCCAGGAATCGATGTTGAAAACCTGGTTGGACAGGAAAATACAATTCTTGGAACTTAAGAGACAGTGTCTAATCCTAGTAATCTAGAATCCATGCCATAGAATACTGAAGATGTTCCTATTTCAAAGGATGTGGTAGATAAATTTGAATATGTAAGAGAAGAAGTTCCTAAAAATACAGAGGGACAAGAATGGAGAAATTTTATAGGTAGAATGAGATGAAGGTGCAACTGACTGGTTAATCAGAGAATTGACTTCCCTAGTGGAAATGAAATTGGTACCTATGGATCTTAAAAGTTTTATGCAAGAAGTGGAGACTCTTGAGCCTAGGCGGAGAGCTAAAATGAAACATGTCATACAAAAGAATGTAGACGGATGAAAAAAACTCCATATAGCTACCCAAGTAGCAGACACAAATAGACATGAGATAACACCTAAGGAGTACAAGATAACAAGTATCAATGTTGGAAACTCATCTTGGGCACAAGAATTGGAAGAAATGAATTATCTATAATTAGAGGTTTACAATTCAAATGTATCTAACCATAATTACAATTATCTTCAACATCTAAGAGGGTCACATACAAAATCTCATTTCAATGCCTAAGCACCCTATTTCAGCATTTACGATGGTTTAGTGCCCTGAGTATTTCACCTCAAAAATTTATCTATAATTAGAGGTTTACAATTCAAATGTATTTAACCTTAATTACAATTATTCCCGATTTAGACAGAATTGCATAACCATGTTGTTTAACTGTTGAAATTATAAACTATGTTCACTTTTAAATAAATTAATGAAATTACTAATTACTAAAATATTGTAATTAGAAATCAAATATTGAATTAAAAAATAAACTGAAATGAAATAGTGAGAAAATTAGACCGAAGATAGAAGAATAAGATGAAAGATAGAAGAATAAGATAGAAGAGAATTTTACACAGGAGCTTGATAACGGAGTTCGTCCAATCAAGACAATGTCTTTGGGTCCAGTTCTCAAGGTAGACTACTTTATTGGTATCACCAAACAATGAAAATGCCTTGTTACAATATCCAAGCTCCAAATCTGCATGAAAATTTCTCACAGTCTCCCTCTCCTTTAAAAATTTTGTGTAATAATCAACACCTTGTAAATCTTCCTCTCAGAAAAAAATAAAATTCTCCATTAATATTCTAATTCTTTCCACTTTTTCCAATAATTTCTAATCTCCCCCTTCAAAGCCAAAATTCCCCCTTTTATACATAAAATTTTCCAAATATGGTTTAAAACCATATGATTTTCAATAACCCCCATATCTATCTAATAAAAATATAAATCTCTTAAATAAAACAACTCTAAAAAACATAGGAGGTCCCCCTTAGAATTCTTTTACGTATGTTGGAGTATAACTCCTATTATTAAGGGGGTTCCTTATAGAATTTATTATATTCAAGTTTAATTCAACTCCTCGCCATTGAACTCATTAGGAGATTGTTTTTATTGTTATTCACTTTTCTATGTATGGGGAAGGCTCGGGGTCACCAAGCCCCTTATTCCATGGGAAACCCACAATTTGTAGCAAAGAATATATTAGTTAAAGGATATCGATAAATATTCAGATGGCTCAATGGTTGATTATTCAATTTGGAGTAGGGAGGTTAGGGGTTCAACCTCACCAACCTTCATTTTGTTTCCTTTTTTTAGCTTGAGGAATCTTGGAAAGTCTTCAAATAAAATCCATGCACTATACATAGTAAGGCGCATAGACGGTGCAACGGTGAAGAGGAGGAATAGGAATGCATGGGTTGTGGGTTCGACTCCCACAACTACCCAATATTTTGAATAACAAGATAATCCTGTCTTTCTATCAACCATCCAGAGATGACCTGGGGTGCCACTTGTCAATCATTGATTGGAAGACTTTTTCCACATATCATGCCACCGTACGACCATCTGTCCACTCGAGAGGTTGGCACATCATCATTTGTTGACTGTACATGCCAAATCACTATGTTGATGTCAACATGGTCAACCAATTTTAATTGTAACCTTGAGTTGGAATAACTTTGTCCTATGAGCTCCGTTTTTGATGAAACGAGTCAGAATCATGACGACGAGCTCTTCGACATGATGCTATTTTTGACCATTTTTTAGGCAATCAATATTTTTTGCCTTTGACTGGCCCTTGTATCAGGTTTGACCCCAACTTTGACCAAGAATATCTTGGGTGTACGGTCTCCTTTTGACATGATTCAAGCTATGACAGGACTGTGTAGGCAAGCCCTATGCAATGGAGCTAGTTTTATCTAATTCTGAGACTATGAATTTTTGAGGTCTTCTAGATCCTCCTGGATCAATGAAGATGAATTTATATACAATTGTTGCCAGAGTATAGAAAAATAAAAATAAGAAAAGAGAGTTGAAAGAATGGGTTGCTATCCTAGATAATTTTGTGAAATCATTAGCACAATCTGGTCAAGTACAGACTGAATTGCCTCAGAATCTAGTACTTATGTCACAGGAACAGGTGGATGCAATTGTAGCAATTTTTCATAGGATGAATGTATTTGAAGAATGGATTGAGTATTGGGTAAGGAGAGGAGAAGAACTTATTGTAGATGCAATTGGGAAATACAAGGAGGCTCACCGTTGGTTTGAAAAATCCAAAATATTGGAAGGAGAATGTAGATTTCACTAGGAGCAGGTTGATGCTAAGAAGCGAAATGTGGAAACTCTCATGCAAATCGATGTCCAATAATCGATAAGAGAAAATATAATTTTAGAACAAGAATTTTTATTATGTGAAAAATGGAAGAAATAGTTATGTTGGGAAGGTGATACTTTTGTGCAATGCCTAGAAGGATTTGAGAAGATCACCAAGAAATTTAGTAAGTTGATTGATAAAGATCAATATTTTATTGAAGTTTTAGCACATCAAGATTGTGATCCCTAGACACTAGAAAAATACAGTAAAGAAGCAAAAGATTTCAAGGAATAGATTAAGAGAATAAATGAAGACCCTATTCAATTGTTAACCCAGGAAGTTATCGATGAGATTATACATCGTAGAAACACTTTAGTCAGGTATGAGAGAAAGAAAGTGCAAAGGAATGCTAATATACTCTAGATATCAAAGGATTACATCAGGTTCAAGTTTAGTTGGAAGACAATACAAGGAATTCCAAAAGAGCAAATGCATCAAATATTATGTGCTTTCCAAGAATATCACTTAAAGAAAAATGAAGAAAGGTTCCCAGAATCATACCTCTAAAGATATAAGGAGGTACCATATATCGGATATCAAAGGTGTCACAAAGATGTTTTGTTGAAGCTGATTTTGCAGGTTGTTCTCGGTCCTGGTAAATTTTTTTCTTCTGGTATTTTGAAGAATGTTGATAGCCTTGATTTATGCATAGTTTTGTGTACTAAAATTTAAATTGGAAGAGTGTTGCCATTGAAGAAGTCAAAACCTTGACTTTGTCTAGAAGATCCTGATGACAACTGGCATATGCCACGTGCTACATTTTGATTTTCTATTTCTGATTCTCTTGATGGACTTTAAGTTCAAAATCTTGAGGCCTTGTTCCTATAAAAGGTCATTTATTGCTTTACTTTTATTTTTTAAGCTCAAAATTTAAGGAAGTCAGAAGAGCCACAACTTCTCTAAGTTTTGTTCTTTTTTCCTATTTTATGAATCATTCCAGACTAAAAACTTGTATGCACATATAATTTAATCAATATTGGAGCCAAATTGATGGCTACCTATCTCATGAATCTTTTTAGTTGGTTTTGTTAGTTCAGTCGAACAAGACTATATGTTGTGTGGTTTAAGGGTGGATACAGAACATACTTGGTATCCAAACTAAAACCCCCTTCTTTAAAATCTTGCACCATTTTATGCCTAGCTCTAAAGCAATCTGGTGAACTATAAATCAGTTTTCATTGATTTGATTATATCTTGGGGCATGCATGGAGAATAATCAGGAGAAATTTTATTTTAATTTTCAATATTTTTAATGCTTTTTTTTAGATTAGATGTTTACATTTCTGAAAATGTTCCAAAAAATAGATGAATGGATGGAAATTTATTAAACATATTTCATTTTCTATGAATTTTTTGAATGCTTAAAGCTAAATCTACTTAAGTGATAGAAAAACTGTTTGATGTTCATGAAATTTTATTGAAAATATTTTGATTTCATTAGATTATTTTATGATTGAATTGGAAATCTTATGCTTAATGTTGATGATTCTTAATGAAATGGGAGATAACCATATTCCCCTTGAGATTAACAATATTATCATGTCATACCCTGAAGTAAACCCGGTCTGGTCAAGACCTAACTACCAGAGACTTGGGATTGAGCTAAGTCATGCTTTTCCAATTACATGGACACACTGTAAGGTTGCCCTGGTTAACTCTTTCAAGAAGATAGGTTCTTTGCAGTTTTCATGTGAAGAATTTATCCGCATCATGTGACTTTAGTTGAGCTTAGTGGTCGAACGTCATCTAGACCTCAAAAATATGGAAGTGTAAGTGAAAAATCATAAAATCCAACTGGTGTTATACCACCACCACCTCCCATAGCTATTTATTTCTTTAACATAGAGTCACCAATTCAATTAGTTGTGTATAATGATTTACCAAAAAATCTTGACAAGTTGTGTCCAAAGTATTATCTTCACAAAGATGCAGAAGAACATATCAGTACCTTTAAGGATACATGTTTTCGAGAGAGAATTCAACATGAAGATGTCGTATGTAGGTTGTTCTTGTATACCTTAAGTGATGAAGTTTACCAATGGTACATCAACCTACCATGTAACTCAATTAGATCATGGCAAGATATGAAAAGTAAATTTTTGGACATATTTAGAACATCGATTGACCCCACCTTATTATATCATTAATTTTCTCAAATCAAGAGGTTCGATGGAGAACCTATAACTACTTTTAATGATAGGTTCCAAAAGGCTTACTCGAGGTTACAAGAAACCTATGTAGTGGATAATTTATTTGCTATTGTGGTTTATTGTACAACAGTAGATCATTTAATTGCTATTTTTCTGAAGCGAAGGGAAATTCCTCTCACTACTTTTCCCTAAGCCTACATTGAAGCCGTAAGTGTTAATTTAGAGATGAAACACCTCAGAAATGAATCATGTGCAAATGGTGCAAATGGATTGAATAACTATCCTATCCTAAGTATGAATGGAGTCTCTTTAGACCATCCAATGACTCCTAATGCTTTTTATTTAGTGGTCTAGAATGGGATATTTCCTTAGAATACTTTCTCTCAACTAGGAGATAGTCAAGATTTAGTCCCTCACTCTAGTCCAACTATCACCGAGCTACATCCGAACAAAATTATTTCATTTCATAGGTCCAAGAAAATCAGAATGCTAAAACTTTGGATGATGAGGAGGAAATTAGAGAGATTACAGCTCAGCTCAAAATATTTACCACAAATTTTACACAATTAAGAAATCAAGACTTTTATTCTCAAAATAACAACCAAAATTCACAAAAGTCAGTGTATAACACTCCTAGACCTTGGAACACATGACCAATTATTAGAGTAATATCCACACCTTTGGATAACACTAATCATTCAGATGATAGATCTATATCAAAGGTGAATTTAGCTAACCTTGTGATGAATAATTCATGTAGAATTCATAATACAAATTCTCATGCTGAAGTGGATTGTCCACAGTTTAAAACTACTTCAGATATTTTTCTAGCTGCTACACATTATAATGAACAGTGTGACTCCCATCCTCCTAATGGAAATGTGTTGGTTCTAGTAGGATATAATGCTTCTTTTTTTCTTGAAATTTACAATCGTGTCATGTCATCTACTATTTTCAAGAGTTATACTCATGAATATGAATGAGACAATTCAACCAGGACTTTAGAAACATATGTGTTTCCTTATCAAGATAAAAATGAACCTCAAGATGAATTTCATGAAATTCATGCTTTTCAACAATATAAAAAATGACTTAATTGTAACCTAAGGAGTAACACAAATGGTGGTAGTAAATTTAACGAACCATTGACCACATCAATCCCGCCTAAAAACTTTAGTACTCTGCCTGATGATAAATCAAGAAATACTCTAGGGTTACCCAAGGTAACCTCTCATTATAATTCATCGAGTGTTTCACAAAGTGAAAAGGTAGATTCCACTGATCAAAACAACTTGACTAATTATTTAGTAGAAGAAATCAAAAATGTAAAAATCAGCCTTTCTTTATCAGAATTGCTCAAACAACTGTGATTAGGAAAAATTTCTTTAGAAGATCTCCCAAAAGAAAGAAAATTTAAGGAATCTCGGGTAAAAGATAATCCCATTAAGGTGACAGATAAGAGAATTGTTCCTATGGCGGATGCACAAGTAGCCTTTTACAAAGGAAAAATAGAATCACCACCATTATTACTCACGTTGAGAATATTTGTTAAAAATATCCACAATTTTTTAGTAGACTCTAGAGCGTTTACTAATGTGATGCCTTTATCCATATGTAAAAGTCTAGCGTTAACTCTAGAAATTTCTTCAAAGAACGTTACTCAACTTGAAAAAATTGAAGAAAATGTAGTCAGGGAGTTGACTAATATTCGCATGCAGCTAGCATCGGATCCCAGGATTCAACCTTATATAGATATTCAGGTCGTTGAGATACCTAATACTTAGAGCAAGTTATTGCGTAGGGATTGGTCAAAGACTTTGAATGGATACATGGCCACAAATTTATCACATATGTGGTTACCATGGAAAGGAGTTCCTAATCAAAATAGAATTTGAAGGGAACCACGTATGAAATACATGATCACTAATTACGATCATAAAAATGAAGTTCTATATATTGATGTAGAACTGGGGGTTTATAAAATCTAAAGTTCAAGAGTTAAAATAGAATAAGTCTTTACATGCAATGTTGAAAAGCATAATCAGATAACTCTTGGAACTGATTTTTTAATTGAATCATATTGTGATTCTTTAGAAGAAGAAAATAGTCATTATGATAAATTTTGGAAAAGTATTGTTACAATAGCTTGAAACAATGATAAAATTGAAATCTCACTAAAAAGTTTTTTATCACATGATTGGTGCAGGTTACATAACTCTACACATTCAGAAGAAAATTGCATGATATTCTTGGAGATAGTCCACAAAATTGCAAGCCAATATTGTCTAGAATAATATAAGATAAAAGGGTCTGAACTAGAGATACATGAAGACAAATTTCAAGTTACATAGATCAAGAATGCTAATTTGGCAACTTTCAAAAATGATAAGTTTCAAGCTATGAATGATCAAGCCTGGATTCTTAAGTTTGATGGATCTAAATTGAAACAAGGAAATTGAATTGGAGTTGAACTCATCAGACCATAGGGTATGTCTTTCCTTGCTGCTTATCAATTCCAATTTCAGTGTACTAACAATGTGACAGAATATGAAGCTCTTATTCATGGTTTGATGCCCGCAATCAAGAAGAAAGTCAAAAATCCTTAAAGTGTTTGGTGATTCTAAATTGGTGGTTAAACAAGTGTGAAAGAAGTACATTTGTTATTACAAATGATTGTCTAGTTATCGACATAGAGTATGATATTTAATAGAATATTTTGACGCTTTCAACATTACTCACATTTTGAGAAGATTTAATCAAATATTTGATGCCTTGGCCACTACTGCTAGTGCTTTAGAACCTCTAGATGCCTCAGATTTGAGGAGATTTACAGTTGAACTAGTACAGTTAAATATGGTTCTTGATAATGTTCTAAATTTTCAAGTGTTTGAAGATGATCGACATATATTTGAATTCATCACTAAATCTAGTATCTTCGAAGCATAAATAATCAAAGAAATAGATCACCCTAACAGTGAAGTTCAAGACAAAGAATTATCTTAAGATAAAGATAATAATATTCTAAAAGGGATTATTGAGTTGGAACGATTGTTTGATATCGATCAAATAGTTCGATAGAAATATTTTCCTCAAAGTGATGGGGGGCAATCTGAAATATATAATTTTCATACTAAAGAATATCCTAAGAATGTTCTTATAGGGAAGGTTTTTACCGAAGAAGAGGAGAAATATCGCTTAGGAACTCAGAGATTACTAGAAGGTTATAGCATGAATATATGAATATTTAAAGACTTATGATACTTCAATCATCACACATACAATACCACTAAAGCCTGATGTGAAGCCTTTCCGACAAAAAAAATGACCATTAAATGTGCTCTTAGAACCATTGATACAAAAGGTAGATCAAAAGATTCTTTTAGCCCGAATAATATTTCCTATTAGACATTCTACTTTGGTGGAAAATTTGGTACCCTTAAAGAAGAAGAATGGAGACATACGACTATGTGTAGATTTCAAAAATCTTAATTAAGGCATCTGAAAAAGATAATTATCCACTACCTTCATTGGAAGAAGTATTAAAAATTGTAAATGGCTTGCAAACGATTTCCTTTTTGGATGGATTCTTTGGATATAATAAAGTAATAGTGGTGAAGGAAGATCGCATGAAAAAAGTATTCACCAGGAAGTGGGAAAAATTTTCTTATAGAAGGATGCCATTTGTATTGATAAATGTTAGAGCTACATTTTAGAGAGCCATGGATTAATATTTTTGAGATTTGATAGGTAAGTATATCATCATCTATATGGATGACCTAATAGTATTTTCAAAGAATAGAGGAGGCCATGTTTGAGATCTCAAAGCAATATTGTAGAAGTGTGAAACTTATGAAGTTCCACTAAATCCTAAGAAATGCATTTTCAAGGTGACTGAAGGTAAATTTTTGGGACACATTATTTCTAAAAAAGGTATTTCAATAGACCCAGACAGAGTGAGTGTGTTGCTCAAGTTAAAACCCCTAGGAAGTAGAAAAGAATTGAAATCATATTTTGGTAAGATCAATTTTTTCCAGAAGTTTATGACTAGATTTTCTGAGATAGTAAGCCCACTCAATGATATGTTAAATAAAGATGAAAAAATAGAGTGGAAAAATGAGGCTAAACTCGCCTTTGAGAATATAAAAGTTGCAATATCGGAAGAACCAGTACTAGTAAGTTCAGATTATGTTAAACCTTTTTATATTTACTTATTTGCTTCTAGTCATACATGTGCAATAGTGCTAACACAAAAGGGCGAGGATAAGGAAGAAAATCCAATTTATTTTATGAGTTCTCCATTTAAAGAAGCAGAGCTAAGATACACAAATGTTGAGAAACAAGCCTTTACTTTGGTCAAAGTGGTAAAAAAATACAAGCATTACATTCTAAGAAGTGTGGTCAAAGCTATTTTTCCAGATGCTACAGTTAAAATGTTATTAACACAGAGTGAGCTCAAAGAAAAAAGAGCCAAATGGGTTACGATTTTACAAGAGTTTTATTTAGAAACTATACCCATGAAACTGGTTCGGGGAAAAGCTTTAGTCAAATCCACAAATTTCTAGCCGATAATATACTTTGGATGTAAAAGACCAAAAAGATTGGTATTTAGGCATATGGCATTATTTGGTCGGCCATACTTCCCCAGATCATATGCAAAGAAATTAGAGAAGAGATCTTAAGTTAAAATCACAAAGTTATATGATAAAAAGAGGAGCTCTATTCAAAATAAATCATGAAGGAATTTATTTGAGATGTTTGAACATAATAGAAGTGAACGAAGTGTTGCAAGAATTGCATAATAAGTTTGGGACAACTCATGGAGCACCTTTAGCTACTACACACCACATTTTGAGAGCTATTTATTACTGGCAAATGATTTTTAAAGTTACATATGAACATGTGAAACATTGTCATACATGTCAAACTATGGCAGAAAAGGGAAGATTCAATGCTCAGTTGTTGCAATCGGTGATAGAGATGTGTCATTTTTCACAATGGGGACTAGATTTTATTGAAACTATTAGTCCTCTATCATTCGTAGGTCATAAGCTTATATTAACTACTATAAATTATTGTACCAGATAGACTGAAGTGTGTCCCAAAAAATAATGCACCATAGAAGTGGTAATCAATTTTTTGGAGGAAAAAAATATTACCAAGTTTGGAGTACCGTATGTGTTGGTATGTGATAACGGTCCTACTTTTTCTTCATTAAAGTTTTCCAATTGAGCATTTGAATACGGTATAACATTACGATTTTCATCTAACTATTATCCGCAGGGGAATGGATTAGGAGAGTCATCAAACAAAAATCTACTGAATATAATAAAAAATTTGTTGAAGAGAATCCTAGAGAATGATATTTATTAATGAAATTCTCCCTTTGGGTAGATTGTACTAGGATGAAGTCCACGCTGGGAAATTCTCATTACCACTTAGTTTATAGGGTAGATCCTATATTGCCGATAAATTTGTAAATCCTTACTTGGAAATTTTCTCAAGAATACATTAGATTGGATGATCAAACTAAAGCTGAATTGTTACATGTAAGAGAGGGGGTCCAACCACGTTCAAGGCCCCAAGTCATGGAGGGCTAGGAGTGAAAGGTTTCCCTAACCTACCTTAGTCTAAAGGGATGTTTCAAATGAGGATTGATAATGATGAGGACTATAAGGTCCTGCAACCACTCTTCAAACCTGAACTATAATCTGGGCTAGGTGATCTAGATTTTTGGACTTAGTTCTATGCCTCAGACAACTCTTTGTTTGAGGATGACAACACAGCTATGGGATATCAGGAAGCATGCTTTTGTCTCTCAGGTGTGCTAGCTTCCATACGACTAGACAATAGTGGACACAGTAAAACTACCAAAAAGACCTACTAACAACCTAGATAGCTCAATCTAGATGGTAAATAAAAAATGAGAACATACACAAAATAAACACTAAAATGATAAAGAAAATAGACTAGAACTAAGGTGACAAAGATAATCTCACAAAGATGTTTTTTTTCCAGCTAGCTCCACGTGTTCTCTGACTTGCACAAAAGAAAGAGGGAAAATTTTTGGGGTTGTATAGGGGTTTGCCTCAGTCAAACCCCCTTTTTGGTGTTTCCACCTGCACAGACAGCCAAGATTGCAACGATGGAGAAATATATGATAAAATATTAAAGAAAGTAAAGAACAAAATAACACTACAAAATATTAATGTGCTACCCAACCAAATCATAGAGGAGAGGAGTGAAAATTCTTACCACCTCCACCAAGATCTCACTAGCTAATGGAGGAGAAAAGAGAGGACTCAAGCCCCTGCTGCAATATTTTATTGCACACTTTCTCTACAAAGTTGATGGAGTGTTGTTCCTGCTACTAGGGAGTCCCAAAGTGTTGCTTGAGAGTGAGGATAATCCTTTAAAATCCTTGAGAATTTCCAAAGAGATCAATAACTACTAAGAATTCCTTGTGTAGAGATGAGAATTTCTAAGAGGATGGATTGAATGAGCAAGATAGGAATTTCAAGGCCAAAATAGGAGGGAAAGAGCTATTTTTGAGTAGACTAGTCGAAGAGGGATGTTATAATTCATTCCTGATAGGTAGTGTAATGCCTCTACCAACTTTAGACACGAGGATACATAAGGGATGTAATCATGCTACATGGAAATATATGTGTCTTGCGGGCATCCTTGACAATTTATTCTCCTATCGACACAAAATACGAGTGCCAAGTGGAATGAAGGAAGTGTACTGATGTGGAATTTCACCTTCAAATTTGTTGTTCTAAAGTGAGGAAGTGTAAATGGGTAATTTGTGTATGGGGTGAAAATTTTCTCCTATACATTTTTCCCCCACTTTAGTGAGCACGAATACTGATGAGTGCTTTGGTAAAGTAGATCAAAAAGGTTGTAGGGTTAGAAATGTATACTTGAACCATCGAAGAAGTAGATCGCAATATGGAGAGCTTGAAAGCATAGGTTAGAACAAAAGATTCCATGGTCCCATAGAACCATGAATCTATAGAATGAAAGTGTCTTATAGGCATGTGGACCTACAAGGAAGGTATCCTCCAAGATCTCTCACATGAAGGAAACTAATAAAATCACCCTACAAACCCATAGACCTGTAGGGGAGTAACCCTCAAGATCTCTTGCATGGAGGAAGCTCAAAGGAAATTCCCTATAGGCCCGTAGACTTGAGGGAGGTATCCCCCAAGATCTTTGACATGGAGGAAACTAAAGGAAGGGGAATCTATGTTGGAAAATGATCAATGCTCCCCTTGAGATTCATGACATGGCTTAACCACCTCTCATGGATATGTTAACTCTCGCAGTTGTATCAGGCATTAATAGGTCCATCTTTTGGTGTAATGGCAACTCTAGGGCCAACAAGTGGTATCAAAGCCAAACGTGTCAGGATTGAATCCCCTCGGGTAACGTTGAGGGGGAGATTGTTGGCAAATGGGCATCACTCCCCTTAGGATTCATGACATGGCTTAACCACCTCCTATGGATCCATTAAGTTTGATGGTTGTATCGGGCATTAACAGGTCAATCTTTTGGTGCAACAACAATTATAAGGCCAATGCTCTGCAGAGTCAAGAATTGGCTTTATAGGCACACCTACAAAGTGACATGTTTACCAATAGATATAACATGTCAAAAAGTGGCCACACAGGCAAGTAAGCAGATAGTCATGCGGACCGTCAACAAGTTGGAAAAATTTCAAAGGGTTCCCTCAAGAACACAACGTGAAGAGGAGATCCACTCAAGGGATGCATTGTTTGAAATTATAGAAAGGACATTACTTCTCAAATCGATTCATCATCAAGGAATCCTTTGGAAATATGTTCAGTTCATCAAGGAATTTGAAAGGAAAAAAAAATGCCCCCTCCCAAGGGGAAGGTCAAAGCGGTTCCCACCTCAGAGGAAGGTTCTCAAGTTCTTTCTTTATGAACCCATGATCAAGGAAACATTCTCTATAAGGGGTCAAATTCATGAGAAAAGTTTTGAAAAAGGAATTCTCATGAGGAATTTTGAGAAAAGATTCATTGGCAATGAATGCGTTTTCTAAAAATTGAAGCATTATAGATGCCTGACTAGTAGTAGAGCTATTCTTGGGAGGGTCACAACGATAATTTCATTGGAGCTATGGGAATTTGACTGCCAGCAAGGCTCTATCTAGGTTGCTTTTGAAGTTAGAACTTTTATGTAGCCTAGTCAGATTTTCTCTGGTTCCCGTTGCAACTAAGGAATAGGAAATGAATGCAAATACACACACTTGGACCCTGGTATAGGAAAAGTCTTCTTTCTTGTGGTTTCTGAGACTTTTTTCATATGTGTCCTAATGTAAGGATTGAAACCAGAGATTCTGGGTTCTTGATTCTAATTTTTTCTTGAAATTCTCTAGAGAATTTCCCTAGCGGAGTCGCCATTTATTGTGCAGTTTTTGCACACACGCCCGACTGAAAGTAGGGACCCTCTTTTTCATTCTTTTTTCTTTCTCTTTTGGTATCTTGGCTCTTCTTTTAATAGTTTTTCTTCCTTGGGAATATTCTTTAATGATTCATATTGCCTATTGGAATGGTCCATTTGTGATTCATATTGAAAACCTTAATTTTTGGGCTCTTTCCGGGTTTTTCACTGTTTTCGGGAAAATCCGCCCTAGCTGGACTTTCACGGTTTTCTTTCGGTGCTTGGTGATGGTTGCATTTTGTTTGAGTCTGGCGAAATCCATCATGTCTATATTTTTCCAAAGTCCGTTGCTCTGTCGGATTCCCGGATTTAGTCTGGGTTTTCTTGTCGATCGCATTAATGGTTAATTGCACAAATTTTGGGGTGATGTTATATTGAGTTGTGGGAAGTGATTTTCCATTTGATTTTTATTATTTGTTTTCCATTTGATTTTGGAGTGCTTAAGCTTGAGGTGTGTTGCTAGATAGTGTGTTTGGATGTGACTTCAAGTGTTGCATTTGGATTTCTAGAGCACCATTCGTGTTTTGCTCGTGCATAAAGTTTATTGCTAGCGTCCTTGGTTTCGATTCCCTCTATTCTCATGGTATGTGGATGGTCTCTTTCTCTTTTTGGTTTGGATTTCTCTGCTTTATACACCTTCATGCTATTCATTTTTATGTTCTTACTTGAATGTGTGTGCTATTCCTGGGCATTTCAAGGTTCATGTCTTGCCATTTTGTTTGGGTACTTTTCCTAGGTATTTTCTTTGAGCTTATATTTCATTGTTGTCTTGGTTTTCTTGCTTGCATTTTCCATGAATTCTATCTGTGTAGGCAAGCAAGTTGTGCCTGAGTTGTTTCATGCTTTCATGGCAGAATTTTTAGGGTTCTTGACCTAAGGCATAGCCAATCCCTTTTGATTTATTGAGAGATGAGTATTTGAATTCAAGTTTCATATGTTGGAGGTTTAGGTCAGGTCATTTTTGAGCTCCAAGCTCTTAGGTCTGTGATGATTCAATTTATTTGGGTTAAGGTGAGAGAAGCATAGGTGTTCGGTTTTTTGATGTCCTCGCAGAATTCCATCTCTGATGGATTTCCCCGAGTTTTCATGTTTCCTCTTTGTTCTTCATAATTTGATTTTATTCGGGCTTTTGCTTGTCTCGTGGAATTCCGCTTCCTCTGGATTTCCCCAGGTTCCATTAACTGGTCATTCTACCAAATTTGGGATTTTATGGTAAAATTGTATTAACCTTTCCAAATATCCGCACCCTCGGGATTTTCCCAAATGATTTTTTCCTTCTTCATTTTCCTGATTTGTTGAATCTATGTTATTTTCGGGGATTTCCATCTAATGCAAATCTTTCTGAAGTTTTATGGGAATGAAGAATTTGATGATTATATGAAGAATTTGCTTGATGATGATGTATTTAGATGATTAAATGAACTTATGCTAAGCAGTGTCAAGTTATTCCTTGGTTATATTGATTGATTGGAATGATTATATGGATGTTTGTATGCCTATTTTGCTGGATTCCCTCTAGTCTGGATTTCCTCAGAATTCCTCTCCAGTCCGGATTCCACAAAGGGGGCTAAATCCTGAACTCTAGGATAATTGGTTTTTGACACTTATTGTTTATCTTGGATTTCATTTTATTTTTCCTTGTTTGCAAGCAAGATCAAGAAAAGTTATTCTTGGGAAAGGCAAGGGAAAGGCAAAGGATCCAAGTGCTGAAGGTTCTGCTATCTCCGAGGCAGAGAAGGTAAAAATGGATATAAAGAGTAATATTCCTGAGAGAAGATTGACTTCTATCTAGTTAGGGATTACTAATACCAACGTGGGTATGTGCGACTATGAGGAGTTCAAGGTTGGAATGGCAACGCAGAGCATCCCTTTGTTGGCTAGAAGAACATTGGAGTCGGGGTTGGCACATGTGGCTAGATTCCCCTCTATGGTGCAATGTTATGAGTTGGTGCTTGAATGTGCTAGGAATTATGACAGACGAACACAAAGCATAATTGGTCCTTAGGGAAGGGTTTTTGCAAAATTTGAACCTGTGTCTATTGCTCAAACTTTTGATATGCCTGATAGGTCACATGTGGTGGATTTTGATATGGATGCAACTAAGAAATACTACAAAGAGAATGTGGTTAAGTCCCAACAAGTAATCAACTCTTGGCTAGAGAAGCCTAAGTCTCACTTCTCCAATCTTCCTAAGCAACTAGTTAGACTCAAATTCAAGAGGGATTACTATGATACCATCACTCTCCTCAACAGGTTGGTAGGATAGAAGAATGCAGGGGTATTCGAAGGTTGGATGTTCAATGCCATTGCTCAGATGGAGCAAGGTATAGAATGCCACTAGGAAGGTGTTATAAGTGCAGTGATCCTTGAGAAAATGTGCAATTTCTCACAAACAAAGAACTTCACCATGACCTCCTATCTAGTGTATGCATTGGGAAGATTTCACCCATACAAGGAGCTAAGCACTAGAGGTATATTTGTGCAGGATGCAATCTATGAGGTGCATCCACAACTTCACGTGGGAGGAGGAAGCTATAGAAGGGTGAATGATGCATTCACCATGTATATTACCAAGTTGTTGCAGGGTTTCGAGCATGTCAAAATCTTAGACAAGGCCAAGGATTTGATCAGGAGGTTTTCTGCCTGGTTCATTTTGTTCCCCACCTTCTCTTACATAAGAATTGATGGTTTTCAGAGGGCTCGCTACAAAATTCCCAAGTATCCAATGGAACATATCATATTGTTGGAAGTCACGAGGCAGATTTGTGACTTCAATGTGATTTTGAAAGGAGAGAAGCATAAAATAGGGTTTGGGAATGACTTCCCATTGAAAATAGGAACCAATGAGGTATTCCCTTCCATCCAGTCAGTCCATGCTTCTGAGGAGGAGATGAGTAATTTTGGTCTCTCCTTCCATTCCAAGAGGGAAAATTTTGATATCACTTGTGAGCCACAGAAGAAGGCCAGCAAAGAATATAGTCACAAGGATAACATTGAAGACTATTGGGCTAACCTTGGCGACGAGTTTGATGTCTGAAAGAAGAAATTCTCTAGGTTGTGAGTGGACCTAGTGAGGTTTTATAATATAAAGGAAATTCCCAATTAGGTTGAGGAAGAGAGGAATCTGATTCAAGGTCACATATTTGAGGTTGTGAAGGATAAGCGGGTTGGAGAGATTGACTGGTTGGAAGAAGAAAAGACAGAGTTGGATTAGATTATGACTCCTCTAATTAAGTATACCAAAATGTGGCTTAAGCACAAAATTTTGGAGTTGGAAAGAAAAGGTGTGCAATGCACCTATGATTTAATGGGAGACTTTGAGTCTCATTCTACTTCTGAGGATTCACATGAGCAAGATCCTAAAGGAAATACCAAGGTGGCTTCTCCCTTCAAGATCAAGGTTAGGGATGTTCAAAATGAAGAGGTAGCAGATGCAAGTAAACAAAGGAAGACCGTTGCCAAGAAAAGAAGGCATGTTTCAAAGAGAAAAGGGGTCGAGAAAGATGAATTGGAAAAGGAAGAAGTGGATGTCACTGCTTCGATGACTAAAAGGAGAAGACTTGTGAAACTTTCATGGAAAGAAAAAGAAACTTCCAAGGTAGAGAAGGAATTTGAGCCACCTGTGGTAGAGGTAGAAAGTTCAGGGGAGAAAACATAGGTATACATGAGGAGGTCAAGGAATCCTTCCCCAAAGGATGTTGCAGCAAAAGGAAGTGCTCCTGTGACCACTCCTATCATTGAACAAGGGAACATTCCCCTTGCTCAAGATACTAGCAGTGTGCCAGAAGAACCAGGGAAGGATGAAAATTTTAAGGACTTGGGCGAAGCAGAATTCCAAGAAGGAGACCTTTATAATGTAGAGGTAAAAAATGATAAAGTAATTTTGTCTCCTTTGGTATCTTATGCAGATTCGCCTGCAGAGGATCAGGATGGAAAATCTCCTCAAAAGGAAGAGATACCAATTAGGTTTCCTTCACCAACATAGGATAGATTGGAGGAGAAATATTTGGGTAAGGATGATTTAGTTAGGGAGATCCCTATAGATCCAAGCATTGAGAAGGATGCACCTAGTGTTCAACAAGAACAAGAAAGGAAAGATAAAGTGTAGAAAGATTCCACTATTCCAGGCTAGCTAGATAAGGAGTTTAAGATTAAGTTGATTATAGTGGAGGACACTCCTCCCAATTGGGATGACCTAATGGCTAACATTGGGAAAGGAAGGACAAAGAAGAAAGTTAGGGTCATCTCCAGGATTGAAAGAGATGGATCTGGCAACAAAGTGGCCCATGTTGCTACTCCTTCTTATGGAAAAGATAGAGATGGGCTGACTGTAGAGGACTATCATGTGCAGACTATTGATTTGGGACATGCCTCCATGGAGTAGGATATTGAGGATTATGAGGGCTCCAGTGTTGTAATTATTGGTAGATTGAGGAAGGATGTACAAACCAAGCATGAGTTGGAAAATGAGAATGAGAAGTTGAAGAGGTACTTGCAGGAGTTAATGAAACCCTTGCAATCCATTAGCTCTTCCTCCTCTATTGTTGGTTTCTTGCCTCGAGAAACAATCTCTGAGCTTGAAAAGATGAAGGGCACTACGCATGCCACAGTTGGTTGGTTGCAAGTATTTCAGACCAAAGAATATTGTGCTATCAAGGATATATTGTCAATTGCAGGGGATGCCATGAGGTGATCGGATTGGCTAAAGACTATGCTAGCCTAGGACAAGGAGTACATTGATCTCCTATTGGAGAAAAAAATACTATTATGGAATACACTAAAGATCAATTGGTGAAGAGTGGGAAACTTCCTTTCTCAAGGTTTTATGAGCCTTGGGAATGGTTCAAGATCTTGCAAATGAGGCACAGGGCCTTGAAGAAGATTCATAAACAAGGGAAGCATATTGAAGACACCTTGACTGGAATTTATGATAGGTGCATCTCATTCTTCAAAATTATGACAGGGAGAAAGAATTTTTCCCCAAAGCATCTCAGTTTGGAGCAACTAAGGAAATGGTGGAGAGATTTATATTCTCCAATCAGTGAAGGTCCAGTCACTGAACATTAGCTAGATGATGCTGCAACCTATATTGTAGTTATTGAAAGGTATCTAACAAATAGGGCTGATTTGGATGGTAGAATAAGGCAAGCAGGAGATGACATCAAGTCTCTTGAAAGAAAATTTAGGGTTTTTCCTATGCCACCTATTGCCAAATTGGACAGAGTATTGTTGGTAGTGCATGGTGAAGTGGAGCGTTCCAAAGATAAGGATGGGAAGTAGTTATATAGGGCTACATAAAAGATTGTGCTTCTCATTATTCACATGCATTGGACTGAGTTTTTGAGACCCCAGGCCGACCTGGATGAAATTGGTTCAATTTCACATTTCATGTTGTATTCGAATATATTTTGAGGCTGACCTATTGTATGGCATTTATTACTGTAAAACCCTTATTTAGGCCAACCTATCTTGGAGGTTCTCCATAAATTGGACATGATGCCTCATTTGTAATTTATAGAAGATAGATATATAGAGTAGCATATTGAATAAGATAGTAGAGAAGCTAGAAGATTTCATATTTGAGTGAATTAGGGTTTATCTTCAAGCAAGTGTTGTAACAGAAGACTGAAATTGTTGCCATTTTGGATGATTTAATATAAGGAAGGATATTTAAATTCGGTATCTCTCTTGTGTTGAGTTTTATCTGCCATGGTTCTTTTTATTCTATCTTTAAAATTGCTTAATTTTATTGTTAGATGGTTTGGTGATGCTTAGGGTTTCATGTTTGGAGTGTTTACAGCAATCTCTAGTCCATAATTTTTGCAATTAGCTGATTGTTAGTTGCTTTGTAAAGTTAGCCCAGACTTAAAATTGTGCTTAGTTCAATCATGAATGTTTTTTCATTTCAATTGCAATAGGGTTGTCATGAATAAATTCCTTTGATTTGAAAATATTTAATACCTTAGAAGATTGCACTATTCCTATGAGATTGCAAATTTATCTGGGTCGAACAGAAAATAGTTTATGAGGGATCGATCCATTTTGAGCATCTTATCTTTTGCATTGTCAACCTTAGGGTTAGAATTATTCTTAGAACTATCTCTGAAACCTTTAAATTTTGTTGTTTCTTTATTATCTAGGTTAAATTTAGGGTTTGAAGCATCAACTTATTGCTAGATCTGATAAATTCAAGTCCAATGTTTTCTTGTAGTAAGGTCCCTTTCTGATTACCAATAGTTTTCACATTATCTCTGAGTTTTTGTATTTGCATTGTCAAGACTTGACATTAGAGACCTTGGGGTTATCTCTTTTCCATAGAGATTTACCTCTCAAGAGAGATAGGATATCATATTATGTCTGAGTTGTTGTTGTGTAGAAAACACCATCAACAATGATGAATGAGGAATGTTGGATCATGTTGTGAAGAATAGGATTGATGGCTCAGATTCAAAGATGAAGATCTCAAATGGCTAAGTTTGTGTAAACATGGATTTCGACTAGTAACCAGCATAGAGGAAAAAAATTATTGGTCCAACTGCACCCATGACCAATTTCAATGAAGATTTGATTAACAATGTGGCAGCATAGTTTGCAAAGGATATGAAGATTAGAATCAAATTGATCAAAGAATTAAATACATTTAATGCATATCTAATTCTAGTGTTTGACTAATAGCCACATTGAGAAAATAAATTGTAAAAAAATTAAATGTTGTGACACTCAATGCAAGGTATGGTGATATTTGGTAAACCTAACAAATGTATTTAGATGAGCTTGATGATTGTGCTAGGCTCAAGATGATCATGAGGCTTGCTAGAGAAGATAGAAAGTATTGACACCCTAAAAAAAATTGAGATGATCTAGATGGTCGTGTGTATCTCAAGGCATTGATTACAAAATGCTAGAGTCAAACAAAAGAAGGAAATTAGAATATTGTTGGTTAGTTGGGTCTACAAGAGAAATGAGGGAGAATAATCTGCAAGGAAAAAGAGAGTGTTGAATAGAGTGATGTATTGTTGAGTATGTAGAAAAATTAAGAGTGAAGAGTGAGAGCAGTGCAAAAATAGAGAATGCACTAAATTGAATTAGTAGAACCCAAACAAAGTTAGAGATATTCAACAAGGTTAACATTCAAATTGCAGAGGTGATGTGCAAAAAAATATAATAGTGAGTGTTCTAAGTGCAAAGGTGATGCGCAACAAAATATAATAGTGAGTGTTCTAAGTGCAGAGGTGATGCGCAACAAAATAGAACAATGCAATAAAATAGAACAGTGCAAAAAAATAGAATAGTGTTCTAAGTGCAAAGGAGAGTGTAGAGAAGAAAGAGAAGAGAAGAGAAGAGTAGAAAGAGAAGTGCAAAGGTATGTGTTGTTGAGATTGCAACATCAATAGTAGAAAGTAAGTTGTAGTGTGTTTTACAAAAAGTTATGTACTAAATGTAATGATGCATTATCAAGTTATACAAAACCAACTTTATGCATATATGAGAATTGAATGTTGTATAGGTTGTTGCATAATTTGTACTGAGTTAGTACTCATAGTAGGGGATTGGTGACTCCTTGGATTTGGTGCTCCTAAATCAACGATTTGGTGCTTCCTTTGGTTGGTGCCCTAAAATATTGTAACATAACATTATTGCTTGTGAGGCTAGATTAGGACAGTGGATCCTAGTAGCATTTCTCATCGTGGTTTTTCCCATCTTGGGTTTTCCATGTACATCATGTGTTATGGATTTTATGTGTGTATATTTTTATAATCTTGCATAACATGTTTTAATCTACACATTAAGGGTTTAAGAAATTAATTTGCATAATAGGTTATTAGAGCCAAGTTTTAATATCTACTGACTCTGCCCCCCCCTTCTCAGTAGATTGTTGTGTTCCAACAATTGGTATTAGAGCCCTAGGTTCTCTAGGAGAAGCTTAATTAGCTTGGGTAGATCTTAGATAAGTGAACACAAATAGTCAAGAAGGATCATCTATAGAAGAAGTATTTCTCTTTGATGGATTAGACTATATGGTTTGGAGTAGAAAAATGAAGTCACATCTAGAATTACTAGGGTTTGATGTGTGGATGCCAATTGAGAAGGGACACAAAGCCCCTATCATTTCTCCCACTACTATCACTGGAAATGATTTATTTGAATACAATGCTAAGGAAATGTTTACAATTCTAATTAGGTTGTCAAGAATGATAGTTGTCAAAGTCATGCACTATGAAACAACACTTGAAGTTTGGAATAAATTAAAGATGATGTATGAAGAGGATGACAAAAAGGTGTAGGACAAAATTAAGACTTATAGAGGCATGTCTAAAAGTTTGAAATTTAATGAAGGTGAGAATATTGCAGCTAGAAGAGAGATAGAATAAGAATATACATCTGGATCTTTGAAGATTGATAACGAGAAAGTTGATCTCATCAAAAGACTAAAGAAATTCTCCAGAAAACAAAGAGGCAAGCTACCCCTAAAATATTTAACTATAGAAGAATAATTCCTGTTGTTACTGAATGCCCTCATGATGAAAATGATAACTCTAAGAAATAATATGACAGTAAAAATAAAAATAAGAAGGATCCACACACAAAAGGAGAAAACAGGTTATCAAATTTTTCTGGTAGATCAAATGATGAACATGTAAGTGCCTGTGAAATTGACCCATTCATGAATTTAGAAATAACCTCAGATGAAGAGGTTGGGTGGTTGTATAAAGAGGTATAAGTGGAAATAGAAGGTAGACTCATCAGTGCTCTAGATGAGATTCATAATTTGAAAAATGAAAATGAAGAATAGAAAATGAATGCACAAAAGGAGATAGAGAGACTAGCTAAAAACCTTAAAGATTTTGATCAAATGATAGTCTGAAAAAACAAGTTGAGGAAGTAAAAGGATAGAAGATGTAGTTAAATCTTAACTATAGTCTAAATCAGATGAATGCATGAAGTTGGAAGATGAGATAGTTTCTCTAAGAAAGGAGTTAAGAGATGTTAAAGAACAAAGTGATAAAGGCTTAAAGTTGAAAGGTGGCTCTAAGATGTTAGATGAGGTGATCAGATCATAAAATCCATCAAGACTAAGATCAAGACCAAGAGTGAAAATTGACCTTGGTTGTGAGAAAGGAAAGATTCCTTCTACTTTTTCAATATTATTTGATATTTTTAGAGAAAAAGAAAGATGTTGCACAAAGAATGAAAATGTTTTCATGAAGACTAGCTCTAGAAATGGAAGATCAGAAGAAGGCATTCCTAAGGTGAAGACAATAAAGGAGGAAAAGAATCCCATTGCTAATAAGAAGAGAGTTGAAGAAGAAAAGAGACCTACTACAAACAAGAATAACAATAACCATTTAGTTCCTAACTATCAGAAGAAGAAGCCCATAGCAGAGAGTTTATGTAGAAATATTAACAAGGATGAGACATGCCAATATGTCAATTCAAAGAATACTACCTCATCCTTCTCAAATAAATTCTATGACCAAGTAATCCTCATGCTTGTATGGTTACTATTATACCTATAATCAGTTATCATAGAGCTAGAGAGTGTATGGTTGTACTTAGAAGGAGCACAAAATATGTAAATAGAAATCGATTTTCTCCTATAATGAATACTAATATAATGTGCTACAATTTTAATAACTTTGGTCACATAGCTAGGGATTTTAGATTAAATAATGTAAGACTTGTAGGACAAAAAAAAAAAGAATAAGTCCCCAAAAGTGAACAATGGTTCACATTTTTCTGAGAAGAAAGCTGAGATGATAGAAAATAAGAATAAGATGGTGTGGAGAGTGAAAGGTCAGAAAGAGGCAACACTAAATGTGGTTTCTTCTGCCTTAAATCACCAATATTTAGTGATAAGGAATGAGTCCAAGGTGAGCTTAATTGGTACCTCATTCATCCCTAGAAGTGATAAGGAGATCAAGTACGGTAAAATAAGTTTTACAAATTTCTAACAACTTGATCATTGCAGATTTATTGTTAAATTATTTCTCTGTCAAAGGGGACAGACAATTGTAGTTGTGGGAGAGAAGTTGTGTAAGTGATCTGTTAAGAAAAGTTCTCCTTGACTGCAAGGCGAAGAGATATGTTTGAGGGATATTTTTCTATAAATTCACTCAAAATTTATTTTTTTATAATTTGTATAGAGTGGTTCACATTGGTGGCAAACCATTATCAATTGGTTTAGAATAGTCTAGTTGGTATAGAGCCCAAATTGAAGCAAATTCTCAAGTATGTTGAGAAGAGAATGGAACAAGGTCTAAGGGGGAGCTGCTATAGGTGTCAAATTAATGTTATACTTGATACAATGAAATCTTGTATATCAATTGGTATAGAGAATGAATTAGAAAATCTAAAATTGGTATCAAACATATTTGGTTTAGAGTATGTAATGGCACTTCAAATGGCATTAGATAATGTTAATTGGTATAGAGCAGTTGGAGTAGATGGTTTTTCCATTGCAGTCAAAGAATGAGAGAAACAATTGGTATGATAGCATAATTTGGTATCAATTTATATCAATCAAAGGGGGAGAAAAAGTCCCTTTTCCATTGCTAAGGAGAAGTGAAACCTGTAGTAGCATGGTGACTTGAGACAATATTTTCAGTTGTGTGACCCTTTGTCGTTGATGTCAAAGGGGGAGAAAGTTGTGAAAATTCTCAAGGAAGTGAGCATGGGAGGAAAGTATGAAAATTCTCATAAGGATGAGCAAAAAATCATTGAGCTAAGATGTTATCCACCATTAGCTACAAGTTGAGAATTTAGTTTTTCCATCAATTAAAAAGGGGGAGATTGTTGGCATATTGTTGCCATTGATTTCAAAAGGGGAAATCATGCAAGAGGGATTGTTCGCATGATGACAGAGGATGGTTGTGAGAGAAATGGACTTGGTTCTAGAAGAATTCATGCAGAGTGATGAAGACAAAAGCATGTTCTATAAATGATGCAAAGTTGCAACAATTCCATGAAATGGTGACATGTTATTGTAGAAAGTTCTTCCAGATGTCTGAAGAAAAAATAGAGTCCAATTCGATGTGAGATTTTTGAGAGAAACTTCTCATAAACATAATTTGTAAGTCCAAAATTTGAAGTATGTGCTCATAAATGATTTTTTAAACTCGTAGGTGTTGTTGGGGTTTATCAATTAAACCCTAGGTCTAACAATCTTGGCACTCAAGTAGAATTTATATTTTATCATTGACTATATGTAGAAAGTTTCAGGCTTCATAACTTGTAACTGCCTTTTAACTCATTGAGAAACTAACCCCATTTGTCTAGCCTCCCAGTTGATGGTGGTGTTTGAGGCTGTAAGATACGCTGGGGAAAAGATACCATAGCAGTAGGATAATTTTTAGTCTCCCTTCAATAAAGTAATGAAGAAAGAGAGAATGATACATCGAGGTAAAAAATGGTTCTCGAAGAGATAGTATTTTAGGTCCCCTCAACATAGAAATGATGCTTGATCAACGATTGTGATCAAGCCTTCGAGATTAGATGGCCTTCTCACCAACCAGTTGAGTTTTTGGTGGCTCCTGACTAAGTCCCGAGGGATAGCGGGGGGTGATTTAATGTTGAAGATCGATGGTGCTCACAGTATGCACAGTGGGACCTACAAAGGTGGAAGATGATGTCACATCGATAGATGGAAGAATGATATTACATCATGTAAATCCTTTGAATTGATGTAATGGAAGTCGAAGGTTATTTTCTTCAGTAATGTGTAATGGATTTTTTATCAATGACTATTATCAAGAAGATCCAATGGTGCCTACTAGCCCATGACACCTGTGGTGGGACCTCATCCATGTCTCATGAGGTAGTGAGGAATGGTGGATATCAAAAGGTGTTTTGATCGGATGGAGGATGAAGTTAGTGGTGGGTCCTGAAGTTGCAAGTGAGACACGTGGCGAGAAATGATTGACCAAGTGATGTCACAAAGGCTCTTCATCAAGGAGATAATGCTATATGAGAGATAACTTCTTTGTTGTCCCTTCGACGTGGTGATGGAAGATTAATGAAGGCCTTGGTGGGACCCGATAGGATACTGATGGTGATGGAAGCTTACATGTGCAAATAGATGGTGAAGGATGATCGAATAAGGTGGTGACACATGGTATAGAACCCGCATACTTGTGACAGTAAATAAGGGGTATCTATGGTATAGCAATAACCCATGGATACTACAAAGGTCAATTGGATGGACTACAATGGAGTGTTATCATTAGGTACAATGGTTATGTGCAACACCATGATTGTTCAAGTTAGTGTTGGTGGTATTGTCGTAAAGAAATAAGTTGGTATGGAAGTTTGAACAAGGTCGATCAATGATGCAAATTTAAAGAAGATGATCTATTGATCATGTTTTAAATATGATGTGACAAATGGAAGAAGGTGTAACATGTAAGAAGATGACATCAAAGGTGGCCAGGTGGTATTTTCCTACCAACCCATGGAATATGTGGTGGATTCCAGTGGTAATATGATGTGACAAATTGAAGAAGGTGTGATGTGTAAGAACATGACATCAAAGGTGGACAAGTGGTATTATCCTGCCAGCCTATGGCACATGTGGTGGAGTCCAATGGTATAGTGGTATTATCCCACTAGCCTGCTACGGTTATGAAGGGCTCCTATAGTATAGTAATAATGATGGAGATAGAGTAGTGTGTGATCATATAAAAAAGAGGATGATGATGTGGTGATAGATGGTAGCCTCCCACTACCTCATTGAGGTTTCAACCAAGTCCTATGGTATAGCAGGCTTATGATTAATGAAGATCAATGAAAAAGATTCAAAAGGAAGGTTCATCTAATGGTAATATTTTACAGATATGATGATGAATGAGGAGTGTTGGATCATGGTGCGAATAATAAGATAAACGACCCAGATTCAAAGATGAAGATCTTAAATGGCTAAGTCCATGTAAATAGAGCTTTTGACTAGTAATTGACATAGAGGAAAGAATTTATTGGTCCAGCTACACCCGTGACCAATATCAGTGAAGATTTGATCAGAAATGTGGTGGCATAGTTTGTAAAGGAGATGAATATTAGAATTAGATTGATCAAAGAATGAAATGAATTTAATGCATATCTAATTCTAGGGTTTGACAAAGAGCCACATTTAGAAAATAAACTATAGAAAAATTGAATGTTGTGAGGCTCGATGCAAGGTATCTCAATATCTGGTAAACCTGATAGTTGTCACTAGATGAGCTTGATGGTGGTGCTATACTCAATTTGATAAGGAATCTTGTTGGAGAAAATAGAAATTATGGAAACCCTAACAAGAAGATGGAGATGATCTAGACAATAGTGTGTATCTTGATGCATTGATTGCAAAACAATGAAGTCAAGAAAAATAAGGTAATTAGAATATTGTCAGTTAGTTGGGTTTGCAAGATAAATGAGGGAGAAGAGTTTGCAAGGAAAAAGAGAGTGCTAAATAGAGTGACATATTGTAGAGTATGTAGTATAATTGAGAGTGAAGAGTGAGACTAGTGCAACAAATAGAGAATCCACTAAACTGAATGAGTAGAACCCAAACAAAGTTAGAGATATTTAGTAGGATTAACATTCAAAGTGTAGACGTGTAGTGTAATAGAATAGAATAGTGAGTGTTCTAAGTGTAGAGGAGAGTGCAGAGTTGAAATAAAAGAGAAGAGAAGAGAATAAAGAGAAGTGCAAAGGTATGCGTTGTTGATATTGCAACATTAGCAGCAAAAAGTATGTTGTAGTGTGTTCTACAAAAAGTTATGTACTTAATAAAATGATGCATTATCAGGTTGTGCATAACCAAATTTATGCATCTATGAGAATTTAATGTTGTAGAATTTTTTGCCTCATTTGTATTGAGTTGGTGCTTAGAGTAGGGGATTGGTGTCTCCTTGGAGTTGGTTCTCCTAAATTAGGGAGTTGGTGCTTCCTTGGGTTGGTGCCCTAAAATATTATAACAAAACATTATTTCTTGTGAGGTTGGATTAGGATAGTAGATCCTAGAAGCATTTCTCACCGTGATTTTTCGCATCTTGGGTTTTCCATGTACAGTATTTGTTATGGGATTTTTCCCATCTTGGGTTTTCCATGTACATTATGTGTTATGGGATTTTGCATAGTGGCTCATGTTTAAATCTTCACATCAAGGGTTTTAAGAAAGTAATCTGCACAAAAGGTTATTAGAGCCAAGTTTAAATATCTATCAATTCACCCCTTCCCCTCTTACTAGATTGTTGTGTTCCAAAAACATATAGGCTCTCCACTTACTATTTTCAACAATGATCCATACAAACATGTCACCATCTTCCAAAAATAAAAAAAGGGTAATGGAAGTAGGGAAAAAGTTTTTCTTTAGATGAGGGGATTAAACTCTTCTATCTTATTTCCTCTGCAATCCAAGCTATCTTGATCACTATCTCCCAAGAAGGAGGACTCCTCTCCTCTTCTCATCCTTTCTACTATCTCCACTAGGGTTCTCCAAAAGGATAAGTGGGTAACACCCCACTCATTCTTCTTCTCCAAAATATATAGGAGTTTCAAATTGCAAGCCTTGTATGGGGAGGTGTGGAGTGTCCTTTCCTCCACCAATGAGGGTCTTTTCCTAATTAAAGAGGGGAACATGCACTCGAACAATCCTTAAATCTCTCCACCCAACCCTCTCCTCAAAATTCGTCACTCTTCATTATGAGGACTTTTTAGGGATCAAATCATGTCCTAAGGGCACTATTGTATGCCCACTTGACCCCTACCACTAGGGTATAGACCCTAGGGGATTTATTTTTGCATCCAAACCAGTAAAATTGACCTAAAACCCTCTTTAAAGTCCCATTTAAGGACCCATCCGAGTTTCAAACTTGGATAAGGGTTCCTAAACCTTAACCCCACTTACACCCACATGAATCATGATTAAATTCCCTCACAACCCAAAAATAATTTATGCTTTTAATATCAGTCCTCACGACCTTAATCTACCAACACATTAACTTTATTTATTTCTAAGCCCCAAAATGGGTCAAATTCATAACCACAAGATGTCTTTTAATTTGATCTCAATGGTTTTCCCTTCTTGTATTGACACCCTTTATTTCTTACGCATTACCAATGAAACCATAAGCAACAATTATATATCGTATAAATTTTGTAGTTGAATATCCTAATATTTTACTGCATATAATTTCATTTAAAATTTTAATTCATATCCCACACTTTATGAGTTCTTAACACCTTCCTGGCATTGACAATGAAATACAAGAATATTGTCAAACAATCACATTATTTATTGCTCATAGTACAACTTACCATCTATTGATGGAAACACATAAAAAATTAGGTTGGGTATTAATCACATGTGAAGTAGGGTCTTACAAAAACTAATTGAATAATGACACATGTCTAGAAAGATAAATATGAAAGAAGAAAGTTATGACATGCACAAAAATGGTTTGTAATGAAGTGATGTTCTACATATAATTGGTGGTGAATTTAGAGTGGCTACATATGGATATAATTAAAATGACATCAAATAAGAGTGATAGTTATTGTGTGTGGAGTGGTAGTGATTGTGAGGTATTTTTTATAGATAGTAGTGGAACAAGTCCCTTTTATAAGTACCTCATGGCTATTGCTATAGGTCCTATGAGAAGATTTGATTTTAACTTTTCTGCATGTAATAGGTAATGGCTTTTTTCATCGGTATATTTAATTGGAGATGTTGTGTGCATGATTTTTTTTTTTTATTACTATTGATTGAGGATCATACCTATTTAATTTCAATAGGTGAGCTGGTTCTCTCGTCTATAGATTTGGAAATGGCTTACTTCATAGTATCTTCATGATTGGAAATCAATGCTCAAGACAACTAGGGGGTGAATTATTTGTACCTTAAAACTTCAAAACCCCAACACACCTAAGCTAGGACCTAAATCCACTCATACACACCATTCCATGCTTTCATCTTTGAAATTAGTGTAAACACCCAAGGTTGGTTGAACCTATGTTAACACAATTAACACTTAAGTACATGCTTACTCAAATCCAAAAATGATTCGTGGACAAAATATAACACTTGAACATGATCTAGAATATTCCACAAACACCATGGAAACAAATGAATTCCTTTATAACAAATTTCACTTGAAGAATTTACACACCCACTACACTCAAACAATTGGCATACATTGTAACTCAAGAAAAAAAAATCGAAGTACCAAACCATGAACAAATTCATTTGAAGAAAGATACACACACTATCATTAGTATTTTAGATCTGTAAGACCTGAAACCACTATGTACAAAAATTTTGAGTAATAAAATTTCTCCCAGACACATCTACAATTTATACTTCACACACTAGTAAACTACACAAACCTAAGCCAACGGCTGGATTAATTCATTTAGGAAGATATGTTGTTTAAAGGGAATCATTTTTGTAGTCCAAGGAGTTCAAGGAGGGATAATTTGATCAAAGAGAAACATAGTGGAAGACTAGTAGGATATTTTGGAGTGGAAAAATAGTAGCTTTGGTAAGTGAACACTATTTTTGGGCACATATATAAGGATGTCAGGAAGTATGTTAAAAGTTTAAAAATTTGTCAAGTTGCAAAAGGGAGTAGTTAAAATACTAGATTATATGAACCTTTGACAGTACGAAGAGACCTTGGAAAGATATAAGAATGGATTTAATATTGGGATTTCCAAGAATATAGAGAGGTTATTGTTGGTGTTTCTAGATTATTTTCTAGATTCTCTTAAAGATTAGCTACTTATACTCGGAGACTCTAAGTCAGTGGCCAATAAATAGGAGGAAAATTGAAAAATTTTGCTTTGCATTTTAGGCTCTGGAGAACCAATATGGGTATCCCTATAACATTAAACACATATAACACCTCTATACAAATTATTTCTTTGATAACAAATCTAATCACACTAACATGTACAATTAATTTTATGGGATAAATCATCTACACAACCTTCTATACTCTCAATGATTCTAGGTAGTATGGAAATATACATAAAATTTAAATACAAAAAGTAAAGGTTTTGATTTTAGATTTTGGTTCTACCTTGGACTTTTTTAGGGTCTAAATTGACTAGTTCCTTATCCACATAGAGTCTAGAAATGAAATAAAACTCCTACAATAGACCAACCCTTGGATTCTGATAAACTTACTATCTTATAGAAACAAACCAACAAATGATCAATACTACAAAACTAATAAAAAATCCTTATTGTATCAACACAACCTTAATACATGAATTGGAAGGAAATTACTACATTCCTTGAAAAAAAACTAATAATTCATACATTTATGACAAAAAATGTGAAATGAGAACTAGAAGACAATCCTTGATTATATTGATTTAAAGGAAATGAGTATAATAATGGAGAGAATGATAAAATTGATACATACCATTAAGTGAAACACAATGGTAATTTAGGTCATGTATTTTTATTACAAAGATAAATTTACAACATTTCGTTCCTAAGTGTAGAAGAAAAACACTATACAACTCAAGACAAAGACTTACAAAGACTTACAAATACTAAAAATTATAACCATTTGAATGACCATAAATTTTTTATTTATAGTCTAGGCATAAATGATATTTGAATTCAAATTCCTAACCCTAACCTAACTAGGGTTTTCAGAAATATGATCTTTGATCAGATTCTAAATATTCGAACTTCCTCTAGAGCTGAGCAATAGCCAAGTCATAAAGGCTTTGAAACCTTGAGCACACTCTAGAATGATGATATCATGAATGCAGATATGGTGTTCCTATTAAATATTGCAACAAAACCTAGAAAAACATACCCTAATAGGATAATTTTGGCATCTACAACACATGAGGGATTAATTGTTCCATCCCATAATGAATATAAAATTGAAAAGGCATGAAAATTTGATCAAAAGTTGATCCAATTTAATTTGGTAGCTGAGAATGTTGCTGACACATCACTTCTCCATTCCTTCCCATTAAGTGAAGCAACTAACTATTGGATTTTGAATGTTGTCTATTAGATCAAACATGGATGGCTGATTTCATGGCTAAGTGGAAGTTTAAAATGCGGCTATTGATCCCTAGGAGATTTAAGATCAATGGCTATCGCATTATCTCTTTGTATTGTGACCTTCCCTATACAGTTGGACCCATAATTGTGATGGCCTAGGCCCATGCAATAAAATGGTATGTTGATACCTATCCTAGAATATTCACTCATAATCCCTTCACTTGTTGCACAATGAATACTGATCTCATAATTTGAGAACATGATGAAAACATCACATGGAAAAACCATTTGATCCTTATTTTCAAATTAGATTTGTTGAAGTTCTCATCATGACATATAAGACCATTACAATTTTCCTTATCATGGTGTCATTCATAATCGTGATGTGGATTTCCCACACGATGATCATTGCATCACCCCTCTCACATCATAGCCATTGTTTTTTGGAACATAGCATATCATGGAAATGACCCCACCAAATGAGTATAAAAACACAATGGACTAGACCATTATGATATATTGACACCTAGAAGAGAATATTCTGCTCCCTAATCATCCTTCCTTCTCACATCACACATCACACTTTGGAAGAGAGTGGGCAAGGGTTAAAACATGATATAAAGGATACACGTGATGTGAAGAGAAACACAGGCATCACATATTGGGAATTGGAGAACATCAACGAGAACAAAAAATGATGCAAAGGGGTGACATGATGGAACAACTTAAGGGAAGCAATTTTTCATGTGTGCAATAAGTTGTCTTCAAAAAGGGGACATTGCCTAGGTAATGTAAGAATATATATAACCTAGAAAATTTCAAACCTAGAGAAAAACATTAGACATGCATGGAAATATCTCACAACCCCCAGACCTAGGACATTTGATCAAATATTTGAGCAAGGAAATGACTGGGAAAAAAAGGATAACCGGGCCAATCAAAACATGACCATGGATAACATAAACTATAACTCAACAGATCAACAATTGACAAAAGGAGGTCAATGAGAAAACAAAACAAATTACCAAGGCATGATAATATCTAGGGTTTTAGGAGGGTTTAAAACCTACATTGCAAAAAAAGAACCCTAGTTTGGTACAATTGAGGAATTTATAAACCCCAAAGACCTCATCATTTCAAAATGATCACATATATTTTAGGCTCTACGAATGGTTCTAGTTGGGGACATCTATTTTGAAAAAATAGAGCAAGGATTCAAATATCTAGAGAAGAAAAACACCAAAAAACCAACCATGACCAAATACAAATACACTATAGTACAATGTGCATGGATATGTCCTATTTATGAAAGGCAAGGTTTGATTATTGTCCATACACTGGAATATCCAATAGTTCTCCCTCCATATTCTATAAACAATATGAATTTTCACCATGATTATCACAAATGACATAAGGGCCAATCCAAAGGGCCTCAAATTTACCATGTTTTCCCTTATCATAGATCATTGAATTCCACTTTAAAACAAGGTCTCTTGCAACAAATGTTTTGTCTTTATTTTTCTAGTCAAATAGATATTTGAACTGCAACCACTTCTTCAAATTGACATTTTGTGCTACCCTTCTTGACTCATCCAACTCTGTTAGCTGGTTAATCTTTCTAGTCGTGTTCTCATTGATTTCATCTCCATATTCCTGTATGAAATTATATACTGGCAACAAATTGTTCATTGGTATTCTTGCATCTAGTCCACATACAAGTTCATAGGGGGGTTTTTTTGTAGAAAATTTATATGGTTGTCTTATCAACCCATAATGTTAACTTTAACTTTGAATCCCATGCCCTTTCTTTCTCTCCCATAACTCTTTTCATGATCTTCACAAGAATTTTTTTGCTAGACTTAGCTTGTCCATTTCCTTGAGGATGGTAAGGGGAAGAGTATGCTATGGAAATTCCATAACTCCTACAAATATTAGTAAAATTCTCAGACCTTAAATGCATTGCTTTGTTCATGATTAACCTTATAGGAGTCCCAAATCTAATCAATATGTTATCTATAATGAAATTAATGAAAACTTTACTAGTTTCCCTTCTGGTAGGAATTTCCTCAACCCACTTAGTGAAGTATTATGTGGTAACAAGTATCCAACTATGGCCACCACTAGATTTATCATTAAATTCACAAATAAAATATATGCCCCATTGCTAAAAAGGAGCATCAACATTTTGTGTTCTAAGAGGTAAGGTACCAGGAAACTTCAACTTAATTTTTTTTTGGCAAGCATCACATTTCCTTACCATTTTGTGCATTTCAAAAAAGAGAGAAGGACACCAATATCCAAATCTCAAGATCTTGTGAGAAATTGTTTTGGCTATGTAACAGCCTCCACAAATTCCACTATGCATTTCTTCAAGAATTTTCCCTACCTTCTTCTCATCAACACACCTTAACATCACACCAACCCTATCCCTCCAATAGAATCAACTCTCAATCATAATATACTTGATTTCTTGTAATTTCAAGGTCCTTTTCTTATTATCAGTCATGTGATTAGAGTGAGACATGTTTCTTAGATAATGTAGAATATCCTTATACCAAAAGCAACCCTAAACCACACATTACTTCTTAGGAACATCCTCACTTATCTGATTTATTTGACTAGCCTAAATATTTTATTTAACCATCAAATTGGCTAGAACATTCCCTTTAACAATTTTAGTTAGTTGAATATCAATATTAAACTCTTGGATCTTGTTAATCCATCTACACATTCTTCTTGCACCATGACTTCCTACTGAGTAAATATGTCCTTCACTACAACATTAGGTAAATAAACCACTATATTTTCACCCACCAAGTAAGTCCCGAAGTATTTCATATCCATAACCAAAGCATAGGCCTATTTTTCCATGATATCATAATTCAATTCCGCTGCTTGTAGTGATTTTCTAAAGAAAAAAATGGGTTGTTCATAGGCCTCATATTTTTTCTATAAGAGAACAAAAAAAATACTATGGAATGATGCCAAATAAAAAAATTGAAAGGGCTTAGCAAAATCAAGTGACTTTCAAGTACTAATGGTTCTTTTATGGCCTTTTTAATTTCATTGAATTATTTCACTGACTCATTTCCCCATGTAACCTCTTCTTTTTTTCTCAACATCTTGGAGATGGATTTAGTAGTCTTAGCAAATTTTGTAACAAATCTCCTGAAAATTTTGATCTAGCCAAAGAATGGATGAATCCCCCTCACTATTTTAGGAATTGGAATCCTATCAATTTCTACAACTTTTTTTGGATCAATTCTTATTCCCTCATTTGAGATAATATGCCCCCACAACTTTCCTTTTATAACCCCAAATGTACATTTCTTAGGGTTCAATGAAATACCATATTATAAATCTCTTATGAATATCTTTTCTAAATGCATACAATGCTCTTCTTCTTTCTTGGAATATTCTATAAGTTCATCCTAATAAATAGCCATGAATATATCTATGAAATCTAGAAAAGAAACATCTATGACTCTTTGGAATGTAGCTCGACCATTAGTTAAGCCAAAATTAATCCTTACATAAAAAATTTTCCCCATGGTGTGGTGAAAGAAATCTTATACTTCTTTGATTCCTTTACCTTTACTTGGTTATAGCCAAAAAACCCATCCATCATGGACACGAACTCACAACTAGTAATCTTATGTAACATTGCCTCCATATTTGGCAATGGGTAATTATCTTTTAATGAGGATATGTTCAGATTTTTGACGTCTAAACATAATCGAATATCCCCATTATTTTTTCTAATAGTACCAATTTTGACACCCAGGTGGAATGCCTGATAGGCTTTATGATTCCACCATCTCTGAACTTCATGATCTCTTGCTACATTTTTGGGTGCCAATGTAGGATTTATTGGTCTCTTCTTATGTTTATAATGCTTTGCACCTAGCTTCAAAGGGATTTGATGTTCTAACAATTCCTCTCTATAAGCCTTTAGGTCACCATATGCCCATGCAAACACATTATTATATTTTCTAAGAAAAGCAATCAACATTGTCCTAATGTTGGGGTTGAGCTTCTTACCAATATACACCTTATTGGGTGCATAATCAATTACCAAATTGATTTCCTCCAAGTCTTTCTCATGTGTAGAATTTTTCTTCACATTACATTTATCAAAGTTATCAAAAACTATTTCTACAGATACCAATCCTATAGGGATTTTTTTCGTTCTTGAGTTGGATTACCTCATTTCCAAAAATGGTATCCTTTCCATTAATTTTCTCCACAAAATTCTGGAAATCAATTTCAAGGCTATGCTACTCGTCTATACAATGTATAAATTTCAACAAATCAACATCTTTGTTAAATACTTGCCAACTTTGGATGTTGTCTAGAATAGAAGGCCTCACTTGAACTTCAACCTTTGATATACCAAGAAAATTTATATCATTCATTTTGAAGGCAATATTTGCAAGATCTTCCATGACATTTTTTGACCTTTCTATCCACTCAATAGAAAATGCATCAAACATTTCAATTGTGTCCAAAACAACATTTCTATATTGTTTAGTCTCTTATTCTTTAACACATATTTAGCTCTTATTTGAGACACCACTAACTCAAAATCACTAAAAATCATAAGCTCTTTGATTTTATGCTTACTTGCCATATTCAATCCTAAAAGCAAAGCTTCATACTCAACAACATTATTTGTGCACTCAAACCTGAGTGAGAATGAGTACTTATAGGACTTACCTCCTAGTGGTATGAGAATCACTCCTTTGTTGGATCCTTATTTTGAGCAGGATCCATCAAAATACATAGGCCATAGGCTCTCCTCCTACACCTCTTATTTTATTTCCTCAATTTCTTGTGTATCCTTGTCCTTCATTGGCTTAACATCTACAACCTTGAAGTTATCCATGCCTATGTAAATGAAATACACACTTTCATGTGGGTAGACATCCTCAATCATATTTTTATCTCTCTTCTCCCTAATTAATTTGAATTCCCTATCATTCATATGTATGTAGCATAATTGAGATCTAACTTCATGCTTACCCCAAGTATTGGTGCCCACCCTCTTGACAAGAGAATTCCATATTGAGTTGGAATGCCAACAATAGTTACAATCATGGCACAATCCTTTCCAAGAAAAGATGTTAATTTGAAAGGAATCTCATTTACTACCCAAACCATAGGGACCTCCCTTCAATCAATGGAAAAACACTTTCCATATGTTTGACTTGCTTTTAACCCTAGCTCCTTCATGATTGCTAGAGGCATGATATTAGTGGAAGCTCTAGAATCTATCATACAATTTTTGATCAACTTATTACTCACTTGCAAGGTTACATAAAAGGGATGAATTTTATTAGGGCTAGTGATTAGGGTGGTGGCTAGAAACACTACAAGAAACTCAATGTGATTTCCTTTAGGTTCCACTTCATTCGCCTTTATTTTACCTTTCTCAGCATGGGTAATCTCTTTCTCTTCACTACAAGCAGTGGATGCACTAGAAATGAGGGCAAGTTATTTTTTCTTGTGGCCCTCTATTATCATAATTTTGAATAAAGGAACTATTAATTTGATTTATGACAAGACCTAATTCATATCCACAACATTGTATTTTGGAGTGTTATAGCCTGAATAAATTTTCTCATTTTTCTTCTCTGCTTAACTTTAGGTTTTTTTTTTTTATTAGTCTTGGGTAAACCCACAAAAGTGGTTTACAATTCGAGTGAGGAAGGAAAAGTTGAAAAAAATGACCCCATGCAAAAAAAAAATAATTAGGCATTCGAACGAACTATTTGGTTCAAGCGAACCAAAATAAGGTTCACTAGAAGCTAGGTTTGAGAGAACCCATTAAATGTTGGCCCCACATTTCTTGTTGAAAAAAATAAAATAAAACGCAAAAGGAAAGGGGGTTCACTCGAACCCCTAGGGGTTCACTCGAAGCCCCCTTTTCCCCTCTTCTCCCCCTTAGGCACCAAAAATGCCAAGAATTTTGTGCTTTGAAGCTCGGGTTGAGGATGAAAATGGAGGATACTTCACAAACCCAACTGGATTATGATAGTCCTCGACACAAGCTATCCAACAAAAATAATTTTAATATTTTTTTGTTTTATTATGTATTTATTTTTTTTAGTTTTATTAAACATAGGTTTTTCATAAAAAATCAAGCTCTTTGTTCTACACGTGTGGAAAAATAGTAGATTATCAAAATAAAATTAAAAATATGAGTGCACCAGATATTGAAGTCCTTGATCCAACATTTTTTTGTTTGAATTTTGATACATACAAAAATCGTTACGTTGTATACGATCCGCCTATGCCTAAATTGTAATTGGTTTGACTTTGAAACTTGAGTAAGGAAAAAATATTCAATAAAATAATATGAGACCAATTGGAAGCACTAGATATCATAGTTACAAATCTAAATTCTAAAGAATTATAATTTTATCCTTCATGGAAAAAATGTTATGTTGTATACGATGAGCGTCACTCCTTAAAAGTGTTGTTTGCTGAAAAAAACTAGTTTTTGAAGGAGATGGAAAAAGAAGTGCAATCTGATTCCCATTTTTTTGAAAAAATATTTATAATCTACAAAAGAATGTCACAAAACACTAGTTTGCATCATCTTCAAATTTCTCGTGGTTTAGCTTCTATAGGTGCCTGAAAGTGAAGATTTAGTTAGAAAAAAATATTTTAGTGTCCAGTTTTGCCAAAAATTATAAACCAGTATTGTGGCATCACCCTCTTAGCTTCCTTGTTTTCTTGATCAATCTTTTCCCTTTGATATTTTTCCTTAAAAGAGGGAGTCACAACCTAATTTTCAATTTTCTTATTATCCTTTGTTTTGATGTCCTTGTTTTTCATAAATGGTTTTCCCTTTAGTATCACTATTTCCTTCTTTTATAAAGAGACTAATAAGGTTCCATTGATCCTTGTTGACTATTCTATTCCTTATATTATAAGTACTCTAGCCTATGCAACAATTGTAATAGCTAACAATTTGATCTCTTCATCTGAAGGTCTTCTTAGTCTAACCTCTATTTCTAACTCCAAGTTGTTCACCTTGGAAATATTGTCATTTTCATCATCAAGAAAAAATTTATGATGATAAGAATTATTTTCTTATCATCTATTCTAAACATCAACCTCTAAACAAATTCCTCCTTTGAAGAATATTCATCAGTAGTTGGTCCCATTCCAAATATCATGTTTATTCCTTGATCCTCCATATGTGAATCATCACAATCATTATATGATTCATGACTATCCTCTATGGATTGAGAAACCCTACACTATTGAGAAGAATGTGGCAATTAGCAAGGTTCACACCAAGGAGTATCTTCCACAAAATTTGTATTAATTCTTTTTAGAGGATCAGGGGTTTCTTTATTATGTATATTTCTCTAGTTTTTCTATATGGGTCTACCATTGTGCTAATTTTTATTATATAGATGATCTGAAAGCTTTAACATTCTCTCTTGCCTCTAATAATTTTATTTATCATAAGATAAGCCCTTGTCATTTATTGAAACCTTATGGATTAGGTATCTTATGGAACTCATAATTTTATCCATTTTATCTTCTTGTACATTATAATTTTCATCTTAATGGCCCTTAGGGCTTTTAGGAAACTTGTCGTCTTCCCTTCTTCCTATTTTCCCTGAAGCTCTTTTGTTAATTTCAATATCGAGGGAAATTTTTTATGCATCCCTTAAGGTTTGAGGATTTTTATCCCTAAGATGGTAACAAATTTTGGAATCAAAAGAATTACAATATGAAACCAAATGCACATGTTCATTTGGTCTCATATAGACTAGGATCTTGGACATATCCTTTTTGAATCCTGTGTTAAACTTAGAAACCATCTCATTTTGACCCTTAGAGATATTATTAAACTAATTTAACATGAATCTTGGGCTTGTATTGTCACCATATTGTTCTTTAAAAACAATTTTGAACTCCTCCCAATACCCAATACTAGCCTTTGGAAGGCCTCTATACCAATCCCTTGCATCACCAGTTAAAGATTGCATAAACAACTTCATGGAAATATCCTCATGCTCTACCTCAAATTCATCTTCGCCAGTCCCCGCATTACTTCCTAAGAATATTATGAGACATTACCTTAATTCATTAGGAACTTGATTAGGGGATCCAAGGATTCCCCATAAATCAAGTTGTCATAGCTATCCATTTGTAGTGGTCTTCTTCCAGGAACATTTCCTCCAAAATTCTAATAACCACCTTGGTTTTGAGGAATATTTTGGTTTACATGTGGTTGTTGTGGTGTGGGGATATATTAATTTCCCACATATGGTGGGATTCCACTTTGCATTTGAGGAACAATCTGATATTGTCCTTGGGTGTTTGGTACATAATTTCCAACTCCTAGATTTTGTCCCACATATGGTAAATGAGACATACTTCCCATATTTGGATTTTTCTAGAACTATTGTCCTTGGGTGAGATTTATTTGAAGGCTAACTAAGACACCATAACTCATAGGCATAGAACTCATGCCTAGGTTACCTTGTGAATTGGAAGGTCCTACACCTCCAGATGAAGTATTTCTCATAAGCCACATTAGTCACATTTTGTGTGGTAGTATTTGGTTGAGGATTACTCCATGTTCTTACATGGGAGATATTAAAAGGTGTGCTTATTTGATTGGTAGTTTTTTCTTGGCTTTGAAGTGTAGGTATGGAAGTGCTAACAAAATTTTGTGCAAATTTTAGACTATCAATCTCTCTCCTCAAATAATCTATATGTTTTGTAGCTTCTCTAATTCTTTCTTGTTTCACTCTTTCAATTTATAACTAAAAATCATGGGTATCTTTCATTATTTCCTCCTTAGTTTGAACTGCATTAATGGGAATAGGGGCATGTGAAATAGCTAGAGGAGCCTGATCAGTCATTTTAGAGGTCACACCAGTAGTAGACTAGGGGTTAATATGAATTTTATAGGAAAAGGTATGGCCTTTTGAAGTAGAACAATCTCTATGGATTTTGATCTAAAATTTCTTGTATAGGGTCAACCCTACTTCGGTCTGTGTTCCTTGTTTTCCTCTCTCTACTTTGAGAGTTTCTCAACCTTAGAAATGGGGTATTTAATGTATCATCCTCATTCATAAGAGCGTATATATCTTGTGAATAATTAGAACTATCTTCACTATGAAAGATATAACCATTTTTTTTATCAAAGGTAGGATTATACTTACTAGCATCCTTAATTCTTTGACTTTGGTCTTTATTTATACAAGTAGTCTTGCTTCTTGTGAGATATTCTTCCAATATTCTCAAAGGATCAACATTTTGAAGGGATCCTATGCCATTCATGATGACAATATTCTTCTTTTCAACTAGTCTCTAGAGTGTAGAGTTGCCACCCAACTTAATGGGAATAATATTCTTTTCTTCAATGCACCTTGATATATTTTTCAAACTTGACAACTTTCTTAAGACAATTTTGAACACATGGCTTTGAATGAAACTTTTGATTCAATCCACTAGGACATAAAAAACTAGGTAGAGATGCATTTGGTCCCTAGTAGAGTCTCCAATTTCTTGGTGTTTCTAACAGATTTTCTAGATTCTCCTAAATATTAGCTACTTCTTATACTCAAAGACTATAAGTCAACGACCAATGAACATGAGATAGATTGGAAAATATTTCTCCTCTCCACTTTAGGCTCTACAAAACCAAGGTGGGTATCCCTATAAGATCATGCACATATAACACCTCTATGAAAATGATGCCTTTGATAACATATAATCACACTAGCATGTAGAAGGTGTTTTATGGGCTAAATCATTTATGCAACCATTTATATTCTTAGTGACTCTTGGTAGTATGGAAATGGACATAAATGTAAAATTTAGAAAGTAAAGGTTTCGATTTTGATTTAAGATTCTAGTTCTACCTCAAACTTAGGATTTAGGGTCTAAATTGACCAATTCCTCATCCACATAGAGTCTATAAATGAAATAAAATTCCTAAAATAGACCAACCCTTGGCTTCTGATAAACTTATTGTCTTACAGTAAGAAACCAACAAATTATCAGTACTACCAAAATACTTACAAATCCTTATTGTATCAACACAACCTTAATACATGAATTGAAAGGAAACTACTCCATTCTTTGAATAGAAACTAACAATTCATACATTCATGACACAAAATGTAAAATGAGAACCAAAAGAAAATAATTGATTATACTGATTCAAAGGCACTAAGTATAGGGGTGCTGGCAAGAAGTCGAGTCCACTTTTTGGCCAAAAAGTGGAAGTATTTTCCCTTATTTTCAGAGTTTGACACATTTGACCTTAAAATTTGAAGCATTTAGAGATGAAATCTTCAAACAAGTCACTAATAATAGAATGTAGTACTCGGAGTCTAGTTTCCAAATATGTAATTTATTTCAATACCCACATTGTACAAATTGAGTTTCAATAGGCTTTTGTAAAATCCACTATTTAAAAGTCATTTATTTTTACCATACCATGCACGTGTACGACATCCATATTTTGACTTAAATTATCATATTTTTCTAAATCCTTTTGGGAAAAGACTTGTGACTCACTGAAGTGTGCCTTGGATATTTTTTTGTAATTTTTTATTGAATATTTTTTTTTTGTTGATTTTTTATAGGAATATTTGTCATTTAGAAAAATCGTCGTGTACGACACACATAAGATGACCTAAAGTTATCATTTTTTGCATTTTTTTTTTTAAATTGAAAAGAATTGTCTAAAGTTTTCCCTTGTGCAATTCGTTCATCAAAATGTTATGTTGATCAAAAGTCATTAAAATAGTAAAAAACACTGATATTTAAAGTTTATGGACCAATTTCATCAGAAATTAATTGAAAAATAGAAAAAATAATGAAATTGTAAAAAAAATTACATATTTGGAATCTATGTTGTCTCATCTAAAATAGGTTTTAATTTCGTCAAAAAATTCTACAAAAAAAGGTGTTAGCCATATGCCCAGACTCAGTATTTTTTTGTGGCATTGCTAGGACCTGCAACTTGCAGATCAAACCAGCTCCAAAGCTTAGGTTCGGGTCCCCAAGCCTTTTCTCAAACTGAAAAACAAAGCAAAAACCCGACCAAAAATTAAAATTTTTAAAAATGGGATCCTATTTTGAAAATGAGATCCCATTTCATAAGAAATTAATTTTTTTATGAATTTAAGAAACGGGATCCCATTTCAAAATAGATCCCGCTTTTTAAAATACGGGATCCCATTTTGAAACGGGATCTTGTTTCTTAAATTCATAAAACAAAAAAATTCTTATGAAACGGGATCCCGTTTTTGGCTCGGGGTCCTTAACCTAAGCGGGATCCCATTTTTTGCAAGCCGATTTCATTTTTTTGCCTAAGGCAAAAACTTCCACGTTTCGTGGACTCATCTTTATGCTTCTACCCAAATTAGTGGAGAGAATGATAGAACTGATGCATGCCATTAAGTGCAATCCAATGGGAATTTAGGTCATCTATTGTGTTTTATAGAGTAGACTTTTAAAAATTTCCTTCCTAACTGTAGAAGAACAAAACTATACAACTCAAGACAAAGACTTACAAAGACAAAAAATCAGAACCATTTGAATGACCAAAAAAATTGTGTTTAGAGTGCAAGAATAACTAATATTTGAATTCAAATTCCTAACCCTAACCTAACTAGGGTTTTTAGAAATATGAACTCCAATCAAATTTAAAATATTCAAACTTCCTCTAGAGTTGAGCAACAACCAAGTCCTAAGGGCTCTGACACCTCGAGCACACTCTAGAATGATGATCTCATGAATCGAGACATTGAGCACCCATGGAATCTTGCAACAAAACTTAAACAAGAATACCTTGACAAGAGAATTTTTACCTCTACAACACATTATCGAGTAATGGAGTCATCCCTAGGTAATGAATATAGTGTTGAAAATGTGTGAAAAAATGATCTAGAGTTGATCTAATTCAATCTAGTAGCTAAGAATTGTGTTGAGCCATCACTTGTGCATTTCTTCCCATGAACTAGAGAAACTAAAAATTGGAGTTTGAATGTTGGCTATCAGATCAAACATGGATGATTGATATCATGGTTCAATAGAAGTTTAAAATGTGATTGTCAATCCCTATGAGATTTAGGATCAATAGCTATCATGTTGCCTCTTTGTATCATGACCTTCCATCAACAATTGAGACCCATAATTGTGATGGCCTAGGCCCATTCAATGAAATGGAATGCTAACACCTATATTAGAATATTCACTTCTAATCCCTTCACTCATTGCACAATGAATATTGGCCTCATAATATGAGAACGTGATGAAAAAACCATATACAACAACAATTTGATCCTCATCTTCAAATTAGATTCATTCAAGTCCTCGTCATGGCATACAAGACCATCATGATTTTCCTTAGCATGGTTTTATTCACAACTTTGATATGAATGACCCACACGATGACCATTAGATCGTCCCTCTCACATTGTAGCCATTGTTTTTTTGAACATAGCATATTGTGGAAATGACCCCGCAAAATGAGTATAAAAACATGATGCACTAGATTTTTGTGATATATCAACACCTACAAGAGAATATTTTGCTTCTTGATCCTCCTTCCTTCTCACATTTCACATTGTACCTCAAAAGAGAGTGGGAAAGAGTAAAAATGTGATACATAGGAATCACATATCGTGAATTGGAGAGCATAGACAAGGCAAAAAAACTTGATGAAAATGGGTGGCATGATAGAATATATAACTTATAGTCTTAAAAATAAGTTGTCTTAAAAAGGGGATACTACCTAGGTATTGTAAGACTATATAACTTGGAACATTTCAGACCTTAGGCAAAACATTAGTGAAATGTGAGGAATATGGTCTAAGAAAGGGGAGTGAACCAAATATGATAAGATAAGAGACCTATTCTCAACTATTTCATTCAATAAATGAGATCCAAAAAATGAAATTACTATCAGCCAAAAGGTGAGTCAAATCAAGGTGTGAATCTACAAATTTCCCTTTTATGCAAGGATGGGGGTCTGTATTAAACAAAAATTTGGGGAGAAGATTTAAAAATATAAAAACAACTCCAAAATGAAAGTTATAAAATACATATAAAATATTATGCTTGATTCTGATGGAACCAGAGAACTAACTACAGATATGAGAATGGGAAACTAATTTGTACTAGTCACAAAAAGTTTCTTTTTGAAGCCTACTAAGGACTTATTCACCTAATGGAGAATGGGTCCTCGCTAGGGTTCAGGTGGAAAATGGTTTCTAAGTTCCATTCTCCTATGTCTACACTCCCAAATTCTTGAATCTTATAGTCGAAAAGATGAAAATAAATCTTGCAGGTTAGTTTTTTGTGAAATTTCAAGAATGGTGACAACTTTGACAACTTTTCAATTTGTCTCTTCAATAGATCTTCCACCTAAAATCTGCAAACACACATCGGGAGGGGAAAATATTGTTTTGTTAGGTGAATGGGGGTTTTCCTTGGTCAAACCCCATTTTGGTAATTAAACTTTGAAATGAATAAAATCATGAAAGGAATGATGAATGAACAAATAAATGTCACAACTCACCAAACCATTTTTTGAACCTTGGAATTTAGATCTGCAACTAGCATGAAATGGTTTCAATGGATGTGGATCTTGATCATGAAACTTGATTTAAAACAATGTCTTTGAGTTCTTGAATGGATCTTGAACACTACATAAAATATTAGCTCTAATAACATGCATGAATTTGACATGATAATGGATCTTTATTGTTGTAATAATCTTTAATAAATCTACCTTTTTGAATGCCTTAAAAATGCTCTTGAATTTTTCTTTATCATACTTGCTCATAAATTTTCTAGAATTCTTGAAAGTCTTATATTTTCTAGGTGGAACATAGTCAAATGACCTCTTATTTATACACATGTTAACATTAATTCTAAAAATTGAAATAACACAAGTTGATATGTGAATACACATTTGAAATCATTGAAATATCATTAAAACATATTTGAAATTAGGTCCTCGGCCTTTAAGTGAGGATCCATTTCCCCTTGGGCGAATGGGTCCTATGTCACTTACCTAGGATACGCATTCTCCAATGTTAAGTGTTATGTTAAGGCATTAATGAAAGTTAGGTTTTCCTCTTTAGAAATTTTAATTAATTAGGCTTGGATTTGATTTAAATGGGCCAATTAAGAGAAATTAACCTTAATTAATTAATAAATCCCTAGATGAGTGTGAAAGTGTAAAGGTACACCTTACAACACCAAAAATAAGGCACAATTAATCCCATTTTATTTAATAAGGCCCTAAACTTAATTTGAATATGTAAAGTACATATTACAACACTAAATTAAGGTATCATTAGCTCATTTAATATTAATTATTCCCCAAATTAAGTAAGAAAGAGGGATACATTTCCCTACACTACATTTAGCCCCCACTTTATTGAGAGTATAATCCCATGTCAAAATCACACTAAAGTAGACATTCAAGACACATATGTATGCAAAAATGATAACAATAATCAATCATATACTATCAAAGCCTCGCAAAAGGGGAGCTAGATCAAGCTTTGACTATGATGACTATTTTTCTAATATGTTCACAAGAAAAACTTGATGCTCACTATGAAAACAACACATACATTCACACGAGCTAATGGAAACTTAGGTTATCCACTAGGTGAGCCCCCAAGAAATTGGCTTAGTGATAAAGCCATGCCTTTGTCTAGGTTCTCATTACATTTACCATACCAAAGCTATCCCTCTGATAACTTTGATAGAACACCATAGACATTATGGTTTTGAGATTCATAAGGCCTAACAAGTTGCATTATTCTAAGCACTAATAAACATGGGAAAGACTCTACTTGCAAGAAAGGTGTGTTATGCTTGGTGGCCTTGAACTTAGGGGTTCAAGCTTCAGAAAGTTAACAAGTTGTATTATGCTAAACACTTACGAACATTATATTTATATATATATAGGTTTTTTCAGAGGTATTTCACTTAGTTTGTGTGAGGTCTTCTTTTTAGGGATCATCGTGCCTAATTTCTCCAAGAGAGGACAAGTCTAGAATAAGAGAATCACAACTTAGGGAATGCAATAGGTAGAATCACCACTAAGAGGAAAGTTGTACACTAAGAAATATCATGCTCTTGGAGGAAATAAAACCTAATGACACCACCAAGAAAAGGATGAATCACAATAAGGAAAAAAATCACACAATGAAATATGAGTGTCGATGTATGCCCCCACTTTAAAGTGATTGCTAATACCATTGTTGTGAGAAATTAGCTTTAAAGTAGCAAATATTCAATTCTAACCATCAAGAAGACATGAGATCTTATTTAGAAAGCCCTATGCCAAGTCATATGTTCCAAAATAAAATTACAACATGTAATGGGAAAGGGGTTTCCCCCAAAAATACATAAGGGATCTACGAATTCAGGTCAGTATATCTTTGCTACAATGTGATTATAGAGCTCATAAATGTCATCATTCCCCAAATACTCGCAAAATAGGAAGAAGAATGACACATAGAGAGAAAAATAAAGAAAAGTATTTTGGGTCAACATGGAAGAGATCTAAATGTCTCAATGCCTTGTGTCATCCCCAAAAGGAAAACACAAGATAAATGAGAAGATAAATGTTTACGTCATAGAGAAGAATGTAGATACATATAGAAGAATCCGCATACAAAGAGAGATACATCAAATGAAACATTATGAGGAATCACATTACACACATGCAATCATACAAATAAAATGCAAAATAAAGCAAAGAAAATACAATAGGTCATCTACATCCCAATCTTGTTCAGTATATGCAGAAGGAGGACAACTAGCCAAAGGGAGAACATCAAGTGCTAAAATAGGACACACACCAAGTTCAACACTCTTATTAGCAGAATCATCATTTAAGCTCATAGAAGAGGAAACCATTAGATTTATCTCATTATTCACTTCCTCAACAATCTTAGAAATTTCAATGTCATCATCCAGATTAATCACAACGAGAGGTCCAATGAAAATATCCATAGAATTTTTCTTATGTTTTAGTTACAGTGAGGGAGGAGAGGCATCATTCCTTGCTAGAGAAAATTTTGGATTTTAATTTTCTATGTTTCCTTTTTCTTCTTTTTTCTTGTAATGAATGACAAATAGCACGATGTCTACGCCTATGCTCTCTAGCATTTTGATTTATTTTCATTCAATTTTCAAGTTGTGTTGTGTAGGAGCGGCTTTGTCAACCATAGGATGCTTTTCTTCCCTTAAGGGAGGAATGGAAGGATCCATGGGAAGTTGTTCAACAATTTTCTTTGTAGCTTTGTAAACTTTTTTGACTTTATGGTGCAAGAGCACCTTAAGATCTTTTGGTGAGATCTTGCAAATTTTGGCTTGTAGGTGGTTCTAGCCAACCACCAAGTTAATAAGGACTAATTGATAAAGTCCCAAGGTTGAATTTATGTTGTGTAGTGGCAAATTTAGGTTAGTTTAGAGCCTTGAGGCTTGGGAAAGTCTCAATGAGGAGATGAGGCAAAACTAGACAATGTTGTCTTGGAGATATATCCTAAAAGTTGGAAAATGGCATTAGTAATGTTCTAATCCTGACCTAAGGGTCCTAACATGTGGGAATAAGGTATATAAGGTTATAAAAACCCTAATATGACATGTGGGAAAGCTATTGTACGATTTGAGATTTGGAAAGAAGTGTTGTGAGTTAGAAAGGAGCAAATTTGATTGAATCTCTATGTTTGAGCCTTCATCCAGTCAAGAATGGATTGAAAGGACTTATCTGATGCTTTGAGTCTTCCATTTTTGATCTGTTCCTACTTTGAGTAGCATTATTTTAGTCATTTAATTTGATTGGTTAATAGTTTTGTGAGTTTTTGGTGTTCTTGGTCTCATTGTCGGTTCAGGCCAGTTTTATAAATAATGATCCCCACTTGAATTCCTATGGAAAAGTTACCATGGCCACTTGGAATAAAGTAGGGGACTATATTTATAGTGTAAATATGGTGTTTGGAGTCTTGGTTTGCAGGGAAGGTGATGAAATCACCAAGCACTGGGCGAGTGCAAGTGCATTCTGGCTAGTAGCTTGAAGAGGACAGCAACAAGGAGAGTTGCTAAATGGATTTTTTTTTTCCAATCAAGAGCATGGGAGTGTAGGAACATGTATCTCAGACATGTGTGTGCAAGGAGGAGAGTTGAGGAGGTCATTGAAGCCCTCAAAGAAGGAAAAAGAACCAAAAACCCTAAAAACCCTTGAAAATAGGGGGTTTGAGGACAGTCATATGTACGGAAACTTGTAGGACCTAATACCTAGTAAACCTTGGAGCCTTTATGGTCAATAGAAATAATCCACAAAAACATTTGGGGGTTGTTAAGACTGTTTGTGAGAAAAGTCAAGAAAACGGGTTCTAGGAGGCCTAATTAGGCAGAAGGCTACAAGGCCTAAAATTGAGTTTTTCAAGAAAGTGATGGGTAAAAGGTGAAAGAATCCAATAAGATGGATAAATGAGGAGAAAAATCAACAAAGGGACAACTATAATACTCTTCCCTAGCCCTGGAGTGGTTAGGACACTTTTGGGTTAGTGTGGAGCCCAAGGAAGCTTAGTGGTGGAATGGGAGTGATGGTGAAGAATTTGAAATTGGTGGAGAGTCTTACGTGGTGAGAGGGGTTTAGGAGTGAACCCTGAGTAGGGTACAGAGGAATACCCTAGGAAGACCAGAGAATAGGTCTTGGGAAGAGAAAGAGTGCTCTTGAGGGATAGGACTCCCCATCACTTTAGGAGGAACAATAGGATTTGCTTGATTTTCTCGTGGTCTCTTATATGAAATAAGTGAAGGATTTGTAATAGGATGGTTTTTGTTAGTTGGAAGGTCTTTTGGTTCAATCATGGTTTCATTGAGGATGGGTGGCTCAATCACAAGTTGACACATATTTCTAAGGGATAATTTTTATATTTTCTTTTCCTTAAAATTTTGATAGGATTTGAAAATAAAGTCTTCATGAGGTCTAATAGGTTCAATAGGCTCAGGAAAAAATAAATCCAATGAAAATATCTCATGGGAAGACACAAGATTAAAGACATTATGATGCACTATAAATATCTCATTGCCAAATAGAAAATTTAAACATTTATGCACAACCAATGGGATGACATTCATGGAGCGAAGCCATGAATAGCATAACTTCACATGAAATTGGTTTGATGACAAGATGATGATGAATCAAAAATTTAATATTTTTGGTTCAACCTTTAGAGGGATATTTATCAAGCCAATTGTAGGGCATGCAAAACCATTATATGTTTTGATCCATGATTTCAATTTTTCATATGTATCTTGGTAAAGCTTATGCACAAATATGAATTCTTGAGTGATCACATTCTCTACACAGATGAGATCAATTAATATCTCATTAGAAGGCTTGTCATTAATTCTTCCAACTATGTTAAGATGACCATCGGGTGCATGTTTAAGTATGTCTTGTTGTGAGAAACAAATATCAAGCAAAATTTTAGTTGGACCCTTATGAGGTTTAGCATAAATAAATAAAATAAAATTATTTGCAAGGATTTTATTTATGTGTTCATCAATTTTGTCAACATTCATTACATCATTCTCTATTTCACTAGATTTGACAAAGGATATTTTATGATTAGGCATGCGATTGGCATAGATTAATAGATTTTGATTAGGAGAAACTATAGACTTATTACCTTGATCATTCACACCTCCAATTTTCATATGATTATAATCAATGAGGTCTTGTAAAAGGGTATGTGCAGGATCATCGTGGAAAAAACATGCCCTTAAGTGGCGACGAAAATTCAGAAAATCAGGATTAGGCAACTTGACATAAAAATTTGAATAAGTTATCTATATTATTTCAAAAATATGTAAGAATAGAATCTATATAAAATTGAATGTAGTTTCTAAACTACTAGGTTTATTTAAAAATATAAAAAATGTATTTGGTGAAAATTTTAAATTTCAATATAGTAGTACTTAAATTTCAGGGAAAACAAAAGAAGTAGGTGTCTGTCTAACCACCCTAACCACAATAAAATGATAATATTTTTTTATAATATTTTAGATATAAGTAGAGGAATCATGTTCTGATGTGACGTATATTTTTTAATTTTTTTTCCAAGTAAATAATTAATTGTGATTTTTTTATTACAACTTTTTAAAAATATTAAAACGTGTATGTCTGACAACCTTAACTTGGTCAAAACTTCATGAAATTCAATTTTTTTTTTTTAATCCTATAGTATGCAAAGCATGGAATGTGACGTAGGTTTCAAAGTCAAAAAATGTGGTATAGTTTGAAAGTGATAGATTTTTTTCAATCAGCCTATCAATCAGATTTAAGTCGTAATTCAAATAGAAAATGAATAATAATTATTTATTAAATTCAAAGTAAAGCATAATTTATATTGGTGGAAATTTGAGAATCTCCTTTAAAAACTCTTTTTCGTTTAATCAAATTTGGGTAAAACAAATTTGTTAGCCACATGGACCATCATATCACTTACATATCGCCACTTTTTGGCCCATCATGATCCTGCACATACCCACAAGATGTTTAAGATGCTTACAATGTTCCATATCATGTCCATTTTGTCGATGGAAATGACAATAGGAATTTGGTCTATAGTTTGAAGGTAAAGGCTTGGTAGGATTAGGATCTCTAACAGGAGGCAAGGAAATCAAATTATTTTCTAAGAGTTTCAACATTGTATTATGAAGGGTATCAAGTAGAGGTGTGAATCGTCTATTTCTATCTGCAAAGGCATATGGTTTTTTTATCTTTATAGTAGCCAATTGGGTGTTAACATTTTGATTATATGGAGGGGGATTAAGTTGGAGGAAGACCTTATTTTGTTTCTTGAAGGGTTGGTAATTTTTTTGAGGTGTAGATTTTGATTTTTCAAAATGGTTAGAGGGGGCTTTCACTTCACGACTACTAACCAAATTTTGGTAATCATGAAGGGCTATACACAAATATGTGAAGGAAGGAAATCTCATCATCTGAAGATATGTTTAAATTTTGTCTTACAATTTGGAAATAAAAATTCTTTGAAGGTCGGTGTCAGTAATCTTAATATTTATTTGTGAATAAAGCATTTGATATCACACTATGAAATCAGTGACCTTTTCATCATCCTTTTGTTTACATGTCATTAGATCAGCTAGGGTCATCATGGGACCTATTTTATTAGAATATGTGTACTAATTAGAAAGTAAACTAACACACCAATGAAAAATTAGATTGAAGGAAACTAATTTAGAAAAGACAAATGCAAACTCTAAATAACAGCAGCTCCTTCAAATGTGTTCCATTGTCCTTTATCTCCAACGATTTGATTCAAGTTATTGGCTCTCAGTTGGTTTAGGCAGCATCCTATTAGAATGATAACTTTGGAGAACAAGATTGATGCAAAACGCATGTCCATTGCTAATGATTTAATCTATGAAATTAAAATGCTTATGATATGAAATTGCTAAAATACTGATTTGAATGCAACTATAGTAATTGCACATAAAATCTAGGATGAAATCTACTCACAAAAAGGCTGTATTTATAGATTTTCATAAGGCAAGAATCTAGTTGGAAAAGATCAACGGTTGAGTTCAAACCTATCAAGATGAACAGTGTGAGATTCTGGAAGTTGAGAGAAAGATGGAGAATGTTTTCAACCCACGAAACTATCTTCATTCAAAAATGGAGACAAACATGCTCTTTGTCTTTTCATTTATTGAAAAGTTAGTTGAAGTTTGAGGATAATTCTTAATTAAATAAATGAATTTATTTAATTATATGTGACATGTATTTTGGAAACTTCCATAATTAAATAATTATTTATTTAATTATGCAAGAGGTGAAAAAGGTATTAAATTTTTTAAATATTTAATTATGTGAGGTGTTGTATGAATTAGAAGAATATTCCATAATTCGAATTTAAACATTCAAACTTTAGAAAAATGATAATTAAGTAAATAAATTTATGAAATTTATTTAATTTAATTAAGAGGAAAATAGAAATAATTAAATAAACTTATTTATTGAATTTAAACTAGAAGAATTAGAAAAATGAATGATATAAATAAATAATTAAATTTATTTACACATAGATGACTTTAGAATATTAATTAAATAATTCAGATATAATTAATTAACAAGTTTGATTAATCGTGACCATTTTTAGATGTATACATGACCCATATGCATTTGGAAGTGGTTGTAAAAGGAATCAATAAGTTCATTAAATGAACAAATTGAATTATTTGGTAGGGAGAAAAACCACTCTAAAACAATATCTTTCAAGGATCTATGGAATAGCTTAGACAAGAGTTTTTCTTAAAAAATAAAGTTGCTACATAGGGTGTGACTAATGGGATCTCCTTTCCTACCATATTTCTCAAATATATAAACCTCTATACCTTGTGTTATTTGTGTTCTTAGTATCTCCAAGGATAAGGGATTAATTTTGACGTATTGTGAAGGTTGGTCATAGCTATTTTTGTTTAAGGTGGAAATTTGTTGTTGAAGGGATGACATGTTTTGTAAAAGTGTGTTAAGGACTACGTCATTATTGGTGTTGTGAGATGCAGGTGATTAAGGTTGATTGGTGTATGTTTGTGGAGGGAAAGTGAATTTTAGGTTTGTAAGGGGGGGTGGTTGAGGAGATATGAGATTTGAATGCAGAAAGGTAGAGAGATTCCTAGTGGAAATACCTAAGGAAGTGTTGACATTACTAGTAGGTTGAATGGTTGTGGTAACATGAGTACTAGTGTATGTAGGAATAGAGGTAAGTGTTGAGGAAGGAGGAATTGAATTCCCACCTTGGATTTGAGTATACCACAAGTTTTGAGAAAAAATAGTCATGGTAGGGATTTTATTATTGACAAGATGACCTAGAATTTGCACAATCTCTATTCCATGTTCAGTTTCAAGAATTCTCCTCATTTTATCTAAAGTAGGAATGACACTTGTATCAATGTTTTTCAGCATTCACAAAGTCTTACAAATTTTCGATGTCTTCATCCATTCTTATTACATTTTCTTGTGGGATATGAGCAACATCATGCACAATATTTATGTGTAGGGAAGTCATTGGAAATGAGGTCTAAAGGCTATGATCCATAGAGGGTGGATTATCAACACTATTAGTAAAAGAGTTGGAGAACCCAAGATCCATGTTGAATGGTGTATTGCAGGATGACATGAGTCTCAAACTATGTCTCATAATAGTATTACTAATAGGACACCAAGTTGTAAAACTCATATAAGATTCAAAAACTTGGTACACACCCAAAATGGAAAGAAGGTGAAATGCAATGAAGGAGCCTAGAATGTGAAGTGCAATGCAAATATGTAAATACAATTTTTTAGATTCTAAACAAGGTAATTTTTTGATTACACAATGCAAAAACCTAAAAATGATGTCTTGTAAAATTATATTTTTAAATCACACAATGCACTAAATTTATCAAATTAAGCTAAATATGATGAATTCCACTTACCAAAAAATCTATAAATTGAAATAGAAAACTAAAAACAATAAAATGAAATTTAGAAACAAATGTTTTAATACCCAAAAAATTGGGAAATGACACTGATGAGGGACTCATTCACCCAAGGGTGAATGGGTCCTAGGTTAGGGTTTTGAAAAGTTTTTTTAAATATTTCTAAGATGATTTCAGTGGTTTCCTAATTTTGATCAAAAACAACAAGTTACCATTTGAATTTTCTATGAATTTAATGTTGAATGCAAGTGCAAAATATGATAAAATGACAAACTAGGAGACCTAATTTGATGTGCGATTTTGTTTCAATTTTCAAATGAAAATGAATGATGATGCAATCCTATGTAAAAGGTTTGCAAAATGACTGACTTTTTTGTATTTTTTAGATTTAAACAATACAAAGATGCAATCCTAAAGCCTTGAATAAAATGTAAAGTTAATAAAAGTTAAACAACCCTAAATAAGACCAAATTAAATGCAACAAGATGAAAATGAATGAGAGATATAAATATAGGGTGCAAATGGAATCCAAAATAAAAAAAAATCAATGATCAAACTCAGGTTCACCACAATTAAAAAACGTGGAAAAAAAGGTCTAAGAAAAGGGGAGTGAACCAAATATAATAAGATAAGAGACCTATTCTCCACTTTCTCATTCAAGAAATGAGATCCAAACAATGAAATGAATATTAGCCAAAAGGTGGGTCAAATTAAGGTGTTAATCTGCAAATTTTCCTTTTATGCAAGGATGAGGGTCCCTATTAAACAACACTTTAGGGAGAAAGATTAAAAATAGATAAACAACTCCAAAATGTAAGCTATAAAATGCATCTAAAATATAATGCTCAATTCTAATGGAACCAGAGAACAAACTACAAATCTGAGAATGGGAAAGTGATGTGTACTAGTCACCAAAAGTTTATTTTTGAAGCTTACTAAGGACCCATTCACCCTATGGTGAATGCGTCCTAGCAAGGGCTCCTAGAAAATGGATTTTGGGTTCTATTCTCCTGTTTCTTCACTCCCAAATTCTTAAATCTAGTAGTCGAAAATCCATAAATAAATCTTGTACGTTAGTTTCCATGAAATTGCAAGAATGGTGACAACTTTGAAAACTTTGAAATTTCTCTGTTCAATGGATCTTCCACCTAAAATCTACAAACACACATCAAGAGGGAAAAATGTTGTTTTGTTAGGTGAATGGGGATTTTCCTTGGTCAAACCCCATTTTCATAATTAAACCTTGAAATGAATAAAAGCATGAAAGGAATGATGAATGAACAAAGAATTGTCACAACTCACCAAACCCTTGCTTGAACCTTAGAATGTAGATCTGCAACTAGCATGAAATAGCTTCAATGGATGTGGATCTTGATCATGAAACTTGATTTGAAACAATTTCTTTGAATGCTTGAATGGATATTGAACACTACATCAACATATTATCTCAAATAACATGCATGAATTTGACATGATAATGGATCTTGATTGATGCAATAATGTTCAATAAATCTACCTTTTGTATCATTGAAAATTCCCTTCAATTTCCCTTGATCACACTTTCTCATAAATTTGCTAGAATTCTTGAAAGTCTAAGATTTTCTAAGTGAAACATAGTGAAATGACCTCTTATTTATACATATGTTAACATTAATTCCCAAAATTCAAATAAAACAAGCTGACATGTGAATACAGATTCAAAAAAAATGAAATACCACCAAAAAAATATTTGAAATTTAGGTCCTAGGCCTAAGTGAGGACCCATTCATCCTTGACTGAATGGGTCCTAAGTCACTTACCTAGGACATATATTCTCCAATGTTAATTTTTTATGTTAAGGGAGTGATGAATGTTAGGTTTTCCTCTTTGTAAATTGCAATTAATTAGGCTTGGATTTGAACTAAAGGGGCCAATTAAGGTAAATTAACTTAAATTAATTAATAAAGCCCTAGATGAGTGTGAAAGTGTAAAGGTACACCTTACACCACCAAAACTAAGGCATAATTAAGTCTATTTTATGTAATAAGGCCCTAAACTTAATGCGAATGTGTAAAATACATATTACAACACTAAATAAAGGCATCATTTAGCTCATTTTAATATTAATTATTCCCCAAATTAAGTGTGAAAAAGGGATACTTTTTCCTACACTACAATTAGACATGGGAAAAAATATTTCACAGCCCCTGAACCTAGAACATTTGATCTAATATTTGAGTGGGGTAGTGACCAAGAAAACAAGGATAACAAGGATAACAAGGCCAATCAAAATATGACCATGAATGAAATAAGTTGCAACTCAACAAATCGGAAACCGACACAAGGAGGTCAATGAGAAAACACAATAAATGACCAAGGCATGAAAATTTCTAGGGTTATAGGAGGCTTTAAACCTTAGCTTGCAAACAAAGAACTCTAGTTTTATATAATTGAGGAATTTCAAAACCTCAAAGACCTCATCATTTCAAAATGACCATAGATTTTACAAGCTCTACTAGTTATGATTGTATAATGGTATTAATGGACAAATTTTCTAAAATGGAAAATTTTATTTCTTGCAAGAAGACCAATGGTGTGCATATTGATAGTCTATTTTTCAAGGAGATTGTGAGATTCCATGGACTAACTAAGAGTATAGTTTCATAGGGACACCAAATTTATTCGATACTTTTGGAGAACCGGTGGACATTTTTCAGTGAAAATTGAAGTGTTCCATTTCTCTCCAAAATCAGCACCATCAGAAAGAGGTCGACGTCCTGGTTCCAACGCAACTCGAACGGAGCGAAAAGGAGTCCGTTTGCACGAGTTATAGCCAGTCAAACCTTTGGTCAAACTGGAATCAGAGGGCGTCCAGGAAGCGAAAAAAATGGTGTCGTCAAAATTTGTCGAAGTTGGCATCATCGCGAAGAGCTCATCGCAAGCTTTCCAACGCAACTCGTTTCGTCGAAATCCGACATCGGAGGCTCAAGATACAGCTAGTCAAAGTTCGGTTGACTTGAAGGTACTGATGATGACGTCATCATGCTGACGTGTCAGTCCGTACAGTACGGAAGCCAAGTGGACGAATTCGGATGAAACACGTGGCAGATGAGTCAGATTGTACGGACCAATGAGAGTGCGACACGTGGCATCCGTACGACACGTCATCGGACAGGTGGCAGTCCAGTCAGCACACGTCATCGGCTTTGTCAGCGTACGGGCTTGCCTTGTCATCAGAGTCGACGAATTGCAGGTCGACACGTGTCTCCATAGCAGCAGTCTGGTTGGTTGGACAGAATGCCAAAAATATCGTGGACGGGTTTGAACCTACAATTTCGGCGAAAATAGCGGGCCGTTTCACCGTTGCACCAAACATAGCCGTCACTTATTAAGATGAAGCCGTTTGTCTTTATTGTTTAGTTATTCGGTTATTTGGTATAAAGCATGGCCGGTGGGGTTGGAACCGCCGACCACCCACTTAATAAAAGGATAAGCCACCGGTGGACCACGCGAATCTTATTGTATATGTATAGGCCACCGGTTCTTTTGTTATAGAACTATTGGCCGAATCTCTAACCAAATGGCTCTTTTAGCCATAAACCAACAAAACCCACCTAACTAAATAACCAAGAGGGTTGATAAAAATACAAATAATCCTTGTACGAGTTGGTAAGGGAGTTAGACATATAATTTGGTGGTTAAGCCTTATTTGGCTTATTTTTATGTATAAAAAGGGGTGTGATGTGAGAGTGGGAAGGAAGTTTTTTTCAGGTGATGAAGTCCTGATGCTGAGGTGACGACAGAGAGGCCTTGTTGGAGAGTTTTCAAATCATTCTTGCATGACAGGGTGTTGTTACGCTGCCGAAATGCTTGGAGAATGGTTATGGTGCTATTGTAATTGATTTTTGGAGTTAATCGGATCGGTCTCTCTATTGGAGTGGACCCGGAGACGTAGTCACGTTGTGACGAACTCCGTTATCAACTGTTTGCACTTCTCTTCTTCTCTCTCTCATCTTCTATCAGTTTTGTTAATTTCTGTTAATCACCTTGTATTACTTTCATTCTGTTATTTCCTTAAGTTAATTTTGATTTAATTAACTTGAAATAATCATTGTAAAAGCATTGTAAAAGTTAAGCATTTAAATACTGCAATCTAGTCTAGATCCGCTGATCAAGAACATTGTTGAAGAAGATGAAAATAGACCTAAATTTCAGTCCACCATATCACCCACAAATAGATGGACAAACAAAGGTAGTAAATAAAAGTTTGGGTAAATTTTGATATGTTTGGTTGGAGAGAAGGCAGGAAATTGGGATATAGTTCTACTACAAGAAAAATTTGCATACAATAATTCAGTGAACCAAAAGTATAGGGAACACACCATTTCATATTGTGATAGGAGTACATCCTAGAGGAGTTGCAAAAATAAGAGATATTAGTATGGAGACCAAGAGGAGCATAGGGGAAAAATATTTTGATGGCAACATGGAAAAATATCTTGAAAGTATCTCCAAAACATTCTCCCCCTTTGACATCAAGGGAAAAGGGTTCCTACACCAACTATTTTGACTTATGCTAGATCTCCCCCTGAGTAATATATGCATATACAAAAATTGAAAGATAGAATTGACTCCCCTTGAGTCATGTACCAGATCAAAACAAAAAAATTATATAGGAAACTACTTTATATACTCTACATATGTATACAAAATCTAAAACTAAAAACTAAAAATGCATAAAGAGTAAAAAATGTTTATCAACCAAAAGATATTGACTCTTGTAACTTTTGCACATGGGCCTGCCATGCCTGTTTACCTTCTTCTTATTCCTTCTTGGCTGCTCTAAGAAATTTGTATTGTGTTTCAAACTCTATTAGTAACTCTTCTCCTTCTTTCAAAGTTCTAGGTATAGGATTCATCAGTGTAGCTTTAGTAGCACTCAAAAGGGCTCTTGAAACAAGTATGAATTTTGGATTGACCAAGTCTGCTATCTCTCCAAACTAAAAAATGATATGCTCTTTCTAGGCTTGTAACTAAAATAATTTCTTATGCAAATATTCTATGGCATTTCTTGTATATCTAGCCATATCAAGTGTCAAATCATAGGAATTGGAGGCAATGTTGATCTGGGAGTCAATGGAGTCTATGTCCTTTCTGATTCTCTATGTGGATCTGGGCCACTTCATGCCATATTGATAAAGATCCTTTGCCTCATCTACACATATTTGTTCATCCTTCTGATTCTCTGAAAAACTTTTTGTGTGCAATAGCACACTTCTCTATGATTTTCAACATCTTTTTATCATTCATTTTATTTTATACTTTTTTCTCCACTTCACCTCTAATATCAGAGGAATATTCCTTAAAATAATTAATTAAAAGCTTTAAATTTTTTATAGCTTAGATTGATGTGTCTATGTTTCATCAAGTATGACCTCTTGTAGTGCCTTCACTACTTCCTCCATCGAATCTCCACTCTTTTGATGCATATCAATAATCTCCTTCTAGGAAGATGCATGGCATACACCTCCCAATTGTAGCTTGTGGAGTGGGGAAATTTTATCCAAATCTACATTTCTTTATTCCATTGGAAGTTGTAGCAATTGTGATGACACAACAAGTTGGAAATTAAGTTGCATGATGAGTAGATTCTTCAAGGAATCTCTAGAGGATCCAGAGGATTCACCAAAAGAATTTGTAATCTCCATAGTCATTCCCTTTGATTCCTCTTCCCCATTATTTCTAGAGTTTATTGGATTTTCCTCTTCTATTTTTGCATCTCCGAATGTATCCTCATTCTTATCTTCATCTTACTTTTCTTGCTCTTATTCCTTCTCTACATGAACATTTTCTTCACCATCATCCTTATTTTCTTCCTCTACAGGGTTCTTTGTGTTAATTAGAGGAGCGACATTTAATTCAGGTACCAAAGGAGTGTATGTATCTTCCTTTGCTACTTCCTAAATGGTAATTGTATCTCCTTCAATAATATTTTCTGATTCTTCATCTTCTTGTGCCAGTTCTTCCAATACTGGAGGGGCATTGTCCTGAATGTTCTCTTCATCTGCTACATTCTTATGTTTTGAATCAATTTCCTAAGCTTCTTCTCTTGTGGTGACTTCTAAAGTAGTATCCTCTGAAGTCATACTATATTTCTATGCAATATTAGAAATTTTATCAACTGCCTCCTTCTGCAACTTCTCAAATTCATTTGTATCTCTAGCCATAAGGGTAGTTACTCTTTGTTTCACCCTAAATTTTGTGGTATATAGCTCATCCAATGTGGATTTTTTTCCTCGAACATAGAAGCATCAAATTTATCCAATGCATATTCTCTTACCTTTCCTTCTTTTTCAATTTCTTTTTGTCTTCTCTTCACCAAAATATTCTAGAGCTCCATAGGAATTTTCTTCTCAATGTTTCTCATATGAACCTCTAAAAAAATAATATATTTGATAATTACCTCAACAGTGGTGGCCTTATCCACCTCATTTTCTTCATTATTTAATGTTTTCATCTCCCCTAACATCTCATACTACAAAATTTTATTAAACAATGCTTCTAGTTTCATGGGAGAGTTAGGTCTTACCAGTTCTGTCTATTTTTATTTTTTGTTCTTATTTGGAGTCTTCTTCTAGATTATTTTTGACCTCTTCTTCTTTTCTTACACCTTCATATTGGCCTCTTTCTTCTTTTGCCTCATGTGAACAACAAATTTATTATTTTCTTCCTCTATCCCTTCTTCTCTATCTATGAAAATAATTTAAAATATTCTTCTTTTAGCACTTGCTTCACCTTATGAAGCTTCACTTATTCTTTTCTGGACCAACTATGGTCCTTCTTCCTCTACTTATTCTTCTTCTTCCACATTGAAACATATATTCCTTTATCTCACTACCTTTTTCTTTTATCTTTTCTTGTTAGGGGTTGGAAGTGGTGATGTTGTAGTGGTTTTCTTCTTCTCAACTCTTATAGTCTATACAACCAAAGGGTATTTCTACTTTATCAGAGGACTAGTAGTTTTTTTCCTCTTTTCTCTAATATACTACACAGTCCTAGAGGACTTCTAGATAGAAGGAGGGGTGGTAGTTATCCTACCAGATCTTCTTATTCCCTTTGAGCCTCTTGTGACACTTGATTCTCCCTTGTCTTTTTCTCTTTCCTTTTTTACTTATTCCTTTGGGATACCCATTTTCTCCGCATACTTATCAACCATTTTCTCAACCTTTTTCTTAATATGTGGTTTTATTTGTTCCATGTGCACCTCCATAGACTTTTCTTCATAGGTGTCATACCTTTCTTTGGTGGTGTCTTTCAGACTCTTCGAAAAAATGTTAGCCAAACCAATGATTTCTTGTTCATTTATTTCATATCCCAATGTAGGGATCCAAATAGTCCTTGGTTCTAATACCTCCATCATGTACTCATATTTTGACACTAGGAAAGTCATATCTTTATGATATTTTTCTACCATTTTCCTAAGTATCGTGTCTCTTTCATTCATCCTCTTCAAGAAAAATGAAAATAAATTAGTTAGGACATCATATTGTTCCTTCAAATCATAAAGAATTCTCATAAATTCTAAAATATGATGAGCTATAGGTCTTCCTTGCAACCATTTCACACTGTTTATTCCAAGAAGCTCCTTTAAGAAATAAAAAAGAAAACACATAACCAAAGTCACATATTTAAGTGCATATTTCTTCTCGTTGGTTTGCTTCAAATTCTCCACCAATTATTTCCTTAGAAACTCACAGAGATCATAGTCAACAACTTTTTCAATCATTTCATATGCCACATTGATTGTGGTGGCAGATATTGAGTTTTCCCTATTTGTGAAATATATTTTATAACCAATAATAATTTTTGCATCTCTCACAACAATATTTTTGATAGGGTTAATGACTAGAGCTCTCTTGTCATATGTTGCACCTGTTAGTTCCATTACCACTTTATCTTTTATTGATTTCAATACGAGAACAAGTATAGTGGAGCATAGACCTATAACCTCTCTAATCACCTCTTTTGTTATCATTCTAGGCAAGTCAACCCACAAAAAATTATCATGAATTATACTTAGTGCTATCCTAACCCATTTGTAATCAATACAAAAAAATTTAAATCATTGCCATACATCAAGCTTCTTCATGACTAGGTTCTGGTATTCTAGTTTTAGGGAAAAATTGTCTCCAATAAATTATTTCATCCACATATTTGCTAGCTTTTTGTGATCATATTCATCTATCTTGACATGAATATAAATCCATATATCTACAATTGGAAAAACCCCATATGGAACTTGATAAAATGTACCCAATGAGTCATCTTCCATTGATTTTGTAGGATATTTCTTAAACTTAGGTTGTGGCTTCTCAATAATCTCTATAACCCTCAATGTAGCAATTGCAAAGAATTTAAAATACCTTCAATAAAATTTCTCTATGAAACTAGGGAAAAACAAATATTATAAATACCTTTTCTTTCACTTCTCAAACTAGGGTTTCAACACACTAAATATTGAATCACCTTGATCACTCCTTTATTGCTCTACTCCTTCTCTAATTATTTTATTTAATAAATTCTCATAAGTGAAATCACTTTATAACCCTTCCAATCTGACCTAATTTCGCGTAGAATGTTTTAAACAATAAATTTGGCAACCCTTTCACTATATGCATAGTCAACTTCTAATGCTCCGCAAACTTTCACATTATCATATTTTCTTCCGCAATCTTCATAACATATATTTGTGTTGAGGCATCAACACCATTTTCTTTGGTAGTGGATAAAATATGTTCATAAAGCTCTCCCTGATCCAAAGCTCTCAACTTAATTTCTAGAGGAAAAATCTCTGCTAGATGCTGCTACAGATTCATCCTTAACCTCTATTTCTTCCTTATTTCTCCAAATATTTTCCATATCCTTTTTGTTTCTACCAGATCAACCTTTTTTACTGATTCATTCCTCTATAATAGATTATCCCTCTTCATATTATTTCTTCTGCAAAACTTAGAAATATGTCCAAGCCTATTGCAGTTGTAACATGTGACATTCTTATGACCAATATTCCTTCCATTCATTCTAGATATACATTAATTAGGTTTATGCCCAAATCCATATCATGTATAATAGTATCCTTTGAAAGATTGAACCATTCTACCATTGTTATAATCATTCATCTTTTAACTTTTGCACTCACTTGCTCTATGACCAAATTTCTTGCATGTAAAACATTGACTAGAAAAAGCTAGAACATTATGATTCATTATTTTTCTATATTATATTTATTTATGTATAGATTTATTGCAAGAATAAAAAAACCATTAATGGATGGGTACCTTTGTGCATTTGGTTGTCTAACTGGTGTTCTTCTAGTTTCATTATTTTGATTCTAGATCTACTTTCCATTGTTCTTCTTATCTTCAAAATTTGATGTTTGATTTGAACTTTCATCCTTTTCAAATCCTAAACCTTCTTTATCTTTAGAGCCTTTCTTATTTGCAATCATTAGGTCAAGCTTTGTATAACTTATCTTAATTTTATTTTCATAACTCCTTTCTTTCTCTAGATCTGATCTTAGATTTACCACTTCTTGTTCAATCCTTATGCATTCCTCAGATTTTCTTTTTACCATTGCATTCAAAAATTCCTCAATATTTTTCTTTTCTTCAACTTGCACCTTCAAATCAATGATAGTTTCATTTTCTTGCTTCAATTGTTCACTAAATTCCTTATGCCTTTCTTTGAACTTCTTAATTTTTTCTCTCAATTTTCTAAAGCGTTCATTTTCTTCTTTGATATTGTCTTTCAAATCTTTATTTTCACCTTTAGTCCTTTCAAGATCTTAAAGGGAAACTTTAAGTTCTCCATCTTTGCAAGCGTGAAATATTATTTTGTTAATCCAACGGTAGGAATCTCTTCTAGAAGAGTAGGTATTCTTCTAACAACAATATGTTCAATATCGAAGATCTTCCCTAAGCAGTTCAACCCCTTTCAAGCAACCAAGCTTTGATACCAATTCTTGAACACCCAGAATACTGAGAGGGAGGGTGAATGAGTATTCCTTTGATTCAATAAAACATTTAAACATCCAATCCAATTAGCAAATTCAGATACAATAAATGAAATAAAGCATGAAACATTCAACAACTCATAACACATGAACACTAGTATTTTACATAGAAAAACCAAAATGGGAAAAACCATAGTGAGGATTAGCTCATAATATGTTATAATCAGTTATATAATATTTATAGAAGTGCTCACTATAGGTGGACTCCCTATCCTAGTGGAATCGCTACCCACTAAGAAAAATATAGAAGATATTGTGGCTCACAACCTATATTGAAGTGTGACAATTGCATCTATCATATGCATGAATTATAGTTCCTATGAAGCTCAATAAACTGGCTTTACACACTTCATCAATTCTAATCTAACTCTACTTTCCTCTACATTCACATCACTTTAATATTTTACTAAAGATTCACAACCTAGATTTACACTTCTTTCATAATATTCAAATCATTTACATGTCTCTTATTACTTACCTTCTTTGAAATGATCAAAATGATCTAGCATATATATCTTCTTCAACCAAAACATCAATTTGTTTGGCCTAATTTAATGTAACATTCAAAATATAACTTGTCATCTTAAGTTCTTCCACACACACACTTCACACCATGATTTAAATCTTAAAATAAATTGAAATATATTGGCATGGACCTAAAAATAGATCCCATATAACACCACAATACAAATTTATCCTTTGCATACCTTTACACCTCTTAGGTCAGAACCACATAATACCTAATACAAAAATTATTCAACTGTGTATACACATCAGACAAGTGGACCTCAAAATGTAATGTCAATTGTAATTCACACACTAATACCATCTATAAAAATTTCCTCAAAAGCGCAAAGCCAAAACATTACCCGTGGAGAAGTGCAAACTCTCCTACTCAAACTCATTATACAAGAAATGACTATAATCTACCAGACCGAACTTTTGTTACTTATTTTTGTCAAACCAGAAACCAAAACATGAAGAAATTCTAGAATTAGATACTTCTATCAACCAAAAAAATAATGTTAAAAGTGCAGAGTTAAATATTCATTAATAGACCAGTGCCAACCAAAATACTAGAGCTTTGTTATATAAAATTAATAGAGTTGACACTTAGTCAATTTTCTATTACAACCAACTATACCAGATCAAACTATTTTACAAAAATATCTTCCACAAACACTCCAAAACTTGTTAGAACCAATCAAAATGATCTCCAATGATTTGCACCATGATCTCCACATCAAGATATAATGTTTCCATCAACGAAAACACTATAATTTTTTTTTATATATCTTTGTGCCTATCCCTCATGCTCATGTTGCCAACAATAACATCAATGAAATTCTTCCAACAAGAAAAAATATATGTTGAAAGCACAAGACAACTGAGAGGTGAGGTGAATCAATTGTACCTTAAAAATTCAAAACCATCACAAACATTCAAATCCACATTATTCCAATTAACCCTTTTAATATATTTGATATCTAGAATATTTTATCATTTTCTATTGATGTCAAAGGGGGAGAATGAGACATGTGAAAAAGATAACTTCTTAGAGAAAAATTTATCAAATGGGGAGAGATTGTAATGAGTTAGTTGTGAAAGCCCGAGAGAAAAGAGAAAACAAAAAAGGTTTGGAGAAGAGTTGTTATACTTGTGGTTGATGGTTTTTCATATCGTGTGTTGCCGTCAATGAAAAAGGGGGAGATTGTTGCAAGTATGTATAGTTCATATTGTCACTGGTGTCAATTGTATGGGAAATATATTTTTGCAAGAGAATGATCAGTTGGTATTAGGGTGTTATTTTCTTTGGTGATGATTTGATTAATTGAATTATTTTTCATTAGTAATCTACCAGTGTCAACCTCTAGTGTTGGTTTGATAAGCTTCTATTTATGGATTTCTGATTGAGTTGTTAAGTTTTAGTTAGCTTGATGGTGATGAGGAAGTACTAAATATATTGATGATATGTTTTTGGTACTTGGTTTCTATGTTCTTTTGAGAAAATTGAATAAAAAGAGGAAACAATATGTTGTAGTGTGTTTTGTGTTACATAATAGTTTTTTGGTTTGGCTCCACATTTCTTCTAGGTTGAAGATCTTCTTGTGTGATTTGGATATGTGGATCAAAGGTGGTTAAAGGTGCTTCATTCATAATTTGGTGTGCTGGGTCATTGTGCAAAGGAAGGTGAGTTCACCAATGTGTGAACTGTATATTGTTGAGTTATTTGGGAGAAATGTTCTTGATCCACATTTATTCGTAGAGTGGTTTTAGGTATTGTAGATTATGAATAGTAATGATAATGTGTGTATCTTTCTTTAGATGAATTTTTTTGTGGTTTGGTTCTTTAGAGGTCAACTTCTTCAGTTATAGTGTATGACAAAGTTATTTGAGTGTATTGGGTGTGTAAATTCTTCAAGTGAAAGTTTTTGTGGAGGAATTTGTTGGATTTCATAGTATTTTTTGAATATTCTAGATATTTTTCAAGTGTTATGTGGTGTATGTGAGTCATATTTGATTTGAGGAAGTGTGTACTTATGTGTTAATGGTGTTAACATAGGTTTAGCCAACCTTGGGTGTTTATACTAATTGTGAAGATGATTTGATGTTTGTGGAAGCATGGTGTGGCATGTATGAGTGGATTTAGGTCCTAGATAAGATATTTTGTGGTCCAGCTTCATTCCTTTCCACTACAAGAATGTTTTGGTTCTAAAGTAATTGAATTTGCATGATTAAGGTGCATAGCTAACCTTGGAGAATGTTTTCTAGGTTGAAGATGGTATATAAGTGTTGAGTTGTTGAGGGATGATAAGATAGATGAGTATGATGTGAGTGATGTAATTTTTATATTTGTGGTGTGAAAAGTTTTGAAGTGCAGTGTGAGCTTTCATGTGTTAGATTACTCAATGTATTGAGCTGAAGGTGTTTACAATTCTTCATAAAGACTGTAAAGGTGTTGGTGATGCTATGGTGGAATTTTCTATTGCTTTGATATGGATTTCTCTTTGTAACACTCTTCTCTATCTTCTTCTCTATTCTATTAGTGAGCGTTTTACAATGCGCCTTTCTATACTTTGGGCAGTGAACCCTATTGTATTTGATGTTGATATTACTTTATATTGTGAGTTAGTCTGTAGTGTGTCTTTTCCCATATTATATTTTCCATGTAAATTAGGTGTTCCTTTATGTATGGTTTTTATTTGGTTTTGTTTCTATTGTTATCTTTCATGATAAATCATTCTAATAAATTAAGGGTTAATTGGATTAATGTGGATCTAAATATTTTTGAAGGTTTTGAAGTTTTAAGGTACAATCAATTCACCCCCCTCTTAGTTGTCTTATACATTCAACAATATATTTTGAATAGTAATGATAGTAATGATAGTGTGTGGTAATTCTAACACTGGTTGTTCTGTCACCTTTTATTTTAAGGTTGATCTTCATGTGTGATCATTCGTCAAGTTTTGTAAACCCTTGTGGCTAACAAAATCCTTTTTTGGAGCTAAAGAATCATATTTAAAAGGATTTATAATTTATTATAACCATTCATCATTAGTTAGCGATAGTTAGATAGTTAGGTTTTCACATCACCCCATTGAGGGAATCTAATAGGGCCTTTGGCTAGTTGTAATGTTGAATCCCCTTGCAGTAGGCCTATGAGCCCTGGTTTTTCCCCCATGAGGCATATGTTGCATGTAATATTTCCAACTCAATAAATTTAGATATTTGTAGAATACTTTCTTGTGTTATTTCTACTATGTTGACTCTAAGCTGCACGATTTGGACTGTTCTTTCTAAAACCTCCATCCATGACTACATGAAGTGGTACCAGATCTCTAATACCAATGATTTAATGCACAGGAGAATTGTGAGGGGGTTGGATCATTTGTACCTTAAAACTTAAAAACCCTCACAAACATTCAAATCCACATTATTCAAATTAACCCTTAATCTATTAGAATGATCTATCATAAAGTAAAATAGCAGAAACAAAACCAAATCAACAACATACACAAAGGAATGCCAAATTTACATGAAAAAACAAGATAGGAAAAAACATAGTGAGGATTAATGCACAATATAAATTAATATCAACATTGAATACAATAGGGCTCACTACTCAAAAGAAAGAAAGGCTCACTTCCATAATAGAAAAGAAGATAGAGAATATTGTTACAAAGAGAAATCCATCTAAAATAAATAGAAAATCCCACCGCAACAACCAAGACCTTTGTATTATTTCTGAAGATTTGTAGACACCTTCTACTCACTACATTTAGTAATCTAACACATGAAAGCTAGCACTACACTTCACAAATTTACACCCTACAAATCTACAATTCTCATCACTCTCACCATACATCTATCTTATCATCTCTCAACAACTCAGCTCATATTTATACCACCTTCAACCTTCAAAACATTCTCCAAGGTTGACTATGCACCTCAACTATGAAAATTCAAATAAGGTTAGAACCAAAACATTCCCACAGTGGAAACAAATGAAGGAAAACCATAATGCACCAAAAATTGCTCCATACCTTTTTCATTTTCTCTTTTCTCCCCTTCCACAACTAACTCATCACAATCTCTCCCCCTTTGATAAACTTCTCTCTATTAAATTATCTTTTTCACATGTCTCACTCTCCCCCTTTGACATCAATGGAAAATGATAAAATATTTTCATCATTCATTCTCCCTTTGACATTAATAATATTGTTTTCAACTTTTCTACAACTTTATTTTCTTTATTTCTCTCCATACTTCCCTTAGAAGCACACACCAAACTGTATCAATCAAAAACCACTATACAATGACAACAGTCACTTATCCTGACTGCAATAACCAAAAATACCACTACCTACTCCTTGTAAGAGGTATCCATTAACATCAATCCAAACAAAAGAATGAATCTTGAGAACCACTAGAATGATGCATCCCCTTATGAATCTAGTTCAAAGGAGGGGAAATAAACCCTAACTTCTCCTAGAGATACTCAAAAGTATCTTTAGGAAGAGCCTTAGTAAACATATCAGCAACCTAATCCTTTCTAGGCACATATTAAGGCTTCACTTCATTCTCTACAACCTTATATCCCAAAAAGTGATACCAGATTGAGTTATTCTTTGTCATTGGATGCATTAACAAATTATTTGAAATCTTGATAGCACTTGTATTATCACAAAAGATAGAAATTGGCTCACCATATACTACCTTGATATCCTTTAATATTTTCCTCATCCATAAAACTTGTATGTAGCAATATGTTGCTACAAAATATTCTACCTCTACAGTAGATAAAGACACTAAATCTTGTTTCTTACTTAGCCATGACACCAACCTACATCAAATAAATAATGCACCATCACTTGTAATTTTCATGTCATCTACACAACTATCCCAATATACATTTGTGTAAGAAATCAAAGTAAAGTTAGTATCCTTTGGATACCATAGTACATGATCTAGTGTTCCCTTCAAGTATTTCAATATCCTATTTACTTACTCATTCTGATTGCAACAACCAAAAATTCCACTACCTACTCCCCTTGAGAGGTAGCCACCAACATTAGTCTAGAAAAAAAAATGAATCTTGAGATCCACTAGACTAATGAATCCCCTTATGCATCTTGTTCAAAGAAGGAGGGGATATAACACTCGAATTCTCTCGAAGATACTCAAAATATCCTTAGGAAGAGCCTTAGTAAATATATCAGCAACCTGATCCTTGATAGGAACATATTCAAACTTCGCTTCATTCTCTACAACCTTCTCTATCAAAAAGTGATACCGCATTGAGAAATTTTTTGTCCTTGAATGTATTATCAAATTATTTGAAATAGTGAATGCAAATTCAAATTAGGTTGGCACAAAAACATTACTGTAGTGGAAAGGAATGAAGATGAACCACAAAACACCTTAGATAGGATGTAAATCCACTCATACATGTCGCACCATGCTTCCACAAACATCAAAGCATCTTCACAATTAAAGTAAACCACCCAAGGTTGGTCAAAATTGTGTTAACACCATTAACACTTAATTAAACACTTCCTCAACTCAAAGATGACTCATAGACACCACATAACACTTGAACACTACCTATAAGATTCCAAAAATACCTTGAAATTTAACAACTTCGTTCAAAAGAACTTGCACTTGAAGAATGTACACACCTAGTACACTTAAATAACTCTATCATACACTGTAACTCAAGAAAATGACTTTTGAAGCACTGAACCATGAACAAATTCATCTAAATAAAGATGCATACACTATAATTACTATTCCATATCCACAAGACCTGAAACCACTCTATGGAGAAATGTGAAGCAAGCACATTTCTCCCAGACACTGTTGCAATATACAATTCACACACTCGTCCACACCTTCCTTTGTACAATGATCCATCACACCAAATTTTGAATGCAAAACCTATAAACACCTTTGATCAACATATGAAAACTACACAAGTAGATCTTAAACCTAGAATAAATGTAGAGCCAAACCAAAACACTAAACAATATGAAACACCACTACAACACAATGTTTCCTATTTTTATTCAATTTTCTCAAAAGAACTTGGAAACCAAGCACCAAAAACATATCGTTAACATATTCAATACTTCATCATCACCATCAAGCAAACTATAACATAACAATTCAATCATACATATATAAGAAGAAGCTTATAAAAGAAACACTAGAGGTTGACACCAGTAGATTACTAATTAAAACTTTAATACAATTAATGAAAACATCACTAGAGACAACAAAAACAACAACCCAATACCAAATTCTCATACTCTTGCAATAATATCTTGCCCATATAATTGAAACCAAGTACAACACCGAAGCTCGTTGAAATCAATGACAACACTAACTACACATACTTGCAACAATATACCCCTTTGTCATTCATGAGAACACATGATGTGAAAAAATGTCAACTAGAAAAAAAAAACTCCACTCCATACCTTTTTGTTGGATGTTGTGGTTGTGTTTCTGATATGTGGTTTTCATTTATGTCAACACTATTAGCATTAGTGATTCTGAAGGCTGTATATGTCGAGGATATTGAGAAAATTGTAATAAATATATTGCAGGAAGCCAGTGAAGCCGAGAAGGTCTGAGTGATGAAAAATTTTGTACGTTGATGGTTAGGAGGTGCACACTAAAGGGTTTGTTTTTGAGCCTATCTAGTATTTTGTCTAAAATTTTTAGTGGTACACATCAAGAATTGAGGAATTTATGAAGTTCTATGTTCCTAGAGTTATTTAGTTACTATAACAAGTGTTTATGGAAGATGATATTGCAATTTTCGTGAATCGGGTTGTTGTGTATGTTCCTAAGGTGTTCAGTGATGTTTCTAGATTGTTCTCTATCAGTGTGGTATGCCCGCATTGATCGACGTGTTCGTTATTGGATATTTTTCCTTGTGTGATTAAGGTTTTCATGTTCTTGGCCACCTGATGGTGGTAGTGTGTTGTGGATCCTTATGGATTAATATTTTATTGTTTGGTGTGTTCGAGGTTGTTGATTTAGGTCCTCAATATGTTTTGAGTGACTTAGGTTGGTGCACATTAATATTTGTTCATGTACTGAGGCCGACAATTGTATTTTATTCTTTATTTGTGGCTGACAGAGTTGTTGATGTAAATCCATATAGCAGATATATAAGAGCGTTTGTTTATTAATTTTGATATATATTCTAAGAGTATTCTTGGTGAATGTATGTGAAGTATATGAAAGATATGTGTGCATAAAGATCAGATCATTCGAGTGCAAAGAAGAGTGTGAAGTATTTTGAGTGAAGTGTGAAGAAGTGTTTATGTGCCTAACCAGAACTGTAATCAATATTTTGTAGAAGCTAATTTCTTAGTTCAACCTCATCAGATGGATTTAATCTGATTGTATTATTTAGGGTAGTGAGCCTTGCCTTTGAGAAGTGAGCTCTAGGTAGTGTGCCTAAATGCATGTGCATTCCCTATTCATTTCTTTCATTATACTTCGAATAGGGTATAATCTTATGGACTAACATCCACCGTGGTTTTCCCCTAACAAGGTTTCCACATATAAAAATATTGGTGTTCATGTGTCTTTGATGTGTTTTTGATTTATCCTTTCACTATGAATGATTAGATATGAGATTAAAGGTTGTTTAAGTTTGAATAATCTTAGTTTCTATAACAACTGATTCAGCCTCCCCCCCCGCCCTCTCAATTGTCTATCCTTGTTTTTCCAACAATTGGTATCAGAGCTAGTTCCTCTGAAGAAGTCTAAGAAATTGAGGTGATATGATATGGAATCATACAAGAATTATAGTCCTATATTTGATGGTATAAACTACTCTCTATGGAAAGTCAGAATGGAGTGTCATTTGAAGTGCATTGGTGAGCCCTTCTGGAAGATTACAAAGAGTGCATATACAATTCCTCAGAATGATCCCTCTACTGCTGATGAGATCCAAGAAGCAAAAACTAATACCAGGGCTATAGAAGCATGGCTAAGTTCTTTGATAGATTCAGAGATGAAAAATGTAATAGGTCTGAAGACTACACATGAGATCTGGATAAAATTGGAAACATTGTATGAAGGAGATGCACTAGTGAAAGTTGTTAAGCTGCAAAGTCTGAAAAGCAAGTGTGAGAACATGAAGATGAGCGAAGATGAAAACATCTTTTCCTTCTCGCAAAAGTTAAATGAATTAGTGATGGACATTAGATGTGTTGATGGAACCTTGGAAGAAGATGAGATTGTGGCTAAGATTCTTAGATCTATGCCTACTTATAAAACAAAAGCTCATTCTATTGAAGAATTCAAGATAGTAAAAAATGTGACAAGAGACATGTTGATTGGAAAAAAATTCCTTTGAGTTAAGTGAATTTGGTGAATCCTTTCCTAATACAGAGTCTACATTCAAAGCTATTGTATCCAAAAAAAGCAAACATATATATGATCCAGGAGAGAGTTCAAGAAAAAAATTCAAGTATGAAGAAGAGATGAAACTGATTGAAGATGAAGAAAGAGATATAGAAGAACTGTAAGCACTAATTGTGAAAAGAGAAGCTAGATGACAAGTTAATTACAAAGGAAAGATGCCTATTAAATGTTTCTCTTGAAGTAAGATAGGTCATTTTGCATCAAGATGTCCTAAAAGAGTCTCTAAATATAAACCTGATAAGACTAGATTTCAAAAGAAATTTTATTATGTTGAAGAAGGAGTTACTGATGATGAATCTGATAAATAAATTGGAAATGAAGATGAATGGGTATTCATTTCTATCAAGGAAAATGTTCTGGTGTCCACTAAATCAACTGGTAATCAGAATATTGAAAAATCTCTTGCAGCAAGAATTGATGAGAAATATGAGTGGGTGATCGACAACAGATGCTCACATCATATGACTGGTGATAAAATAATTTTTCTAAGCTTGGAAAAGTATGATGGTGGTGTTGTAAGATTTGGAGATAACAATGTTGGAGTGATTTGTGGCAAAGGCACTATTTCTCTTGGTGGAAAATGCAATGCTGATGATGTTCTTTATGTTTAAGGATTGAAGCATAATCTATTGAGTGTTGGATAGATGGTTGACAAAAGTTACAATCTTCAGTTCAAAGATGGTAAGTGTGGGATATTGGGAAACTCAAGAAATGTGATTTCTTCAGGTACAAAGACAAGAGGTAATATTTTTCACTTGAATGCTACTTGTGAAAGTTGTTTGATTTATCAAGTTGATGTAAGTTGGTTATGGCATAGAAGGTTGTGTCATGTGAACTTTGATAACATTGTCAAAATAATCTCTATACAAGAAGTCAGAGATCTACCTAAGTTAGTGAAGCCTACTAACACTATATGCAAGGAATGTCAGATGGGAAAGCAGAAAATAATTTCATTTCAGAGCAAACATCACTCCAATGGAGTACTAGATTTAGTACATACTAATCTAGGTGGTCCATCCATAATCATAAGTCTGCAAGGTGAAAGGTAATTTATGTTGCTTATTGATGATTATTCTAGAATGGTTTGGGTTGCCTTCTTAAGAGAAAAACATGAGGCATTAGAGAAATTCAAAAGCTTCAAAGCTTTGGAATAAACTGAGATAGGTTTAAAGATCAAATGTCTAAGATCAGATAGAGGAGGTGAATTCACTTCCTGGGAGTTCAATTCATTCTATGAAGAGCATGGAATAAAATGATAGTTATCTGCTCCCCCAACCCACAATAGAACAAAGTTGTTGAGAGAAAGAACAAAACAATCTTAGATGTTGCCAGAAATATGATGTTGGAAGGTAATGTTCCTTATTTCTACTAGAGAGAAGCTATAAGAAATGTTGTGTACACTATCAACCAGGTGAATGTCAATAGTAATTCTGGTAAGACTCCTTTTGAGCTATGGTTTGGTTACAAACCTACTGTCAAGTATTTCAAAATATTTATAAGTAAATGCTATATTAAAAGAGATGAAGATATAGGAAAGTTTGAGGCTAAAAGTGATGAAGGAATCTTTCTGGGATACTCTACTAAGAGAAAAGCCTATTAGTGTTACAATAAAAGATTGAAGAAAATGGTTGAGAGTGCAAATGTCAGAGTTGATGAGGATATTGAAAGATCATCCAGGTATAGTGGATATGACTCAGATGACCAAAAGGATAGTAATGATAATGGAAGGAATGAACATACACACAACCAAACTCAAAGTGTTCCAATGAATCAATAAAATCATGAAGAAGAAGATAGTGGAAATTCAAAAGAAATAACATAACCAGAAACTCCAAGATATGTAAAGTGAAGTCATTATGAAAGTCAGATCATAGGAGACAAAAACAAAGGTGTGCAAACTAGAAGAAGAATTGCAAAAGAATATTGTTTGATATCCAAGATTAAGTCTAGAAATGTCAATGAAGCATGTAATGATTAATATTGGATGGAAGCAATGAAAGAAGAATTGATGTAGATAGAGAAAAATGATACATGGATTCTTGTTCCTAGACCTCAAGAAAAAATGTGATTGGAACCAAATGTGTATTTCAGAATAAGTTGAATGAACAAGGTGAAGTGACTAGGAATAAAGAAAGACTATTATGTAAAGGATAATCACAAATGGAAGGTATTGATTTTGAAGAAAAAATTTCCCCCGTCGCTAGAATTGAAGCTGTAAGGTTATTTCTTGCTTATGCTACTTTCAAGAATTATAAAGTCTATCAAATGGATGTGAAGTCAACATTTATGAATGGTGAAATAGAAGAAGAAGTTTATGTTGAGCATCTAGATGGATTTCAATTGACTGATGAAAAATACATGGTGTGTCGGTTGAAGAAAGCACTATATGGACTCAAAAAAGCCCCTAGCACTTGGTATGCAAGATTGGATAAATAATTATTGAAGCTTGGATTCAATAAAGGTACTACTAACAATAATCTGTATTTCAAATTGGATCAAGGTAAAGAGTTTATTATTGAAGTCTTTATTGATGACATTATTTTTTAAGGTGATGATGACTTGTGCATGAAATTTGCTGATGAAATGAAAAGTGAAATTGAAATTTCAATGATAGGAGAAATAAAATTATTTTTTAAGATTGCAAATTACTCAGTTAGATGAGGCTAAGTGCACCAATCTGTGACACTATTTCGGTGCCAAATTGCAAAAAAACCTCGTAATGGGCCATATTGTGCTCACCAAATAGGCTTGGTAATACTGAGCCTATTTGGCGAGTGCCAAATTTGGCACTCTCCAAATGGCTTGAATTTTGCAATGAATGAACAAGTGTGAGTTTTCTTTCTTTTCGCAATGAATTTTGGAATGCATTTTTCTGAACTCTTTCATTTTCTCTTTCTCTACCAGGGAAACTATATACATGAAATGAAAATTTAAGTATAAGTTGACATTTACATATGGACATTTACTTTCTTATACTTTAATTTATATTTCATTTATATAGGTAAGGTTTTTGAGAGTTGTTTCAGATCTCTAGGATTTATAATGCACATTCTAGTTTTTGGAAGATCTTAAAAATTTCAGACTTAGTCAAATTTCAATAATCAACAATTCAAATTTCAATAATCAGGAGGTCAAATTTTACTAGTCAAAAAGTTGTTTCATCTTTCTATCTTAATCTCTCCTTCTCTGTACTCTCTATATCTCCACTCCCTCCCTCTCTCACACACCCCTCTATCTCCTCCTTACATTTGCCTCCCTCCCTCCCCTCTCTACTTCTCTCTATCTCTTCTCTCTCTACATCTTTTTCCCTCTCTACTTATCTCTATCTCCCCTCTCTCTCTCTTTACCTACCTCTCCCTCCATCACTTTGTATCTCACTTATGTCTCCCTCCTTACCTCTTTCCATATATACTCTATGTCTCTCCTCTCCCTGCCTCTACTTACATTTCTCTCTCACTCTATATCCCTCTCTTCCCTCACTTTCTCTCTAACTCTCTCCTCTATATCTCATAATTCTCTCTCCCTCCCTCTCACTCTCCCCTCTCTATATCACCACTATCTCTCTCTCTCTTGCACACACACAAACCTCTATCTCACTCTCTAACACTCCCTCCCTCCTTCCCTCTCTACTTCTCTCTATCTCTCCTCTCCCTCCCTCTCTTGACCTCACCCTTGACTCCCTCTCTCTCTCTCTCTTCCTCCCTCTCTCCCCTCTCTCTCTCTCTCTCACACACCCCTCTATCTCCTCCCTACATCTACCTCCCTCCCTCCCCTCTCTACTTATCTTTATCTCTTCTCTCTCTACATATCCTTCCCTCTCTACTTAACTTTATCTCCCCTCTATCTCTATTTACCTACCTCTCCATCCATCACTTTGTATCTAACTTATGTCTCCCTCCTTACCTATTTCCCTCTCTACTCTCCTCTCACTACCTATACCTACATATCTCTCTCAATCTATATCCCTCTCTTCCCCCACTTTCTCTCTAACTCTCTCCTCTATATCTCATCATTCTCTCTCCCTCCCTCTCACTCTCCCCTCTCTATCTCACCACTATCTCTATCTCTCTCTCACACACAAAAAAACATCTATCTCCCTCCCTCCTTCCATCTCTAATTCTCTCTATCTCTCCTCTCTCTCCCTCTCTCGACCTCACCCACTCTCCCCTTTTTTTTGTCTCTCCTCCCAATCTCTCTCACTATTGTCCCTCCCTCCCTCCCTCTCACACACACTCACCTCTATCTCCTCCTTTCCTCTCCCACCATACCTCGACTCTCTACATATCTACATCTCCTTCCCTCTCAATTTATCTTTATCTCCCCTCTCCCTCTCTTTACCCACCTCTCCCTACATCACTCTATATCTCAATTGTGTCTCCTTCCTACCTCTTTCTCTCTCTACTCTCTCTCTCTCAAACACACACACAAACAGACACACACATGCACACACACTCACCTCTATCTCCTCCCTACATGTCCCTCCCTCCCCTCTCTACTTCCCTCTATCTCTCCTCTCTCTATGTCTCCTTCCCTCTCTACCTATATTTATCTCCCATATCACTTTCTTTACCTATCTCTCCCTTCATCACTCTATATCTCACCTATGTTTCCCTACCTACCTAGGGTTGATGGATGAAGGGTTAAGGGTTGAGAATTAAGGATTCGGGGTTTAACATATAGGGTAGAGGGTTTAAGGGTTTAGGGTTTTAAGGTTGAGGGTTGAGGGTTGAGGGTTTAAGGTTGAGGGTAGAGGGTTGAGGGTATAGGGTTGAGGGTGCAATGTATAGGGTTGAGGGATTAAGGTTTAAGGGTTGAGGGTTGAGGGTAGAGGGTAGATGGTAGAGGTTTTAAGGGTCGAGGTATTAAGGGCTGAGGGTTGAGGGATTAGGATAGACAGTTTAATTGGGTTTAAGGTTTTAAGGGTTGAGGCTATTGGGTTGATGGTAGAGGGTATTGGGTTTAGGATAGATGGTATTGGGTTGAGGGATTAGGGTAAAGAGTGAGGGAAGGATGGAGAGAGAGATGGAGGGAGAAGTGAGATAAAGAGAAGGAGAGAAGAGGAGGGAGGGATAGAGATATATGAGGGTTGAGGATCCAATGTATAGGATAGAGGGTTGAGAATTGAGGGAATAGGGTAAATGGTTTAGGGTATTGGGTTGAGGTTATAAGGTTGAGGGTAGAGGGTAGAAGGTTTAAGGGTTTAGGGTTGAGCATAGAGGGTTAGGGTATAGGTTTAAGGGTATATGGTTGAAGGATTAGGGTATAAGGGTTGAGGGTTTAGGTTTTAAGGGTTGAGGATTAAGGGATTAAGGGTTGAGGGTTGAGAATTGAGGGTTAAGGGTTTAATGTATAGGGTAGAGGGTTTAAGGGTTTAGGTTTTAAGGGTTGAGGGTCAAGATTTTAAGGTTGAGGGTAGAGGGTTGATGGTTTAAGGTATAAGGTTTATGTATTAGGGATGAGGGTCCAACATACAGGGTACATGGTATAGGGGTTGAGAGTTTAAGGTTAATGGTTAAGGGTTGAGAGTTAAGGGTTGAATAATGAGTGATGTATAATATGATGAATTAGGATTTTGAGGCTTATTAGTATAATTTGTGCCCTAATTTCCTAAAATAACACCATACAGGCTGACCTTATGGTATTATCTAGACAAAATCCTGAAAGAATTTATTTTAATTTTTAATTTTATGCCACATGGGACTAGGTTGCCCAAGGTGGTGACCTAGTCCACCTGGGAATTTTTCTTTGGTTGTTAGAGATTTAAGTATGATTATTATTTTTTATTGAGATTTTCTCACAAAACACACTAAAGTTGGACATATTAAGTGCATTAAGGGGTCATTATGCCATAAGAAAGGGTTGGTTTAGTGATCTCAAGCCTAGGAAAGTGTAAAAATGTTTTACAACACCTTTCAACACTTTTGCACAAGGATGGGAAAGGGGTAAAAAGATGTTGAAAAAGGTCCAAATTCCATAGGCAAGGGTCAAAATGAGTGAAAAGTGTCAAGGCTACACTTTTTGGTGACACAGGTACAAAAATGCATGCTCACAAGGGCTAGTGAAGCTATTTGTTCACTAGGTGAGCCCCAGGGGGACCATATTTAATCCATACCTTCGTGACTTTAATAACGTACAAAAATAGAAAATGAAATTCAATAAGAAAGTTCGAAGGGATTTTCCTCAGTTCATGTGAGGTCTTAATCTTAGGGGACATTGTTCCTAAATATGTCTCCAAGAGATAAACAATCAAAGGATAAAAGATTTACAACTTAGGGAATCCAGTGTGTCACATCACCACTAAGAGGAATGTAATATATGCTAAGATGGATCACACTTTTGAAGGACATTACTCCCGATGTCACCACAAAGAGGAAAATGCATCGTATGAAGTAAGAAAATCATATCAAGGAATATAGAAAAAAATGCAAATGAAATCATGTCAATGTATGCCCCCACTTTAAATAAATTTCTAACACCATACTATGAGCAATTACTTTAAAGTATCTGAAAGATAAAAATGGAAAAAAGGGTTTCCCTGAAGAAACAAATAAGGGATCTCTGGATTCGGGGTCAGTATCTGCCTTTGCTGTAGTAATATTGGAGAGCTCAGAATTGTCATCATTCCCCCAAATACACATAGAACTAGAAGAATGACACAAAGAGATACAAAAAAGAAAAATTCTTTTGGGTCAACATGGAGGAGACATAGGGTGTCTTGATGCCTTGCATCATCCACAAGAGGAAAACACAAGACAAAAATGAAAAGAAAAGAAAAGATAAAGGAAAAGGAAAAGATCTTACGACATAGAGGAGAATGAAGATACAAATAGAGGAATGCATAAAGAGAGAGAAACATAAAATAAAACATCATGAGGGATCATAGTACACACATGCAAGCAAAAGTGAAAAGAAAATTAAAAAAACTAGTAAGACTCAAGCGATTCAACCTAAAGTAAGTTATTTGCCTCCCAATCTTAGTCTTCTTAAGCGAAAGGTAGATTATGGATTGAAGGGAAAACAAAAAATTCCTTACTAGGACAAGGCCATCCAACTCTTGTCCCCACTGAGTGCAAGACAAGAATGGGCGAAGGTAGGTAATGAGAAGTGTCATGTAATAGTGAGAATGTTAAGATTATACAACTATTACATGATAGGGGGGGTAAAAGGACAAGCTACGTAATCAAAGGATGGCAATCATTGTCATCGAAGTGGAAGCTTTGTAATATTAAATTGAATGCACAACACTCATCGGTGCTATGTTCGAGAGTTTGGTGATATGTGCAATGTGGGACTTTTTCATCTTTAGGATAAAGCACTAATATATAAATAGGTGGTAATGTTATGAATCCTTTGTTGAGAAGTAGTTTTATTTTCCGTTCAATTTCAGATGGTGGATGAGGAGGTTGTAATTTTTTTTAACTTATAAGGTCTTTTGTGTTTTCTATATTCATCGACTTCTATAGTTGAATGAGGAGGAGGACCTAAAGAGATCCTAAAGAGATCCTATCACCCTTATCATTGTTATGATTCATTGGCTATTCTTTAGGAAGAAGATCATTCATATCAGGGGAAGAATAAAATATCATTGTACCATCACTACAAAGCTTTAATTATTTTCTAGGTATCTTTACATTGTAAAGGGCATCTTGATATCCTAACCCTTTTTTGTTTTCAGTAGTTGGAACTTTCTCTAAGAGTTGATGAATTTCATGTTTGCTTATTGTATCACATCCTTGTTTATTCCATATTGTGAATCCTTTGCAATATGTTTCTTCGAGATTGATTAGAGTTTTTGTTACTTTGTTATCATAAAATGTCAATTTTTTTCCTATTTATAAGAACTAGGTTCACCTATTGTAGGGAACTTAGGGTCAATTTTTGTCTCAATTTTAGGGTCTAAGTAACCAAACATATCAAGAGGTGGTATTACATGGGGATTTGGTTGTTTCATGGAGGGGTAAATGGATGCATTATCTTCAAGGTTGTTAAGGAAATCATTGAGGAACATATTCATGCTAACATCATCTTCTCCAATGATGTCGAAACCATGAGGAGGGTGTGCATTAGGAGTTGATTAAGCATGAGTGTGTTCAATATCATTAGGATCATTACCAAATGTACAACTTGACACATCTAGCAAACATTTTAGGGACATCCACAACTTTCCAAAGCACATATCCATGATGCAAGATTGAACAAATGCATGTGAAATAAAAGAAATTGAGATAACAACTATTCTGGAATTAGAAAAAAAAAACTAAAGGTAGCCCACAGAAACACAAAAAAGAAATTGCATACCCTAAAAACTAGAGTCAAAGTCAATAGGGACTAAGATCCCAGTAAGGGTGTCTTGGTCCTCTTGGTGAGATCTTGAAGTTCCAGAGGCTAAAATAGACAACAAATAGCAGACAGAGGATTCTAGAGCAAAATTTTTTAGAGGGACTAAGATTCCAAGAAGGGTGTTTTAGTCCTAGTAGAGGTTTTTCTCATAAAAAAAACAAATTCTTGTTTGATAACAACTTTCTTAGGTTTCCTACCCAGGGACCTGATGTTTGGAAACAATAAATTATGCAAATGGATGTAAAGAAAAGAAACTACTAACAAGCAATTGAATGCAATATTTGAATGTAATTTTTCAATTTTTAATACACTAACAATGTTTCTAAATGCAATTAAGAGGACAAAATTTTCACTTTTCATCTTTCCAATGAAATGAAATGATGCAAGAAAGCAAAAATGCAACCTATATGCACTTTCACTTGCAAATATAAGAAACCCTAAATTTAATTTCAATAATTCAAGATGCAAGAAACCTTATATGAACTTTTAGTAATGCAATTTGCAATGAATGCAATCTAGATATAGGACTTTTATGGACTCCAAATCAGAGAAATAATGTTCAAAGAAGTCGGGTTCACCAAAGTGAACCGTAGATAAAAATAGGAATGGTTGACTTCCTATTCCATCTAGGTCATTCAATTATGTCCTAGGAATCCTAATTTAATTGACTAACAACCTCACAAGGTGATTCAATTCTCAATTAGGAGGACCTAAGAAGGGTTCTTTTAGACTTAATGGGGTTGGCCACCAAGAAAATTCTTGGAAAAGACAAATCAACATTAAACCTACAAACCCTAGTTTTTAGAAAATATAATGATTTAAGCCTTTAATAGTTCCATTTTAAGGATTCCAATTGAATAGGCTTTGATCAAACCACCTTAGATCAAACCCCCTTGGATAGAACCTCGCTAGTTTTAAACCATACCTATAAATGAGTCTCCTTTACACCTATCAAAATACTGATAAAAAAACACTTTTGATTTACCTTTTGGGGTATCAAATGAATTCATTTCAAATTTATTTCAAATTATTATGGTATTCCTCAAAATGAGCTATCCCATGAATATAATTTTAATATGTTTTGGTTTTATTATGTATGTGTTTTTTTAGTTTTATTAAACATAGGTTTTTGATCGAAAATCAAGATCTTTGTTTTGCACATGTGGAAAAATAGAAAATTATCAAAATAATATGTTCATGCTGGGTATTGATGTCCTTGATCCATTAAAAAAATAATTGAATTTCGATACATACAGAAAAAGTTATGTTGTATACAATTCGCCTATTTCTAAATTGCAATTGGTTTGATTTTGAAACTCTATTAAGGAAAAAATATTCAATAAAAAACTATGAGACCAAATGAAAGTACTAGATATCATAGTTAAAAATCTAAATTCAAAAAAATTAAAATTTTATCCTTCATACAAAACAAATTATGTTGTATACGGTGAGCGTCACTTTTTTAAAATGTTGTTTTCTGAAAAAAACCAATTTTCGTGGGAGATGGAAAAAGAAGTGCAATCTTATTCCAAAAAATTTGAAAAAAATATTTTTAGAATCTACAGACAAAATTTGATGAGACTCTAGTTTACATCATCTTCAAATTCCTCACAGTTTAGCCGCAATAGGTGCCCGAATGTGAAGGTTTAGTTAAAAATAATAATTTCAGTGTCCAGTTTGGCCAAAAATTGTAAACCACTATTGTGGGATCACCCTGTGTGTACCTAGAAAGTTTGTAGATGTTGTGAAGATTCTGTAAATGCAAAGAAGTTGTCAGAATGTGCCTTGGAGGACTAAGACACCCAAAATGGTGTATTAGTCCCGCAACTATTTTTGGGCGCAAATACAAAATCTTCGGATGTTGGAATCAGATTTGAAAGAGCATCTAAAAAATATGTTTGGGAGGACTAAGATGCCCAAGGTGGCATATTAGTCCTATTCTAGATTTATGAAAACTCTGAAAGTGATCCTGAGCTCCAAGGTTTGCACTTGCTTCTTCTTGGATCTTAGGCTCTGAAACTTCTAAACCTGACCTATAGCTTAGTTTCCGTGAACATGAAAACATTTTAATACAACTTTGCACTCCAAATTATCTTCAAGTCTTCAACCTAAATCTGCAAAAATAAATATGCAATATGGGAAAAACTTGTTGATTGTTAGTGAATGGGGGTTTTCCTTGTTCAAATGCCTTGTTGGTAATTAAACCTTGAAATTAAATAAAGTAATGAAGAAAATGGTGAATGAACAACATGCAATTTTACAACTCACCAAACCCTTGCAAAGTCTAAAAACTTGTGTGAAATGGCTGCAATGGATATGGATCTTGAAATTATTTTATAGATCTTGAATTGCTTGTTTGCTTGAATCAAAACCTTGCATCACAAATGTTAGGACAAAAACACACATGATGCAAGAAGATCTTTGATATGATGCTTGAATTTTGATGATGGCTCCAAATGCTTTATGAATTTCTCTTGATCTAATAAATTTTCCTTAGGAATGAATCCTTGAATGCTTAAGATTAAAATGAATGATTCAACTTTGTATTCATACTTATCTATGCTTAATATATCCTAAAACTATATCACAACAAGCCGACATATGAATTCATTAAATGAAGGAGGCTAAATCCCATGAGAATTTGAATTTAAATCTCGAAAATGACTCGAGGAGGACTAAGTGATGAAACTTGGGGCACAAACACCAAAAAGGGGCCCAATTAAGATGCCTCAAAATCAGGGTCCCAAGACCTCGAGGGGACAAAGATTCCCTAGGTGTCATTTTAGCCCCGACCAAAAATCAAGGACACAAATTAAAATCATTAGGATTATCATTTATGCCTTGGATAATGTTGATATTAGCCAAAAAAATATGCAATTCTTAGGGCTTGTGGACAAAAAATAGGACCAATTAAGCCATAAAGAAGGATAAATAAAGCAAGGTGGGCCCAGACGAGTGTGAAAATACAAGGGTGTGCATTTTGCTACACTACAGTAATATTAATCTAATTGGTCTTGAATTTTAATTAGAAAAACCATAAGTTTATTTTAATTATCTTAATGCATGACTTTTTATGAGAAGAACATCTAATACAAGATTTTTCTATTAGATAAAATAGATCTAGGCACAACAGCTTATTTTAATGAAATTCAACAATTTCATTGAAACATCTTCTATCTTCACTTCCTTATCATGCCTATATTGTAGAAAAATGTAGATCCCCCTACTCTTTCACATTTTTTTGGGCTCTCCTTGATAAAACCGGGCTTCTTTATGCCTTATTTGGTCCTATTGTGCATCCAGAAGCCTTATTTAATGCATCTTTCTGAGGATAATCCTGACACATATCTAATGACCGATCATAATTTAAAGATTTGGGTTATGTGTTCCAAATTTAGTGATCTAGGACTCATATGCCACCTTGGATATATGGGTCCCACCTAATTTTTGAGGCCTAATCTTTAATTTGGCATAGAACTTAGCATTTCTTGAAATTTATGTCCCAAGCCTAGGCTACGGGGACTCATATGCCCCAAATGGCATATGAGTCCCATCTTATCTTGGACCTATTTTGAATTCAACTATTCGAGGGATTTTATTTTCCTAGATTGGATTTCGGCTTGTAGTTTTGTAATTTCATAAAATTTGACATAAACAAGTATAAATACAAGGTTATTTCACATATTTTCTCTTAACAATTTAAGTAATATTATGAGAGTTCAAGTGAGAGCATTATAGAGCATTCAAGAGCATTCAAGACCTAATTATAAAGTGTTTTGGAGCTATATTCAATATTCAAGCATCCTGTCAAAGACATCATGCATCATGTGTGTTTTTAAGATAACATTTTTGATGTAGGTTTTTATGATTCAAGAAAGCATTCAACTCAAGATTCATAACATTCAATCAAGAGTCAAGATCTACATTCATGATAGCCATTTCATACAAGTTTGAAACCTATTATTAAAGGGTTTGGTGAGTTTCAACTTTGCATATTTTTCATTCATCATTCCTTCATGTTATTTCATTTCATTTCAAGGTTTGATTACCAAAATGGGGTTTGACCAAGGCAAGCCCCTATCCACTAAAAAAACAACATTTTTATCTTCTCTATATGTGTGATTGCAGATCTAGGTGTTTTGAGCTTGAAGATCCTTTGAAGACTAAGTTGCTATATTGAAGAAACTTGTCAATGTTGTCAATAAACCTTGATATTGGGACTAAATCACCACCTTGGGTGTATGAGTCCAAGTATACCAGTTTTCAAACATTTTTGTAGATCTTGGTTTACTAGTTGTAGATTTTGAATCCAACCTGAAACCCTAAACTGAGACTGAATCACCCCAGCTAGTGTATGACTCCTAGTGTACATCAAAATTCATAATTTCAAGATTACAGACCTTGTTTTAGGCATCTCCATTTTTCCAAGTTCCCCTCTATTCATTCTCAGTTTGTTATTTTGATTGAAAGTTTTATTTCCTAGGTCGCATAACTAGATTTTCATATCACTTGCATTTCCTTCTTTCTAAGCCTTTTCTTAGTGGTGAACCATATTTTGTCTTTAATCACACCGAAGGAGAACTTATAGCAACCCATTATCTCAATTTCATCATTAGATTGAGATCTCTAGGGTTTCCTTGAATGAACTAGAGAAAAATAGGATAGGTGGGATCCCATCTTCCCACTTTTCCCCCCTATTTCCTTGTGTTCATTTTAGTGAACCTAACCTTTAGACACCTTATTTCTGATTTGGAGTGCATCATAGTCCTAGATCTAGCTTACATTAGCTTTGCATTAATTCTTGCATTAATTAATTTTCATTAGGTCTTGCATTAGTTAATTTTCATTTAGGGATTATAAATCTTGCATTAGTGAAAGTGTATATAGGTTGCATTTTGGCATCTTGCATCATTGAATTCCATTTGAAATATGTAATTGCACACTGTCTAGTCAACATACAAACCAAAAAACTTAACATTCACACATAATTTGATGAATTTAGTGTCATAACCCTCATCTAGGACTCATAGACCCCATTGAGAGATTTAGTCATGGTATACGTTGTTTTACCTGATTTATGAGAATTATGTGTTTTTTTTTCAGCATTTGAACACTTCAAAAACCCTAATTGGGACTCATACACCCTTCTGAGCGATTTAGTCTCATGTCATATCTCTAACTATAGTTTATAGCATTAAAAACATTATTTTTGTGCTTTTGTTTGCTACATTGTTATATTTTTGTTTTAGATTACTAAGTTTCTATTTCATTCATTCCATTAGACCTATCTTAATTCAGTTCATTTTGTGCATTGCATTTACAACATTTCATTTTTAGATTATTGCATAGTGTAATCAGTAAATTACCTTGTTTGAAATCTGAAAATTGCATCACATTTGATAATGGATATGTACTTTGTATGTCCTTGAAATCATTGGTGTATGTGTCAAGTTGTGCTTTTGGAAATGATCCTAATGAAATTGAACTCACTCATGCTCAATCAACTCCTAATGCATGCTCACCTTGTGATTTTGATATCATTGGAGAAGATGATGACTGCATGAACAACTTCATAAATGATTGCCTTAACAACCTTGAGACTAATGCATCCTTTTATCCTTCCATGAAACAAGCAACACAACTTGAGTTGTTTGGCCTTTTACATCTTGAAATTGAAACAAAAGATGAACCTAAGTTCCCTACAATAGGTGAACCTAGTGCCTCTAATCAAGTAAACATTCAACCATCCTATGTTAACAAAGTTACCAATAGTTCCATCAACCTAGAAGAGACATATGGAAAATGATTCATGATCTGAAGTAAACAAGGATGTGATACAAGCGAGAATTAAATTTCATCTAATCTCAAAGAAAATAATAATTGAAGATACCAAAGGGATGGGATATTAAGATCCTCCTCCTGATATAAGTGTCCTCATTCCTAAAGAATAACCAATTCCTCGTAACGATAATAGGGATGATATTATCATCTTAGGTCCTCCTCCTCAACATATAACTCAAGAAGTTGGTGAATCTAGCAAGAAACGAAGGCCTTACAAACTGAAGAAGCTAAAATTCCCTTGTCTTCCATCTACAACTAAAAGAACCCTACACATACTTCTAGTTCAAGGACTTAATACATTATCACCCATGTGAGAAAATCGAAAACCAAATCCTAAGAACACAAGCACATCACATTGTCGATATCATAGAATTATTGGACATAGTACTAATGAGTTTTGTGCTTTAAAAAAAATATTTGAAAAGTTTTATATGATATAAATAATCCCTTAAAACATGTATTTTCATTCCTTTCCATGTAATAGTTGTATCATCATAATATGCTCACTATTACATGTCTTGCGTTCATTGAAAATTATTCCAAAATGCAAGAATCTCCTTCTCATCACCTACCTCGGCTCATCCTTGTCTTGCACTCAGTGGTGTAAATAATTAGATAGCCTTGTCCTATTACCATACTTTTTATTGTCCCTTTGGCTGGTTTTTTTCCTTTCTTATATGATGAACAAGATTGGGATTCAGACGACTTGCTAATAGGTTGACTTGCATGTGCCTTACTAGTCTTGTCTTTTTTTAATTTTTCATGTTGTGTGATTGCATGTGTGTAATGTGATCTCCCATACTATTCTATTTCATGTCCCTCTCTCTTTGTGATGTTCCTCTATTTGTATATGTAAAAAATATTTTGGTACCCACAAGACTCTCTAACACTTGTAGGGTTTTTCACCTAAAAGGAGAGAAGTAGGCACCAAAATGCATATGTTACATTCAAAGATTATAGGTTTTTTATGTGAGGTGTGTGGACTATGGTTATCTAAATGTATCAAACTGAAAAGGAAAGGATTTGTTGAATGCAAAACCTAAGAAATGTGAAGTGCTAGAAAACACAATGTTGTATGCAAACATATACAAAATGACCTAGAAATGTACATTAAACTCAACAGAAAGATATGAAAGAGAATGCGTGCACCTGGAATCTAAAGAGGGATTAGATGGAGGTCTGGAATGCTAATGAAATTTTTGTAAAAGCCGACCGGGACACTTGTGCCAATCTAGGCAACCTAGTCCTAGATCTGAGAAAAATGTCCAATAGCCCATTTCTACTAGATGGGTGTCTGAATATGTAAACATCACTGAAAGGAATGCCCAGTGGGACTAGGTCACCATTTTTGGCAACTTAGTCCTAATCTGGATTTTTAGAAATTTGGAAGGGGAAACAAAAGCCCTCGGTCTACACTTTGGTTCTTCATAGGCGTCCTCTTCTAAAACTCTAATTTTCGGGCCTGAAAGTGACTTTTGGTGGATTTTTGGACTTAGCAAGCAAGGAGAGGTCTTCAAAAAGTCTTCAAAGTCTTCAATGATCTTCAATGTACCTAAATCTGCAAACACACAAGGAGAGAAGGAGAAAATGTTGATTGTTAGGGCATGGGGGTTTACCTTGGTCAAACCCCTTTTAGATAATCAAATCAAATGAAGAGATAATGAAGTAAAGCATGAAAAAATGTAGTTAGTTACCTTGCCTTGATGAGAGATCTTGTGTTTTTGCAGCAATTAGCCCTTGAATGCTTCAGAAATATTCCTTGTTGACTTAGAATGCTCAAACCCTAGCTTGCTTAAGAAGGAGAGATAAATAAAAGGGAGAGAGGGTTAAGAGATAGAAGAAGGTGAAATTACAGATTAGGGTTGAAAATGAGGGAAAAAACCTTATTTATATATTTTGTGCCCTAATTTCCTCAAAAATAACACCAGATAGGTCGACCTTAGGGTTTAGGAGACAAAATCCTACAAGTATTTTATGTTAATTTTGATTTTTATGCCAAATGGGACTAGGTCGCCCAAGGTGGCAACCTAGTCCATCTGGGAAATTTTGATTGAATGTCATGAATTAACATGTGGTTATTGATTTTTTTCGGGATTATCTCACAAAACACACTAAATAAGACCTATTAAGTGCATTAAGGGGTCATTATGCCATAAGAAAGGGTTGATTTAGTGATGACAAGCCTAGGAAACTATGAAAATGTGTTACAAAACCTTACAACACTTTGGCGCAAGGCATGGAAAGGGGTAAAAAGAGGTCCAAAATCTATAGTCAAGGATCCAAATGAGTGAAAAGTGTCAAGGCTACACTTTTTGGTGACATAGTATCTACATTCTTCTATATGTCATAAACATTTATATTTTCATTTGCCTTTTCTTTTCCTTTTGGGGATGATGCAAGGCGTCAAGATATTTAGGTCTCTTCCATGTTGACCCAAAATATTTTATTTGTTTTCACTCTCTTTGAGTCATTCTTCCCATTCCATGAGTATTGAGGGAATGATGATAGTTTTGAGCTCTCTAATAACATTGTAGGAAAGACATAATGACCCCAAATTCATGGATCCCTCATGTGTTTGAAGTTTCATTCTGGGGGAAACCACTTTTCATGAAGTAGCTTTATTTAGAAACATATGACTTGGCATAGGGCTTTCTGAATAAGCTCCCATGTCCTCTTTATTGTTAGCATTTATCATTTTCTACTTTAAAGTAATTTCTCACAGCATGGTGTTTAGAAATTTCTTTAAATTGGGGGCATACATTGGAATTATTTTTTTTACTCATGTTTCATTGTGTATTCTTACTTCATGAAATGCATCTTTCTCTTGGTGTTGACATTGGGTGTGATTTCGCTCAAGAGCATGATCTCTCTTAGTGGCTTGATGCGACAAACTGCATTCCCTAAGTTGTGAATCTTCTATTCTTTGATTGGTCCTCTCTTGGAGACATTAGGTACAATGTTCCCTAAGTTAAGACCTTACATGAAATAAGTAAAGCTTCTTTGAACACACTTTACACTATGTTTCATTTACAATATTCTTTATATGGCCACCTTGCATAACACACTTTGCTTGCCTATGGAGCCATCCTATTTATTCATGAGTATCAAGCATGCAAAGTCTTTCTTGCCTCATGGATCCTATCATTAGCGTTGTGTGGCACCTTATCAAATTTATCAAGAGGTATAGCTTTGGTATGGTTACAATATGGGAGTCAAACTTAGTCATGAATTTCCCATAGCCACTTGCTATTCTATGTGAGCACATACATGAGATGTGTCTCACTAGGGGCTCACCTAGTGGATGGCCTAAGATTCCACTATCCCTTTTGAGCATGTTTTTGGTTTGCATAGTGTAAATCACATTCCACTTGTAAAAAAATTGGACAAACAACTCAGATATGATCCACATTGTGTTGGAAAAATGGTTGAGGATCGTGTATGCTTTTACCTTGTTGTTGCTCCTTATGTTATTCACATGTTTTTTCTTTTGTGCCTATGTTGGTTTTCCATATGATCTTGATCTTGGGGGCTTCTGCAACCCTCTTGATCATTGTTATCCTATGTCACTAGCATTGGTACATTTGGACCTCTCTTGATATGAGTTTGTCTACTTTAGTAAGAGTTTGAAGAAAGTCCCCCCTCTCACTAAAGTGGGGGCTAAATGTTGTGCAAAAAAATGTATCCCTCTACATTTTCACACTTTTGTGGCCCCTCCCTACTAAAATTAGGCTTCTTTATGCCTTATTTGGTCCTATTTTGCATCCACAAGCCTTATTTAATGCATCTTTCCAAGGATAATCCTGACACATATCTAATGAACAATCATAATTTCATGATTTTGAGTTGTGTCCCAATTTTAGTGATCTGGGACTCATACACCACCTTGGGAATATGTGTCCCACCTAAGTTTCGGGGCCTAATTCTAAATTTGGCATTAAATATAAAATTTCTTGAAATTTGCATCCCAAGCCTAGGCTAATAGGATTCATACGCCAAAAATGGAATATGAGTCCTGCCTTAGCTTGGACCTATTTTGAATTAAATTCTTGGAAGGTTTTTATTCTCCTAGATCTAATGTCATCTTTTAGTGTTTTAATTTCAAAAAAAAAAATCATAAACAAGTATAAATACAAGGTTATTTCACATATTTTCTCCTAGGAATTTAAGTGATATTATGTGCATTCAAGTGAGAGAATTATATCTCATTCAAGATAATTCAAGAGCTGATTATCAAGTTTTTTAGAGCTATATTCAATATTCAAGCATCATGTCAAAGTCATCATGCATCATGTGCATTTTTTAGCTTACATTTGTGATGTAGGTTTTTATGATTCAAGCAATCATTCAAGTCAAGATTTATAACATTCAATCAAGAGTCAAGATATACATTCATGATAGCTATTTCATACAATTTTGTAGACTTTTTTTCAAGGGTTTGGTGAGTTTCAACATTGCATATTGTTCATTTATCATTCCTTCATGTTATTTCATTTCATTTCAAGGTTTGATTACCAAAACAAGGTTTGACCAAGGCAAACCCCCATCCAATAAAAAAACAATATTTTTATCTTCTCTACATGTGTGATTACAGATCTAGGTGTTTTGAGCTTGAAGATCCTTTGAAGACCAAGTTGCAAATTGAGGAAAGTTGTCAAAGTTGTCAAGAAATTGGCATCTTCACGAGAATTCACCGACAAGCGATAATTTAGAGTTTCAAATTAGGATATTGGAGAGGAGAGAAGCTACTGAAGATTAGTAGAGGATGTTAGAGTTTCAACAAAACCTTGATACTGGGACTAAATCACCACCTTGGGCGTATGAGTCCCAGTATACCAGATTTTAGATATTTTCTTTAGATCCTGGTTTACCACTAGCAGATTATAGATCTAGCCTGAAACCCTAAACTGGGACTAAATCATACCAACTCATGTATGAGTCCTAGTGTACATCAAAAGTCATAATTTTTGGATTGCAAACCTTGTTTCAAGAATCTCCAATTTTTCAAGTGCTAGGGCTCTGTTCATTCTTAGTTTGTTATTCTGATTGTAAGTTTCATTTCCTAGGTTGCATAACTAGATTTTCATATCACTTGCATTTCCTTCTTTCTAAACCTTTTCTTAGTGTTGAACCCCCTTTTGTCTTTAATCACACCCAAGGAGACCTTATAGAAACCCCTTATCTCAATTGCATCATTATATTGAGATCTTCAGGGTTTCCTTGAATGAACTAGAGAAAAATAGGATAGGTGGGATCCCATCTTCCCGCCTTTTCCCCCTATTTCCTTTTATTCAATGCCAAACCTTCTCTTTCCTCTTTTTTTCATAAATTTTCTTCTATGTCACCTACCAAAATCCCCGCTTCTTAAAAATATCTCGTTCCACCCCATTTCTAACATTACCAGATCACCTTTACTTTTACGAGTAAATATATTTTTAATGTAAGATTATTCCTTTAAATATGTTTTTGATGAATGATTACATTTTTATGAAAGTGACAATAGATGTATGAAATATATGAATACGCATTATGATGAGATTGATTTTTAGTGTGTTAATGATGCAAATGATATATGATGAGTATTATTTTACGTTATCAATTAACTTCATTCTTGTTGCACTAAGTTGGATGTATAATAGTGATGAATCCTCCAAAGGGTGAGGGAGAGTACCATCCAAGAGAAGAGGTTGGTAATGAAACCATTGTCATGATCATCTGAGTATCTATACACACATACTTCGCTAGGTAGAGTAACTTTGAAGATTTTGTGTTAATATGTGTTGAACCATGTTGTTATCCTTTTGGGTTTATAGCTATGTTACGACTATTTTATTTGAATCCTTTTGATTGCTTTGTCAACCTAAGTTATCATGTTAAAACCCTTTTGATGAAGCATTATTTATCTATATATTTCTTTGGATGAATACACATATATGGATACGTATGAATATAGAATATATATGTAATGGCACATACATATCTATGTATATAGGTATGGGAGTATGTAGATAGAAATGTCTACATATACCCATACATAGATATGTAATATGCATTGACTTTTTAGTTGTCTTTGGTTGTCCTTGATAAAACAGTTTGGTATCTCAGATAATTTTTCAGAGGCTTTGTTTTTTAGTATTTTTTTTTTATTTTTTATTAGACTGTAGGAATCGGGTAGCATGACCCCCTATAAACTGCAGTGCGCCTGGTAAAATTTTTAACGTGACCAGCGGCGCTGGCGCGACACGCCCTCTGGTACCATGGAGGTGGGGGATACTAGACCTCGTGACCAACCTCCTGCAACAAGAAAGATTTAGCCAACCAAGCTAGGGCCCCAACCCCTCTTTGTTTTTTAGTATTCATCTTTATGGTGATTTAGGATCTATATGTCACTTCATATTCAGTTTGACATTGTTCATGACTACATCAGATTCAAGATTTTGCATAATTTTGTTTTGTAGAGGTTTATGGTTATACTAGTCTAACAATCTTAATGAGGCAGTGTACAGGTTATTCTATGTCAATGTGCTTATCAGGATGGCTCTTCATCAAAGTATGGCATAAAATGATAATCACATTTAGAATGTGGTAGGTTGACAGGTATATTCAGTATGTTTTACAAGTCATTGTGATATACTCTCTAGCAGATTCATTCTTAGTTGCAAGGTATTGAACAACATCATAGTTGTGATTATCAACTTCATAAAGGTAATGCTTATGCCAATATGGTTTCAGTTGATGTTTATGAGGTTGATCATTGGGATTTTATGAATCTTGGTTTATATCAAAAGAAATTTATAAGTCATTGCATTGACAAGATTCATATGGTTATGATACATTATTTGATACATGGCATACTGGGTTGGAATTATATTAATGTTCTCTTTGGCATTAGAGATTGATATTGCTTTTGGCATCTCTTGTTATAATGTTTCATTTTATCAGAGAATATCAAGCTCTTATTGGGCATGTTAATCACATAGGAGTTGGCTTTTAAAATTAAGTAAATGCTATCGGGTTTCCTTCAGAATTTGATAGAAATAATAATACTCCTATCGAGTTTTTGTTTTTTGACTTAGTGAAAATTTTGAATCATACATTTACCCTAGCTAAAGAATTGAACTTTGGGCAACTAGCATTTCATTATAATATATTTTTGAATGTCCTTGAAATAACTCAAGGTTGATATTACCTTCAGTGAGGATATTAAATTTTTTATATCTTATACCAAACATGGTGTCAGGCATTAAAGTGATATGAAGTCAATTTTCTAAACAAAGAAATAAGGCTCTAAAGGTTAAAAATCTCTTGTGAAAAAATTGGTATCGGGTTTCATTTGGAAGTGATTAAGTTGTTTGGAATCGGGCATAATGTGATACATGTGCATGGGTTGAAGCATTAACATTGACAACCATTATTTAAAATGATCTTATGTGGCAACAACTCATCACAGGTTTTCTGTACACCATGATGATGGCAGCATTATTGTGTCTTTGACAATGGAATCCAAATCATTATGATGTCTTGTTTAAGTGTATCGGACTTCAAACTATTTTTTCTTTGGTTAAATCATCGATTGACTTGGGGAAACGAATGGAATTAGGAAAAAATATTTTGTTTCTCATTTTTGCTAAGGGTTGAAACCCTTGCTTCAGTCGTTGCCAAGGTAATTAGTCTTTTTGTTAGTAGACGCCTCCATGTGGTGATGAGTATTCGATGTGTAACTAGTCTGAGAAGTGAAAACCAATGTGAGCTCGATAGAGGTAAAAAGAAGTTACAAATATGGGAATCTATGATGATAGGTATTTAATCTCACTGGTATGATTCTCTTACAACTTGAATAGGTATTGTCTTTCTTTTCTTGAAGAAAGTTTTCATTTCAAAAAAAAAAGGCAGTTATTGTTTTATGATTCGAAACTGAAAATGCATAAGTGCATTCTTGCATATCTCTGTCAAAATGGCATGCTTTCAGTTCGATTACATATTTTCTCCTTGTGGTTATTCTGAAATTGTTGATGATTTTAGTTACTCGATTCATGATGATGTGTGTTTGGTTGCAAAGTTTTGCAGTGATAGTTGTTTTTGTTTATATCAGCTTGAAAAATGTATGTGATCAAAATCAACGCCTCTGATTATTCTCCACCTTTCATCAAAGTTGGAAGTTCTTGTGTAAACAGATTCATAAGGGTTTTCATTTCTTTCAATCCTTTTTTGAAAAAGGTAGATGATTTATTATTGGGATATTTTTGGCTTCTCTTGGAAGATATGATTTTATTGGTGCAGATTTTTGTATGGTCAGGGTTCAGAGATCAAAATTTCTATGACACTCTGCCTTACCTAAAACCCCTTGAGTGAAGATTCAAAATAAAATAGAAATTTGGTTTCCACCTTTCACGACCTTTGAAGGGTTCTGAGTCATTTCCTTAAAATGCATTTTCTTCCAAATCTCTTATATTTTGTCAGATGAAATTTTTTCTATGGTGCATACTTCATTATATTATTGGGAATCTTGCAAAGTAACTGTCAGGGGTATTTTTCTTATCTCAAAACCTTCGTTGAAGGTTCTAATAAGAAGAATATTCATTTTTTAAAAGACGGATATAAAGTGAGTGATCACTGTTGTTGAATTAATAGTTCTTATAAAGACATATGTGATAACTTTTGTAAAGGAAAATCTGAAAAGAAATAGTGAAAAAGCTTTGTAATAAAAATTTGAAAACATGATGCAGAGTATGATCATAAAAAACTTACTTATTTAATATTTTAAGGATTCAAATTGAATATTTAGGGTATTAGATAGAGAGGTATGAGTGAGAAAAAATGAAACAGAGAGATCCTCTGTGTTATTGTAATTCTATAAACTAAAAAGGGGTTGGTGCTCCTTAAAATTGTTGTTTCAAAATAAGGGGTTGGTTATCCTTGAGATTGGTGTCTCTAAATGAGGGGTTGGTGCTCCTTGAGTTGGTGCGCAAAATTTGGCCTATAAGGAATTGTTAACAATGATTTTCAAATAAGAGCCTAAAAGGCAACAGTTTAGGAGTGGTTTTTCTACCCCAGGAGGGTTTTCCACTCAACATATCTTGTGTGTCATTGTTCATTTGTTGTTTCACTACTTTACTGTGAGAATGCTTTATTGTTCATTGTTTAGCAATTACATTTCTCATTTCAGTTTATGAATGATTTCATTCAACTCATGAATTTACTTATCATTGAAATATTGAGAAAAAATATGTACTATGGTTTATTTTCTGGAAAATGTTAAAATATGTTAAGACACCAATTCACCCCCTCTCAATGTCACTTTCAATCCAACAATTGGTATCAGAGCATAGGGTCCTATGATAGGTCTAAACAACCTAGGATTGATTCTAGTCTTAGAGCCTGGTTAAAATGTCTCAAGCTCATGAAGGCACATCCATGACTAGAGCTCCATTATTTGATGGAATGGATTATGTATTATGGAAAATCATAATGGAAACATGTATGATTTCTATTGATCTCAATGTGTGGATCATAGTAGAAAATGTGTATATTGTTCCACCTACATTGCCCACATTTGTTGATGAAAAGAAAAATTATGAAACTAATGCTAGAACAAACCATGCTATCTTGTGTGCATTAACTAAAGGTGTCTTTATTAAAGTTATGCACTGCAAATCTACTCAGGAAATATGGAATAAAATTGAAACCATTTATCAAGGAAATGAAAAATTTAAACAGTCAAAAGTCCTTACTCTAAAATATTAGTTTGAGGAAATGAAAATGAGGGATGATGAAAATGTGGCTGATTACTTCCTGAGAATTGATGAAGTTGTCAATGCTATGAAAGGGCTAGGAGAAGATGTAAAATAATTTGATGTTGTAACTAAGGTCATTATAACCTTACTACCTAAATTTGAAGCTAAGGTTTCTACTCTTGAAGAAAAGAAACACTTTGACTAACTTACCTTAGATAGTTTACAAGTTACTCTAACTGCCTATGAAATGAGAATTAGTAAAAATAATTCTACTAGAAAAGAAAGAAAAAGATGAGGTTAGTGAGTCATAATTTTTGGATTCTATAGAATCCCATTTTTTTAGAAATCTTAAAAAGGGATTTGGAAAATATAAGGGAAAAATTCCCTTTTAAGTGTTTTAGGGTGATCGCATAAAGCCGGTTTACAATTTCTAGGAGATTCTGATTTTTGTTGAAATCACATATTTTTAGAAAATATAATCATTCAATCCATAAAAAGTTTCATTTTAATAATTGAAATTGAAGAGGTTTTGATCAAACCACCTTAGATCAAACCCCCTTGGATAGAACCCTGCTAGTTTTAAACCATACCTATAACGAAGTCTCCTTTACACCTATCAAAATGTTGATAAAAAATCACTTTTGATTTACCTTTTGGGGGATCAAATGAATTCATTTAAAATTTATTTCAAATTATTATGGTAGTCCTTGGAATGAGCTATCCAAAAAATATAATTTTAATATGTTTTAGTTTTATTATGTATTTTGTTTTTTATTTTTATTAAACATAGGGTTTTCACTGAAAATCAAGCTCTTTGTTCTGCACATGTGGAAAAATAGAAAATTATCAAAATAAAATTTTGAAAAATATGTTGAGGATAGGTATTGATTTCCTTGATCCATTAAAAATAATAATTTGAATTTCGACACATACAAAAAAAATTATGTTGTATACGGTCCGCCTATGTCTGAAGTGTAATTGGTTTGAATTCAAAACTTGATTAAGGAAAATTTATTTAATAAAAAACTATGAAACTAGATGAACTATTTAGATATTGTAGTTAAAAATCTAAATTTGAAAAAAATATAATTTTATCCTTGATACAAAAAAAAGTTATGTTGTATATGGTGAGCGTCACTCCTTAAAAATATTATTTTAAAAAAAAAGCTAGTTTTCAAAGGAGATGGAAAAAGAAGTCCAAACTAATTCCAAATTTTTTGAAAAAACTATATTTAGAATCTATAGACAAAACGTCACAAATCACTAGTTTGCATCATCTTCAAATTCCTCACGGTTTAGCCACTATAGGAGCCTGAAAGTGAAGATTTAGTTAAAAAAAAATAGTTCAATGTCTAGTTTGCCCAAAAATTGTAAACCAGTATTGTGGGATCACCCTTTAACTGTGGAAAAATAGGTCACTTTGGTGCAAAGTGCTCCTATGGTGATCAAAATAGTGGCAATGAGAAATCTGAAAATCTGCCTAAGAAAAAGGCCTATAAACCTAAACAAAATTTCAACTTCAAAAAGAAGAAAAGTTTGTTCAGTAAAGATGAAACAAACACTGAATCTGAAGATTCTTTAGCTGAAGAAGATGAAACATTATTCATGGCAGAAATAATTCAGCAAGAAGATACAAAAAACAATGATAATGAAGAAGGTGAAGTAGATCTAGAAGGTGAACTGAAATGTGCTTTAAAAGAGATTAAAAAACTCAAAAAGAAAATTCTGGCTCAAGAACAAAAATATGCTCAAGCTCTTGCTCAGGAAGAAACTTCAAATCAAGCAATAGTCTCTTTAAAGACTCGTCTTGAAGAAGCTAAGAGAGTTGAGGATTGTCTTCGTGTTGGTATAAGTTATAAAGATCAAGAAACACAAACTATAAAATGAGATTGCTTCTTTAAAGAAATGTTCAGATAATTATTCCTTGTTAAAAGAACTAACTCTTAAAGATGATATCATTATAAGTTATAAAATTGAAATTGAAGAATGTAAGAGGATAATAGATGTTGTAAGGTCTGATTTGAAGATTAAAAATATTAAATGTTTGAAACTTGAAGGAGAAGTAGCTGCATTAAGAAAAGAGCTTGAAAGTGTCAAGGTTCAATTAGGTAAAATTCAAAAATTTGATCATAGTACTAATATATTGAATGAGATTTTGGGCAGACAAAAGCATTCTAAGGATCCTACTGGAGTGGGATATGAGGTTGGTCAAAGCTCTATCGAAGAATCTAAAAGAGTATTTTCTATAGCAGATGGAAAAATGTCTACACCAATAATGAAGGTTGATCTTGGTCACCATGATTCTGCACCGAAGAGTGTAGAGAAAACAAAATTAGAGGATAACACTACTAGAAGACAATTCAAAGGTACTCATAGAGAAAGGAGAAATTTCTTCAAATCTTCACATCCTTGTAATGATCATTCATTTAGGTATAATCATTATTTTAAAGGATATTGTTATGTTTGTAATAACTATGGTCATAAGGCAATTGATTGCATGAGATGGTCAAATAAGAATCATTCTAATGTCTCTAGAAATGAAAATGTGGTGTGTTACAATTGTAACAACTTTGGTCATTTTAAAAAATGTAAAAAAAATACGAGTGATAATTATGATGGGAAAAAAGTTGGAAATGTCTTTAGGAAGCCTTATGTTCCTCAAATCAGTCACCAAGTAATTTGTTTCAGATGTAATAACATTAGGCATAAAGTACAACAATGCAGATTTAATAGAAAGACAAGTACTTTAAGAAAACAAGTGAAAAAGTCTACATTGGTGTGGAGAAGAAAGAGCGATCAAGATGACAAGAAGAGCAATAAAGATGAATGTGTGAAAAATCCTTGTGCACTACTTGCACTTGTGATACCATCCAGATCTTGAGAACTAGAAAAGACTCAGGGGGAGTCTATTATGGTAACATATTTTACCCCTATGAAGTCTAGAATGAGGTATGACAACATGCATTTTCTATTAGTGGTATACGAAGTAAAGAAAAGGTTTAGTAAATGTCAATATTTCATTATGTTTATTTTGATTGTATTGATTATGAAGGTTTGCATATGATATTGGAAGTTTATGAGAGCCTTGGATATAACAAATATCATCATGATTATTACATTGTGTATAACTGATCAACTTTACACGTTGTTGAGGAATTCAAGTTTGAAGTACATTGGCAATCCTTTGGTGAGTTTGATACTTTAATGGCTCAATTCATAAGGTGCACATTGACTACATACAAGAGATGTTTAAGTTGCTTATCTTTGATTTCTCAAAATCATTCATTAATATTGGTATTGGTGGATTTTAGTTTAACCAGTCAGAAGGTGCATGAGTTAGCTGATGTCAATATATTTCCATGAGATAATGGTGGCTTGGACTGTGAAGCAGTATTCATTCTTTTTCTTTGTCATTAAAAGCTTTTTATCTTGATTGATCAATCTCATCATTGCTTAAAATTTTTATATCATAGTAAACAGTTACCTGTTGTGCACATATTATAATGCTTTGTTTAACTTATATGAATTAATGATATCAAGTTTCCATATTCCATAATGTTATTTGTAATGATTTTTGGCTTAGATTGTGTGATATTTTTGCATCAAATGATAATCCATAATGTTCTTTAACTTATATGAGTGAAGTTTCAATGACAAAGCATAATATGACAGTGAATTTTACTTGAAATTGAATTTTTCGGTGCTATGCTTGGAAGTTTCCCATAAAATTTCATGGTTGGAGCACAAGTATTGATGATTGTTGTAGGGACATAGTGACAATGATTTGTATATTTCCTATCTATGACAGATTTTTAGTATGTTGACAGTATGGTACACATGATTGTTGTTATGACTTGCACAACTTTCATAAAAGACAATACTTTGACAATGAAATAGTTGTTTTGGCCTAACAGTGCTTTGATATTACTTGGCAGTTCAAGTTTTCATTGTCTTTAGCTTGCAGGTGACAGTACTTTGTTGGTTCTGGGATGATATGATATCTAAAGAATTTTGGTATTTGTCATCTTATGAGATTCAGAGACTCGGGGTAGTTAGATAATGGATTTCTAGATCACTGTATATAGTGGAAAGTACTTTGTTACTATGTGTTATTGATCAGATTCGTGTCTTTTCTCATCTAAAATATGGTTTACAAATGGAGTGGTGAATTTATTGTGTGCTTAAAATGGATTGAAAGTGGTGTCAATGACCCATTTGGATTATTCGATAGTGCTCTTTTTGTTTGAGAAAATGAGTAATGATATCAGTTTTGATATATCTATGTATGAAACTTCTTTGAAGGGGGAGCTTGTTTCTATATGTTCTTATTTCCAGCTCTCTTATATATTTTCAGTTTTATGCTCTTATTGTTTTACTTGCAATTGGTTCATATAGTTCTTTGTTGGCTTCTCAATTGTGGCTGCATTGCATTTCTCTGTCATTGAGGCAAAAAGGGGAAGAGTAATTTGTGTTTTTCCATCAAGGAAAAGGGGGAGTTTGTTGACTTCTTAGTTGTCTTTCCTTGTCCTTGATGACAAAATCAGTTTGGTATCTCAGATAATCTTTCAGAGGCTTTTTCTTTTCGTATTCATGTTTATGGTGATTCAGTATTTTATGTCACTTCATATTTAGTTTTACATTGTTCATGACTACATTAGCTTCAAGATTTTGCATAATTTTGTTTTTCAAAGGTTTATGGTTATACTGGTCTGGCAATCTTAATGAGGTAGTGTATAGGTTATTCTATGTTGATGTGCTTATCAGGACGGCTCTTCATCAAAGTATGACACATAATGATAATCACATTCAAATGTGGTAGGTTGACAAGTATATTCAGCATGGTTTACAGGTCATTATGACATACTCTCTAGCAGATTCATTCTCAGTTGCAAGGTATTGAACAACATTATAGTTGTGATTATCAACTTCATAAAGGTAATGCTTATGGCAATATGGTTTTAGTTGATGTTTATGAGGTTGATCATTGAGATTATATGAATCTTGGTTTATATCAAAAGAAATTTATAAGTCATTGCATTGACAAGATTCATATGGTTATGATACATTATTTGATACATGGCATATTGGGTTGGAATTATATTAATATTCTCTTTGGCATTCGAGATTGATATTTCTTTTGGCATCTCTTGTTATAATGTTTTAGTTTATTAGAGCATATAGAGCTCTTATCAGGCACGTTAATCACATAGGAGTTGGATTTTAAAATTAAGTAAACCCTATCATGTTTCCTTAAGCATTGGATAGAAATAATAATACTCCTATCGGGTTTTTTTTTTTACTTAGTGAAAAGTCTGAATCATACATTTACCTTGGCTAAAGCATTTAACTTTGGGCAACTATAATTTCATTATAATATATTTGTGAATGCCCTCAAAATAACTCAAGGTTGATATTACCTTCAGTGAGGATATTAAATTATTTATATCTTATAACAAACATGGTGTCGGGCATTAAAGTGATATGAATTCATTTTTATTTTTTTTAAATCAGGCTCTAAAGGTTAAAAAGCTCTCGTGAAAAAATTGGTATTGGGTTTCAATTGGAAGTGATTAAGTTTTTTGAAATCAGGCATAAAGTGATACATATGCGTGGGTTGAAGCATTAACATCGACAACCATCATTTAAAATGAGCTTATGTTGCAACAACTCATCACGGGTTTTCTGTATGCCATGATGATGTCAACATTATTTTGTCTTTGACAGCGGAATCCAAATCATTATGATGTTTTGTTTAAGTGTATCAGACTTCAAACTATTTTTTCTTTGGTTAAGTCATCGATTGACTTGGGGAAATGAATGGAATTGGGGAGAAATCTTTTGTTTCTCATTTTTGCTAAGGGTTGAAACCCTTGCTTTAGTCATTTCAAAGGTAATCAATCTTTCTACTGGTAGACACCTCCATGTGGTGATGAGCATTCGATGTATAACTGGTTTGAGATGTGAAAACCAATGCAATCTCGATAGAGGTAAAAATAAGTTACAAATATGGTCATCTATGATGATAGGTATTGAATCTCACTGGTATGATTCTCTTGCAGCCTGAATAGGTATTATCTTTCTTTGCTTGAAGAAATTTTTCATTTCAAAAAAAAAAAAGGCAGTTACTATTTTATGATTCGAAACTGAAAATGCATAAGTGGATTCTTGCATATCTCTGTCAGAATGGCATGCTTTGAGTTCAATTACATATTTTCTCCTTGTGGGTATTCTAAAAGTGTTGATCATTTTAGTTACTGGGTTCATGATGATGTGGGTTCGGTTACAGAGTTTTGCAGTGATAGTCTTTTTTGTTTATATCAGCTTCAAAAACGTATGTGATGGAAATAGATGCCTCTCTGATTATTATCCACCTTTCATCAAATTTGGAAGTCCTTGTGTAAACAAATTCATAAGGGTTTTCATTTCTTTCAATCCTTTTTTGAAAAAGGTAGATTATTTATTATTGGGATATTTTTGGCTTCTCTTGGAAGATATGATTTTATTGGTGCAGATTTTTGTATGGTTAAGGTTCAGAGATCAAACCTTCTATGACAATCTTCCTTACCTAAAAACCCTTGGGTGAAGATTCAAAATAAAATAGAAATTTGGTGTCCTCCTTTCATGTTCTTTCATGGGTTCTGAGTCATTTCCTTAAAATGCATTTTCTACCAAATCACTTCTATTTTGTGAGATGAAATCTATTCTATTGTGCATACTTCATTATATTTTTGGGAATCTTGTAAAGTAACTGTCAAGGGTATTTGTCTTGTCTCAAAAACTTCATTGAAGGTTCTAATAAGCAGAATATTCATTTTATAAAAGGGATATAAAGTGAGTGATCACTGTTGTTGAATTAATAGTTCTTAAAAAGATAGATGTGATAACTTTTGTAAAGGAAAATCTGAAAAGAATTAGTGAAAAAGCTCTGTAATAAAATTTTGAGAACATGATGCAGAGTATGATCATAAAAACCTTACTTATTTAATATCTAAGGATTCATGTTGAATATTTAGGTTATTAGATAGAGAGGTATTGTTGTGCCTGTTGCACACACGCCCCATTCAGAACGGGGACCCTCTCTTCTCTCTTTTTTTGATTTCCAGCCCCTTTTTTGCTTTGCCTCATTTTGCGTGCCCTTTTTTGTGCCCTAGTAGGTCAACTCACCCTTCAAAGACAAATACTAAGTTTGACCAAACTCAATCCCTTTTAAAAATGCTAAATCTAAGGTCAAGTCGGGTTTCCCTTGTCAGAATGCCCTTTCTGATGTATGGGGCCCCTTCCGGGTCCGGACCCCTGGGTTACCATCTCCGTATTTCCGTTTCGGGTTTGCTATTGCTGGTGTCCAGCATCCGACATCTTTCCAGACCATGGACCCCGAATCCCAGATTTCCTCATTCGGAATTCCGCTTGTGTTTCGTCGTTCCTCACACGGCCGTGGTTGGACGTCTTTCCGACCACTAGACTCCGGGTCACCCGCCGCCGCTTGTGAGATTTGAACTCACCAACTTTTTGGTTGTTGTACGAAGCATTAATTGCACTGTTAATGATGAATTACGCTATAAAAAATGGATTTTCCGATTGTCATTTTAATCCGATCGAGTGATAGAGAAATTTGGAGAGCTCCAAAGCATCTAGCCTCATTTTCTGACATTTTCCGCACAGCCAACCGCAATCTCCTCGGGATATTGAGGTACGTCCACTGTCCGTGCACCTCATCATTTTTTTGTCAAATTCAGAGGTTGAGATTAAGTAAAATGTGAAACAAATGTTAAAATCTGGTAGGAAAGTACCCTCCCCTAAAAACCCATGTTTTGAATTATGGAAAATGGATCGTTTAAGGGGTCAAAAATCGAATCGGAGGTGAACCTCCCCACCGCCGTTCTTCAGAACAGGCAAACACCTTATCCGGGCCTGGGCTTTCCCACGGTAATTCGTGTAAACTCAAACTCAAAAAAATCAACACTTCATGCGGCCAAGCTTGTCTCAGACCCTGGGATCCAGATTTCCCCTTGCGGGTCTCCGTTGTGTCCCCGCCGTTCTAAACGGCCTCCCCCAAGCGTCTTTCCAACTCTCAGATTTCGGCCCTATGAAGCCTGTGTCAAAACTTGTTAAAAGTCAAAAATCAGCAAAGAGCCAAAGTGCCCCCGGGATCCGATCCTTGAAATTCCGTGTTGATTTCGCCATTTTGATGGCCTATCTTGGGAACCCTTTCGGACCTCAGACCCCGACTGCATGAAGTCCGATTCCAAATTTCCAAGCGGAGCCAAAGTCCAAACTCACTTTGGAGCCCGACCTTCAGAATTCCTTTCCCAAAATTTCGTGTCACTTTTTTCGTTCTACATGGCCGTCCCGGGACGTCTTCCCGATTCCCAGACCCGGGTCCCCATTTCACCTTGTAAGAAATCCGAACGAAAAACCAAGCACCCAAGGTGTATACGGACGCCGACCCCCACATTTTCGCTTCCGTAATTCTGTTTCACTTGTTTCGTTTTACATGACGAATTCAGAGTGACTCTCCGACCTCCGAGAGCCGACCATCTGTTCGTCGCTATGCTCCTGGAACTCCTAAAATTTGTCTCTAGGGACTGTCTCCCGAAATTCCCCTCCCAGACTGCCTCTTGTATTTCACCGTCCCGGACGGCTGACCCATAACGGCTTCCCGACGACGGCGGTCCGAGCTCCAGATTCTGGCACCCAAAGTTTCGTATCCTCTACGCCATTTCCAACGGTTGTCCTACATATGGTGCCCGAACTCCCAAATGAAGGATCAAATGACCTCCAAATCCAAAATGGATTTTGACCCACTTGCTAAAATTAGGTCTTCTTTCACGCCAACCCTTGTTTGACCAAATTGAATGCTGGGAAACACCTTTGGGAGTTCCATGCCTAATTTTCCCTTCCAAACGACATTTTGCCAAGGGAACTCCGACCCCTAGGAACCCGAATTGCCTGCCTTGCTTTCTAATGATGTTTTATCAGATGTTATGCGATTATTGAATAGGAATAATGATTGCAAGGGCTGCTCTGGGGACTTCTTTCATGTTTAAACATTGCTAATTCACATCTTTTGTGCAGGATTTATGGAATCAAGTGCAGAAACTTCTGGTGCCTCCAAGGAGAAGCAGAAAGGAATAGCCAAGATGCCTCGAGGCAAGGAGGATAAAGATCTGATGAATTATAAGTTTCAAGGGGTGCCCCTAAAATCCAGAGTCACCACTCTTTGGAGAGATATCACGGATACCAACATCGGTCAAGTTGATGTTGATCAATTTACACAGAGAGTCAAGATAAACTCCAAGACAGAAAATGCAAGGTTGATAAGAAACAGTAGAATTTCCAAAGTTGTAGGCTTCTTGCCGGCCTTGGTGGCCCTGGAATTGGTAATGGAATGCTTTGAGGCATACCAACTTGAGACCCGAACAATAGTGGACCGGGATGGGAATATCCTCGCAGACATGTCTCCATCAGGTATAACAACAACCTTCCACATTCCTACCTTTAAGAGGATGGAGACCCCCACCATGGAGGAATGCAAAGAATTATGGGAACAGGATCCGCTGAGGTGTAAAAAGTTAATCAATCAATATTGGTTGAAGGACAAGCGGGGTAGTGCCAGCAAGCTCCCTCTGGAGCTCTTCTGCAGTGATTTCTTCGAGGATTACCATGACCTCGTGACCTTGTTGAGCCGAGTAATGGGCCTTCCTATTGCGGCCTTCTTCCAGGAATGGATGTTTTACCCTGTGGAGCATATTCTCTGTGGTGATGATACTACCTTCTATTGGGGGGAGATAATCAATGACTGCTTCCACAAATAGTTTACAACTTTAAAAAAGACCTCCAATTTCTTCATGACCTCCTACTTGGTGTACTCCCTCATAGAATGGTGACACTATCAGGGATTAACTATGGTACCCAGTGAGGCATTGGGGGTAGAGCTCAAGCCCTATTATAAGTACCCTTAACTGCAGTTCTGAAATTTCAAGAAGGATTATTGCAAGGTGAATGATGCATTCATCGCCCACATCATTTGATCCCTGGGAGGTGACTTGTAGAGAAGAGTTTCACATAGTTCCAAATCCCTCCTCAGGCAATATGCTTTCTTATACATTCAATTTCCAAAGTTCACATACATTTGTGCCCAGGGATTCATGAAAAGGCCAAATAAGCTGCCTCGGTACCCCAACGATTGGATTATACTATTAGAACTGATTTGGCAGCTACGGTACATCCATATTATCTTAAGCATCAAGCATCTAGCAGGTATGCCTTACCCCATTATGCTCAGCCAAGGGATGTACAAGATTCACAACTCCCAGTGTGCGGGGTACTCAGAGAGGGAGTTGGTCAAAAACCACTTCTAGCAATATACAGCTCAACCTCGGATGGACCCATATGGACATATCATAAAGACACTACGATGGGAGTATGCCCACCTCCACAATGTAGAATATTTCTAGGCCAATTGTAAAGATGATCTTGAGGTGCTGCTACGGCACTACATGGACATGACTGCCATTTACGTGCGAAGGATTAACCTGTGCCCAGTTCCTAACCAGCTTGAGGAGGATGAGGACACGGTGATCAATCCAAGATATGATGCCATCACCAATGTACCACTGCCTACAATTGACTGGAGTGAGTGAAAACTTGATGGCATCGACATGCTCACTAAACCCATCGAGATCTGAACAAAGGCATGGATCGACCAACAGGTGGCCGATTGAAACAGCAAGGAGTCACCTTAACATTTAAGGGACTAGAAAGTGAACCAAGTGGCTCTGATGGAGGGGTAGCTACTGCTGCAACTAGGGAAGCATCCAAAACCTCACCATCAACAAAAACCAAGAAGAGAAAAGAGGCTAGTGGCCTGCTGCCCAAACCAAAGGTTTATGCCCACAAGGCATCCAAGGGTGAACCTTCCCAGAAGAAAAGGAAAACAACCAGAGGCACGAAGATGTCTATGACACCAAGAGGCGCACTCCTCGGGAAAGGGGGAGAAGGATCTAACCCACCAAAGTCTATGTCCGCTACAATTTCCATTGTTGTTGTTGCAGCTGCCACTATCCTGCATGCGTCACTTGTCGTTTATGCTTCCTCCCCACCTGCGATGGACATCTTTGTCCACCTTGATTCCACATCTCCTATCATGCAGATCATTCCCATGGATTCATCCTCTGCTACGTCCTCACCAATCTCCTATTCCTCTATGTCTCCTTCCCTTCCCTTTGTTTCTGCTGCTACAGTGCCTGCCCTCAGCCTCCCAGAGTCTTCTGTGAAATACATGAAAAATATGTCGTTTGAGCTTTCGAGAATGCTTAATAATCTCGTAGTGCAAGCTGGAATAGGTCAAGCTATGGCCCATACTCCAGCTTTCCCTCTACCTTCTAAACCACCAAGAATGGAAGCAACAATGCAGATATCTGATGAACTTGAACGACGATAGATTGAGGCTGCAACGAGGCCAGAGGATGAAGAATTTGAGTACCATGAGCATCCACTATTCGAACATCAGGAGATAGATGAGGTAGCCTATGAGTCCTCCAGTGAAAGTAGCGAGGAGCTGGACGCTGAACTGATAAGAGAAACAAATGACCCCGAGCTCAATAAAGAGTGGGGAAAGCAACATAAAACAGTTGAAACAAAAGACTCCCACCTTGAAAGATCCCAAGGAAAGGTTGGAAGCCATTCTGGCCAGACCACGAATAAGCACCAAGAAGGAGAAGAAGCCTAAGATCAGATCGAAGGTAACCATGGATGCCTTAGGATCTAGGGCAGTACATATAGCGACACCAATGGTTGGAGAATAAGGAATAACTTATAACATCTCCACCATCAACTTGGGAGTGGCCACAAGGGAGAAAAAGGTCGACCATCTCTGGGAATCAATCGCCACAGTGGTGAACCTTATCAAACAGGATAAGGTTTCTAAGGAAGAACTCAAGGCACAAGTGGCTGATCAAATGGCTTATATCCAACAATGGTCATCCTTGGATGAGCAGCCCACAATGTCATCCACCTCGCCTTAGTTAATATATCAGGAACAGATCAATAAACTAGAAATGAGAAGGAACTTGGATAAGACTAGGGAAAACTAGTTCTAACAAGTCTTGGACATGGGGAACACAGGTATCAACTTGGTTGTTCAGACAGCAAATAAGTTCCTAGAGGTTTAGAGAACCCTTGAAGGTACGAGGCAGGTCTGTGAGGAGTTTCTAAGAATTGCCAAGCGAGGTCTGGGAGAAGGACCTTGCCCTCAAAGATGATGATCACTGGCTAGTGGATACATGGAGTTGAGATTTCAATTACTGGAAGAAGAGGCTGGAGTAGATCCTGGAACATATAGCATCGAATATCGAATGGGCCAAGGAGTCAAGAGAGGAGTGCACACGGTACCTCAATTTAATGACGAGGTACGAGCTACCCGTTGTTGAAATAAATTCAAAGAACATAAAGCCGCACTTCTTGAAGACAATGGAAGATGGGATGTCGGCTGAGGTTACCATGGACTTCATGAGTTTTGTTGCCCGAGCCTTCACCCAGTCAAAACTTTCCAGGGATAATGTTGTCAAATATGATGATGACTGGAAAAAGCTCGTCAGGAATTCTCAGGAATGGAGTTACCAAGTGTTGTGGTTAGATATCATGGAAGTAGATAAGCTCCAGCCGATGATCTTGAACTTTATGGAGTATGCAGCATTAAAGAAATATGAAGGAAACCCTATCATCAATGAAGAATTCCTCAAGGAATAGCTGCAGCAAAGGGCAAACAACAAAAGGACAAAATTGCTATAGTGTTGTCACTAGATGACAAAGTAGGGAAAAGACAAGAGGTGTCTTATAAATGAAATATATTTGGGGGTAGGTGAAACCCTAGTGTAAATTGAATCTTAGCTACACAATAGAATCAAATCCTGTCCATTAATTTTTCTTTTTGAAAACTATAAATAGGGCTCTCCTCCTCTCATTTTAAGAGAGTTGAGTTGTTGTAAAAGCATGCTGCAAAAATTATAATAGAAAATACAATCATTTCCTAGTGTATTTCTGGGTTTCTCTACATGTTTCATGATTCTTCTCCCCTTAGTTAAAACTTTGCTTCAAATTCCTTTGTTGTTCTTGTTCCCTTTAGTTAGCTGTAATCGATTTAGTATGTTGTCTTTAGTTTTGAAGATTTTTGTTGTGTGTATGCTTTCCTTGTCCATACTTTTGGCCATTTGCTGATGGTAAATGAATGTGTAAAGTTAGCCTAGACTATGATTTCATAGCTACTAATTAACCTTTGTATTTTTTCACATTTACATGGTGAATGAATGATGAATATCTGCAGTCCTTAGAAGATAGCATAGATTGCATGACATTGTGAGAATTCAGATTAAGTGAAATTTTGTTTAAGGAAACTGTCCATAGTAGGAACCTCCATGATCACTGTTCATCGGTAGTTGCAGGTCTAGGAACCATCCTTCTCCTTTGCCCTTTTTTATTTTTTAGAAACAATTTTTGCTTAGGTTCATTGCACCTTGTAAGGCCAAATCCGACGAAACAATGGATTCCATGACTATTGTCCGAACCTACAGCGAAGTGTAGTAATTTCATATTCGAAGAATTCCATTCATTGACCCAATTCTCCTACACTTTAAACCACATAAGACCACCTTGTGATTCCAGTAAAATCACATCAAACAACTGAGATATTCCAAGCACCGTCATGACCTGACATTTGAGAGACCTTCGGATAGTGTTCTACAATTTGGTTGTGGAAGATTGTCTTCCAAGAGAGGTGATGCACCTATGCATTACCTATGTTGAGAGGTGCATAAAAACACCATCAACAAAACTAGTGCTAGAAGGAGGGTTGAAGGGTAAAGCTGGATAGACTTGGGTCATTCTCCCTTGAGAGATTCCATCGAGTCTTAAGGTCGACACCAAACAAGGGAGAGTTTTAGGAATTATAGCCCCCTGTTTGAGCTAAGAGAGCTAAACAAGGGGAACCATCCATCATTGATTCCGCAGATCAACTCACTGCTCTTTCACCCCCATCTCCTTCATCTTCACTGATAGCACCACCTTCCACTCGTCCAATCCATACAACATCCCAGGTTACCTCTCCATCTGGGATGAACGCTGCCATTCAGCCTAACACAATCACCAGCCCTATTGTTGCCTCATCAGTTGTTGTCACTCCATTATAGTTATAGACCAATCTGGCGTAGCCACCTCCACCGCCCTTCCCAATGGTGTGGCTGGGTAATAACCCATCTCCTCTCGCCTTCAACCTCTACCACGATATTGCAAAGAATCCTGAGAATTTTTGCACGAAGTTCAACTCCCGAGATTCGCAGAGGACAGTCGAGGAGCATGTCAAGATTTTTGAAATTTCCCTGAAGACTATGCAGAACATATATGAAGACGTGGCCTATAGGCTCTTTCCCTACTCGCTAGCAGAGGAGGCCTTCTACTAGTATGTCAATTTGCTCGTCGGAACTATCAACACATGGGATCTTCTGAAGAATGCATTTCTGCAGAAGTTCAAGACCCCGGTCAGCCTCGCAGATTCGTATCGACACTTCATATTGGTTCAAAGGGAAATCAATGAACCGATGAGCTCGTTCAATGACCACTTCCATAGAGTGTACACTCAGTTGCAGGCCCTGTACGTTTTCAATGATGCTCCTGTCCTGCCCGTTTACTATGTAGCCTTGGACAATCTCACTTCGACCCTAGTGAAAAGAATGAGACCACCACCAGCTAGGTTGGTCGATGCATACACTGAAGCTATTATCGCCAACATGGATTTAGGATAGAATATATCCATTTCATTGCCTTCTTGGAAAAATCGTGCATCCGCATAGATTCAGGGACTCACGCAAGCCTTGCAGCATCATATGCCCTTACTGAATCCAGTGTCATAGTTACCTTTAGTTTCGCATCTTGGGCAGTTGATGAACCAGGCATATCCAGTTTCTCACTACCTGCCACCCCAACAGTAGCAGTCACATCCTCAATAACCCCAAGTGCCCGCACCTTCAAGTGATGGAATTTCCACCCACTCATCAAAATTAGCCGATGGCACAACCTGTGTTCCTTCCGAATGTCACGCTGTAACTGAACAATGCTGAAAAGGATAGAATTGATGAGCTCACAGAAATGATCAAGAAGATGTCAACCAAAATGATGCACTTATGGAATCAAAACAGCCAGCTGCAAGCATCACAAAAGAGCATCCAAGCCAACCTTAATAGGGAGAATCAAGACCAGCGTGAAATTCGGAACAACCGGGATGTCGGCACGTCGTCGGGGCAGAACTATGACAAAAATCAGAACTCGAGTCAGAACTTCGATAGAAGGCCTTTCCAAAGGCAAAACAAGACGTGGAGTACATGCCCCAACAATGGTGGCATTCCCACGCCTCTTGATTAGCCCAACAACAATAATAATGAAAACCCCACAAGCGGAGTGTACTTTGTAGAGGCTGCTCTATGTGGTTGGTGCCACATTCACAAAATGAGTCGCCATTCTGAATTGGATTGTCTAGAATTTTTAAACTACCGCTGAGATTTTCCAAGTAGAAGTTCAGAATGCAGTCGACAATTCAGGATGCAGGGACATTGTCTCATACGACCTGTATAACTCTTCGGTGTTGGTGCTAAACTAGACTCCCTTCCCATGGGTGGAATGCAACACACCTGAACTGGAGAATGCTGATTCAAACAATAATGATAAGGTGGAAGAGGTAATTTCTGAAAGTTTTTTAGCTCAACTTTTCGATTCAGTAGATAATGGTCCAAAGGATGATGAAGAAGAGCCTAGGGAAGATGACGTCCAAATGTTTCACCAGCAGACCACCCCTTATAACTTAAGAAATAGACAAGCTAGCGGCCATGTTGGAGGTCCTTTTATGACCTCCACCCTGCCAAATAATTTCAACACCCCTCCAGATCTGAATGCAAATAATAACCCAGGTTTTCCCCATACACCCACGTAGTACCTCAGCAGAAATAAACAACAAAGCAACGGCCAAAGCCAAGCTGCCACCTCCCCCCAAAATGTGCCCTGTGATCAAGAAATTGAGCAGATGGAGGAGTATATTACTAAAGAGTTCAAAAGGGTAAAGCTGAGCATGTCAGTGTTCAAGCTTTTAAAGGTACTTGCCATCAGGAATTCCCTTTTTAGAATGATAAATGGGTCTCCACCACAGGGGTCAACTCAAGAAGCTCCAATAAAGAAGGTTTTTTTCGGTGATCAGCAAAATGAGCCAGTCGTCAGGAAAGTTTTTAATGATAGGGCCGACCTGCTAGCGGGTCAGCAACCAAGCAAGCAGCCTGATAGGGTGGCCAATCAACCACAGACCCAAGGCAAGGGAAGCGAAAAGGATAAAGGCCAAGTCACTCAGGTGGATGTTTCTAGAGGGTTGTTTCAAGGGAAATTTGAAACTCCTCCCTTCCTGACCACCATTCGCGTGTTCGGGAAGAATCTCCACAACTGCTTGTTTGACTCGAGAGCCTTGACCAATGTTATGCCTCTGAGCATGTGCGAGGCGCTCAGAATAACGCCAACTCCTTCCTGATGGAAGGTAACACAACTTGACAAGACCAAAATCAGCATAGTGAGGGAAATTAACAGAATACCTATGCAAGTTGTTGCTCATCCCCGGATCCAACAGACCATTGACATTCAAGTGGCCGATATCCCGGATACATATGGTATAATCCTAAGAATGGATTTTATGAGGGAATTGAATGGATACACCGCGACTGATTACTCGCATATGTGGTTGCCATGGAAGGGAATGTCGAATCATATCAGGATCGATCGGGAGCCACATATGAGATTTATGATCACTGAGTATAACAACACGAACGAGGTGTTGTATGCTGAAACAAGTGTGGGAAATTATTCCCTAGTGGCATATCGAAATGAGCAGGAACACCCTGAAGACCAAGGGATGAGCGAGGTTTTCCTCATACTATGCAGCCCGCCTACTAATTTGATCAATGTTTCTCAAAGCACGGTAGTGCTGATCGAATCTGATGATGAAGAACTAGGAGAGAATGACACTCGGGGACTACTTGATGGTTTCCAAGATTTCATGAAGAAATGCGTTCAAGACCAGATTAGCCTGGGGACTCGAATGAGCTTTCAAGAGCTCTTGCTCCCTAACTGATGCAGGGTACACAATGCTGCTCACTCAGAATTTGACTGTTGCTTGTGTCAAATGACAGTTGAACATGTCAAAAAATAGGCTACTCTAATGGAGAAAATAGGATCGGCATGGCACAAGCCGACATGTGACGTCCTTGCACCTCCTAAAACAGCCGCTGAAATGAAGGCTCCATCGGAGGTGGAAATCAAGGTTGTTGGTGCTATGTCCAAGGATTCTCTTAGCTTCTAGACGTTGCGTTTTGACAGATCTAAATCCAAGCATGGAGTTGGGGCATGTTTCAAACTGATCATTGCCAAAGGTAAGTCATACTTTACTGCTCATAGGCTTCAATTTTATTGTACTAATAATGTAGCAAAGTACGAAGCCTTGGTCTTGGGCCTCTTAATGGTATTAAGAAAAAATGTCAAAATGCTCCAAGTGTATGGAGATTTGGAGTTAGTTGTAAAAAAAGTCAGGAAGTTGTATTCGTGCTATGATCGAAGACTCACTAACTACCGACACCGCGTATGGGATTTATTGGAAGGGCTAGATGCATTCAATATTCAATTGATTCCCCACACACGAAATCATACTACCAATGCCCTGGCACAGGCATCAAGTACGTTACAGTTGTTGTCTTTATCAGGCCTCAGAAGATTCATGGTGGAACTCACCTCTGTCCTGTTAGTGCCGAATAATGTAGCTATTTTCTAGGTATTCAATGATGACAAACATATCCTATATTTCATCACAAGTTTGGATGTGTTTTCTACGCAGATAATCGATGAGGTCGAACCCTAAGAGGCGGACCTAGATATAGAAGGGATTATCAACCTGAAAACCAACACCATCCCTAAGGGAATGGTTCAATTAGAGCGAATCTTTGACCTCGATTATATTAGAGATCAAGATCAACAAGCTAAAAAAGATACCATTAGTGGCCAATGTGACTCACAATCTAGGCATGGCTGGAAGCGCCAAGAACGTGTTCATAGGTAAGGTATGTGCCCATGAAGAGAGAAAAGGGATAATTGAAGTGCTGAGGAAGTATCATGATGTCATCGCCTGGAGTTAGGATGATCTCAAAACATATGACATGTCGATTATCACCCACACTATCCCTCTCAGACCAGATGCGAAACCATTCCGACAGCGGCAATGCCCTGTCAATGCTTTATTGGAACTAGTAATATACAATGAAGTGCAAAATTGGTTGTCAGCTAGGATCATCTTTCCGGTTAGACACTCCACATGGGTAGCAAATTTGGTTCATGTCAGAAATAAAAATGGGGAAATCAAATTGTGCATGGACTTTCGCAACCTTAATCGGCCTCAGAGAAAGACAACTATCTTGTACCCTCATTGGAGGTGGTGTTACAAGTAGTAAATGGCTCCCAGATGATGTCTTTCCTGGATGAATATTCAGGATATAACCCTATTATGGTGCAGTAGGAAGATTGACACAAGACAACATTCACCACCAAGTGGGGAACTTTCACGTATAGGAGAGTGTCATTTGGGCTAATCAACGCTGGTGCCACTTTCCAGTGCGCCATGGATATTGCATTCAAGGAACTAATAGGGAAATGCATAATCATCTACATGGATGATTTAACACTATTTTCAAAACAACGGGGTAATGAAGTCGTTGACTTATGCAAGGTCTTTGAAAGATGTCGCACATTCAGAGTTTCCCTTAACCTAATGAAGTGCATCTTTGGGGTCACTGAGGGGAAGCTCCTCGGGCATGTCTTGTCAAAGCGGGGAATTTCTATTCACCCCAAACGTATCCAATCCATTATGAAAATCTAGCTGTTCGGCAGTAAGAAGGAATTAAAATAGTTTTTGGAAAGATTAACTTTGTCTGCAAATTCATCACTGGCTTCGCGGAAATAGTCAAATCGCTTAATGCTATGCTGAAACAGGACGTTAAGGTCAAATGGACTCCCGAAGCGAAACAGGCCTTCGGGGAAATAAAAAAAGCAATTGCTGACGCCCCTATGCTGGTCAACCCCAATTACCTAAAGCCCTTCTACATTTACTCCTTTGCTTCAAATCATTCATGTACCAGCATCTTGACACAAAAGGATGACGAGGGGAGCGAGCATCCGATCGCCTTGATGAGCGCCCCCCTAAAGGATGCTCAACTATGCTATCATAATGTTGAAAACTAGGCTTATGCCCTTGTTAAGGGATTCAAAAAGCTCAAGCATTACATCTTACACAATAAGGTGTTTTCTATAGTTCTCAACCCCGCAGTGAAAACATTACTTATGCAGAATGAGTTAGGGGAGCAAAGGGAAAAATAGATCGCATTGCTGCAGGAGTATGACATGGAAATCCAACCCATGAAGTTGGTAAGAGGACAGGCACTCACTCGAACAATGGCAGAGGTAGTTATTGATGTTGGGCCTTAACTCATGGTACAACAGTACCAGTTGGAGGATGTCTCCCCAGGGGAGTGTTATGACGACATAACGTACTACCTTTTGAATCATAGATGTCTGCCCCACCTGTAGGGAGTCCAAAGGTGAGCCCTTAGGCTAAAAAGAAACAACTATATGTTACAAGGCTCCATATTGTATAAGAAGAATCATGAAGGTATCTATTTGAGATGCCTCGGTAAGGAGGAAGTTGATCATGTTCTTAAGGAATTCCATGATAAGTTTGGGACTAGCCATGGTTCAGGTCTATCCACTGCACACCAGATATTGAGAGCTGGGTATTATTGGCCCACCATCTTCAAGGACGCCCATGGCCACGTTCATACCTGCCACGTGTGCCAAACTGCTGCCGCCAGAGAAAGGAATGTTGTCGTCTCGTTGAAACCTGTAGTCGAGGTAAGACCTTTCACACAATGGGGTTTTGACTTCATTGGTCCGGTAAGCCCTCCATCATCTGCAAAACACGGGTACATTCTAACTACTTTTGATTACTGCACTAGATGGATAGAAGAAATAACTTGTAGGAAATGTACAACTGAAGTCGTAACCAATTTCTTAGAAAGTTTCATTTTAAATCATTTTGGTTGCCCATATGCTCTAGTATGCGACAACGGATCTGGATTTGCTTCATTGAAATTCACAAGTTGGGCCTTTGACTATGGCATCGCCCTCAAATTCTCATCCAATTATTACCCTCAAGGCAATGACCTTGTTGAGTCTACAAATGAGAACTTGATCACGATGATCAAGAAGCTGCTAGATAGGAATCCCAAGGATTGGCATACCCAACTCTGTTTCGCCCTGTGGGCAGATTGTACCCATCACAAGGCTGCCCTCAAGGGTTCCCCATACCATCTAGTCTATGGCTTAGAGCCTGTCTTTCCCATACATTTGAAAATCCCCACCCTCTAGTTTGTCAACAAATTTTATGAAGGAGGAGATCAGAGAGAAGCTCTCCTCATCGAGTTGCTCCACCTTGAAGAAGTACGAGATCGTGCAATAGAAAATTTTGCCAAACATCAGGGCGTAGTCAAGAGATGGTTCGACCGCTGAGCCAAAGTTAAGGCCTTTTGCATTTCTAATCTAGTACTATACTGGGACAAGGCCCATGAAAAGAAAGGGGGACATAACAAATTCGACAAGCTTTGGCTTGGCCCCTTTCAGATTGCTAAAATCCTTGGAGATAATGCCTTCTGCCTAAAGACTCTCACTGGTGAAGACATCTTGTTTCCTGTCAATGGGCAACACCTTAAGCATTACTTCTAGGCCTGAGCTCTTTGGGAGTTATCTGTGTAAATACTTATACATAGGTTAGAATAGGTTTCACACTTTGCCCTTTGGTTTTGCTCGTTGTCCCGACCTTTTGTTGTCTTGATTTTGGAAGAGCCTCCTTGTTCTGTTGTGGTGGTCATGCTTGGCATGACAAACGGCCGGCCCTGCTGCCTGCTCTTGTGTTGTTCTTTAGATAAGGCTTCATTCCCTATTGCTAAACATCTGAAATCTCCTAAGCGTCGGTTTTCAACTTTTGAACTCTGAACTAACCTAGGATGGTTATCCACTTGAATCCCCTACATTTGTCATGGAACACACAAAACACATTTTAAATGTTTCCAAAGAATGCTATGGTGACTACTGGGAAGAAGGGATAAGTGAAAAATCTAAAGTCTGTTCCAGTGACCACTGCGATTCCTAAGCCCATTGTGAGCTTCATTGCTTATGTCATTGAACGGAGAGAAAATAAAAAAAATAATCAAAGAAAAAGACTAAATAAAGTGAAAATAACAACTGTATGGGTGTGCAAATATCTCTACTAGGGCTATGGACGCCTGGCTAGCAGTAGAGCTATGTTCGTGGGGTTACAGTGACAACTCCATTGGGGCTATGGACGCTCGACTAGCAGCGGAGCAATGTCTAGGTTACTTTTGGGGTTAGGCGAACTACGTAGCTTATCTCCCCCAACCAGTGGTTGCTCGTGCTATCTCCATGGAAGGAAGTGAAATCACCATGCACACACCTCCATGATAATATTGTGGTTTGATTCAATCTTGCCTTCCTCAAACTATTCTTAGTTCAGCTTTAAAAGTCAGCTCTGGTCTACGAAACCAGAAATCATGGGTTCAGAATGAATATTTATCTTTAGACTGCTAGGAGCGTTCTCCCAGCGGAGTCGCCATTTGTTGTGCCTATTGCACACACGCCCCATTCAGAACGGGGACCCTCTCTTCCCTCTTTTTTTTGATTTCCAGCCCCTTTTTTTGCTTTGCCTCATTTTGAGTGCCCATTTTTGTGCCCTAGTAAGTCAACTCACCCTTCAAAAACACATACTAAGTTTGACCAAACTCAACCCCTTTGAAAAATGCTAAATCTAAGGTCAATCCGAATTTCCCTTATCAGAATGCCCTTTTTGATGTTTGGGGCCCCTTCCGAGTCTGGACCCTCGAGTTTCCCTCTCTGGATTTCCGTTTCAGGTTTTCTATTGCTGGCATCTAACATCCGACATCTTTCTGGACCCAGAACCCCAAATCTCGGGTTTCCTCATCCGGAATTCCGCTTGTGTTTCGTCGTTCCTCACGGCCACGGCTAGACGTCTTTATGGCCACTGGACTCTGGGTCCCTAACGCCGCCTGTGAGATTTGAACTCACCAACTTTCTGGCTGTCGTACGAAGCATTAATTGCAGTGTTAATGATGAATTAGGCTATAAAAATGGATTTTTCATTTGTCATTTTCATTTGACCGAGTGATAGAGAAATTTGGCGAGCTCTGAAGCATCCGGTGTTTTCAGCCCCTGAAATCTGAGCTCATTTTCCAACATTTTGAGGTACGTCCGCCGTCCGCACGCCTCATCATTTTTTTGTCAAATTCAAAGGTTGAGATTAATTAAAATGTGAAACAAATGTTAAAATCTGGTAGGAAAGTATCCTCCCCTAAAAACCCATGTTTTGAATTATGAAAAATCGATCGTTTAAGGGGTCAAAAATCAAACTAGAGGTGAACCTCCCCGCTGCCATTCTTCAAAACAGGCGAATACCTTATCTGGGCCCAGGCTTTCCCGCGGCCGTCCGCGTAAACTCGAACTCAAAAAAATCAACACTTCATGTGGCCAAGCTTGTCTCGGATCCCGGGATCCATATTTCCCCTCGCAGGTTTTTGTTGCATCCCTGCCGTTCTAACGGCCTCCCCCTAGCATCTTTCTGACTCTCGGATCCCAACCCTATGAAGTCTGGGTCGAAACTTGTTAAAAGTCAAAAATCAGCAAAGAGCCAAACTGCCCCCGGGATCCGATCCTCGAAATTCCATTCATGGAATTCCGTGCTGATTTTGCCATTTTGCAGGCCTGTCCCGGGTGCCTTTTTGGACCTCATACCCCTATTGCATGAAGTTTGATTCCAAATTTCCAAGCGAAGCCAAAGTCCAAACTCACTTCAGACCCCAATCTCTGGAATTCCTTTCCCAGAATTTTGTGTCGCTTTTGTCGTTCTACACAGTCGTCTCGGGATGTCTTCTCGAGTCTCGGACCCTGGTCCCTATTTTGCCTTGTAAGAAATCCAAATGAAAAACCAAGCGCCCAAGGTGTATCCAGACCTTGACCCCCAGAATTCCATTTCACTCGCACCATTTTACAGAGTGAATTCAGAGCGACTCTCTGACCTCCGGGACCCAACCATCTGTTCGCCGCTATGCACCCAGAACTCCTAAAATTTGTCTCCTAGGACTGTCTCCCAGAATTCCCCTCCCAAGCTGCCTCTTGCATTTCGCCATCCTGGATGGCTGACCCATAACTGCTTCCCAGTGATGGCAGTCCGAGCTTCGGATTTCGGCACTCAGAGTTTCATATCCTCTGCGCTGTTTCCAATGGCTATCTTGCATCTGATGCCTGAACTCCCAAATGAAGGATCAAATGACCTCCAAATCCAAAATGGATTTCGACCCACTTGCTAAAATTAGGTCTTCCTTCATGCCAACGCTTATTTGACCAAATCTAACATTGGGAAACACCTTTGGAAGTTCCATGCCTAATTTTCCCTTCCAAATGGCATTCTGCCAAGGGAACTCTGGCCCCTGGGAACTCGAATGGCCTGCCTTGCTTTCTAATGATGTTTTATCAGATATGCGATTATTGAATATGAATGATGATTGCAGGGCTAACTTTGATGTGCAGGGGCTGCTCCGGGGCCTTCTTTCATATTTAAACATTGCTAATTCATGTCTTTTATGCAGGATTTATGGAATCTAGCTAAGAAAATTTTGGTGCCTCCAAGGAGAAGGGGAAAGAAATAGCCAAGATGCCTCGAGGCAAGGAGGATAAGGATCTGTAGAAGTATAAGTTTCAAGGGGTGCCCCTACAATACAGAGTCGCCACTCTTTGGAGAGATGTTATGGATACCAACATCGATCAGGTCGATATTGATGAATTTACACAAAGAGTCAAAATAAACCCCAAGATAGAGAATGCAAGGTTGATAAGAAGTAGCAGAATTGCCAAAGCTGCAGGCTTCCTGCTGGCCTTAATGGCCCCGAAATTGGTAATGGCATGCGTTGAGGCATACCAACCTGAGACCCGAACAATAGTGGATCGGGATGGGAATATCCTCACAGACATGTCTCCATCAGGCATAATAACAACCTTCCACATTCCTACCTTTAAGAGCATGGAGACCCCCACCATGGAGGAATGCAAAGAATTGTCGGAACAGGATTTGGTGAGGTGTAAAAATTTAATCAATCAATATTGGTTGAAGGAAAAGCGGGGTAGTGCTGATAAGCTCCCTCAAGAGCTCTTCCACAGTGATTTCTTTGAGGATTACCATGACCTCATGACCTTGTTGAGCCAAGTAATGGGCCTTCCTATTGCAGCCTTCTTTCAGGAATGGATGTTTCACTTTGTGGAGCAAATTATCCGCGGTGATGATACTGCCTTCTACTGGGGGGAGATAATCAGTGACTGCTTCCACGAATAGTTTACAACCATAAAAAAATACCTCCAAGTTCTTGCTAACCTCCTACTTGGTGTACTCCCTCGTGAACTGGCGACACTATCAGGGATTAACTACGGTACCCAATGAGGCTTCGGGGTTAGAGCTAAAGCCCTATGATAAGTACCCTCAACTATAGTTCCAAAATTTCAAGAAGGATTATTGCAAGGTGAATGATGCATTCATTGCCCACATCATTCGATCCCTGGGAGGTGAATTTCAGAGAAGAGTTTCACATAGTGCCAAAGCCCTCCTTAAGCAATACACTTTCTTATACATTCAATTTCCAAAGTTCACATACATCCGTGCCCAGGGATTCATGGAAAGGCCAAACAATTTACCCCGGTACCCCAACGACCAGATTATACTGTTAGAACTGACTTGGTAGCTATGGAACATCCATAATATCTTGAGCAACAAGCATCTAGTGGGTACACCTTACCCGATTGGGCTCGGCCAAGGGATGTACAAGATTCACACCTCCCAGTGTGCGGGGTACTCAGAGAGGGAGTTGGTCGAATACCACTTCTAGCAATATACAGCTCAACCTCGGATGGACCCATATGGACATATCATAAAGACACTAAAACGGGAGTATGCCCACCTCCACAATGTAGAATATTTCTAGGTCAATTGTAAAGATGATCTTGAGGTGCTGCTACGGCACTACATGGACATGACTGCCATTTACGTGCGAAGGATTAACGTGTGCCCAGTTCCTAACCAGCTTGAGGAGGATGAGGACACAGTGATCAATCCAGGATATGATGCCATCACCAATGTACCACTGCCTATAATTGACTGGAGTGAGTGAGAACTTGACGGCATCGACATGCTCACTAAACCCATCGAGATCTGAACAAAGGCATGGATCGACCAACAGGTGGCCGATTGAAATAGCAAGGAGTCGCCTTAACATTTAAGGGACTAGAAAGTGAACCAAGTGGCTCCGACGGAGGGGTAGCTACTACTACAACTGGGGAAGCATCCAAAACCTCACCATCAACCAAAACCAAGAAGAGAAAAGAGGCCAATGGGCAGCTACCCAAACCAAAGTTTATGCCTACAAGGCATCCGAGGGCGAACCTTCCCAAAAGAAAAGGAAAACAACCGGAGGCACGGAGATGTCTGTGACACCCAGAGGCCCACTCCTCGGGAAAGGGGGAGAAGGATCTAACCCACCAAAGACTACGTTCGTCGCAATTTCCACTACTACTGCTGCGGTTGCCACTGTCCCGTATACTTCGCTTGTCGTTTCTGCTTCCTCCCCGCCTGCGATGGACATCTCTGTCCACCTTGCTTCCACCTCTCCTATCATGTAGATCATTCACATCCCTTCCCTCCATTTCTACTGCTACAGTGCCTGCCCTTAGCCTCCTGGAGTCTTTTGTGAAATACATGCAAAATATGTCGTTTGAGGTTTCGGGAATGCTTACTAATCCCATGGTGCAAGCTGCAATAGCTCAAGCTATGGCCCATGCTCCAGCTTTCCCTTTGCCTTCTGAACCACCAAGAATGCAAGCAACAATGTAGATATCTGATGAACTTGAATGACGACAGATTGAGGCTGCAACGAGGCCAGAGGACGAAGAATTTGAGTACCATGAGCATCCATTGTTCAAATGTCGGGAGATAGATGAGGTAGCCTATGAGTCCTCTAGTGAAAGCAGCGAGGAGCTGGAAGCTGAACTAATAAGAGAAACAAATGACCCCGAGATCAATGAAGAGTGGGGCAAGCAACTTAAGGAAATTGAGGATAAGGAAGTTGAGGATCGGCTTGAACGAGAAGAGGAAATTGCTGTACCGGAGACTGAAGGCAGCAAGTCTCCAACTGAGGGGCATGATCAAACCTTAGAGCATGATGAAAAGGACTCTATCCATGAAAATGAACAAGAGGGGAAGCTCGAGGAACATGAACAGGGCCAAGATGGAGAAGAAAAGGGTGTTGAAAGGGAGGATCCCTCCAATGAGCAGTAGCACATCGAGTCTTCCCTTAAGTATATATCACTCGAACAAGACTCCGATGAGGAGAAGAAAGATGGAGACACTGAGAAGAGTGCTATTGTTGTCAGAGCTATTGAGCTCAAGAAGGAGGACAATAGGGATCAAGCTGAGTTACCTAGGGAAGAGCCCCAAATACCTTATTGGCTAGAAAAATAGTTGAAACAAAAGACTCCCACCTTGAAAGATCCCAAGGCAAGGTTGGAAGCCATTTTGGCCAGAGCACGAATAAGCACCAAGAAGGAGAAGAAGCCTAAGATTAGATCGAAGGTAACCATGGATGCCTCAAGATCTAGGGTGGTACAAATAGCGACACCAATGGTTGGAGAAAAAGGAATAACTTATAACATCTCCAACATCGACTAAGGAGTGGCCACAAGGGAGTAAAAGGTCTACCATCTCTGGGAATCGGTCACCACGGTGGTGCACCTTATTCAACAGGATAAGATTTCTAAGGAATAACTCAAGGCACAAGTGGTTGATCTAATGACCTATATCTAGTAGTGGTCATCCCCGGATGAGCAGCCCATGACGTCATTCGCCCCACCTCAGTTACTATCTTAGGAACAAATCAATAAACTAGAAAAGAGAAGGAACTTGGATAAGACTACGGAAAACTGGTTCCAGCAGGTCTTGGACATGGGGAACATAGGTATCAACTTGGCTGTCTGGACAACAAATAAGTTCTTGGAGGTATAGAGCACCCTTGAAGGTACGAGGCAGGTCTGCAAAGAGTTTCCAAGAAAGTATAGAGCAGCCTACCCGAAGATTGAGGCTATACTCACATTGCTAGGCGAGGTATGGGAGAATGAATTTTCCCTCAAAGATGATGATCACTGGCTAGTAGTTACGTGGAGGCAAGATTTCGATCACTAGAAGAAGAGGCTGTAGCAGATCCTAGAACGTATAGCACCAAATATCGAATGGGCCAAGGAGTCAAGAGAGGAGTGCACTCGATACCTCAAGTTAATGACAGGGTACGAGCTACCTGCTGCTGAAATAAATCAAGAGAACATAAAGCCACACTTCTTGAAGAGCATGGAAGATGGGATGTCGGCTGAGGTTACCACAGACTTCATGAGTTTTTCTGCCCGAGCCTTCGCGCAGTTAGAACTTTTCAGGGATAATGCTATCAAATATGATGATGACTGGAAAAAGCTCGTCAGCAATTCTCAGGAATGGAGTTACCAAGTGCTACAGCCAGATATCATGGAAGTAGATAAGCTCCAACCGATGATCTTGAACTTTGTGGAGTATGCAGCATTAAAGAAATGTGAAGGAAACCCTATCATCAATGAAGAATTCCTCAAGGAATAGCTGCAGCAAAGGGAAAACAACAAAAGGATGAAATTGCTACACTGTTATCACTAGATGACAAAGTAGGGAAAAGACAAGAGGTGTCTTATAAATGAAATATATTTGGGGGTAGGTGAAACTCTAGTGTAAAGTGAATCTTGGCCACACAATAGAATCAAATCCTGGCCATTAATTTTTCTGTTTGAAAACTATAAATAGGGCTCTTCTCCTCTCATTTTAAGAGAGTTGAGTTGTTGTAAAGGCATGCTGCAAAAATTATAATAGAAAATACAATCATTTCTTGGTGTATTTTTGGGTTTCTCTACATGTTTCATGATTCTTCTCCCCTTAGTTAAAACTTTGCTTCAAATTACTTTGTTGTTCTTGTTCCCTTTAGTTAGCTGTAGTGGATTTAGTATGTTGTCTTTGGTTTCAAAGATTTATGCTGTGTGTATGCTTTCCTTGTCCATACTTTTGGCCATTTGTTGATGGTAAATGACTATGTAAAGTTAGCCTGGACTACGATTTCATAGATGCTCATTAAACTTTGTCTTTGTTCACATTTACATGGCGAATGAATGATGAATATCTACATTCCTTAGAAGATAGCATAGATTTCATGACATTGTGAGAATTCAGATTAAGTGAAATTTTGTTTAAGGAAACTGTCCACAGCAAGAACCTCCATGATCACTGTTCATTGGTAGTTGCAGGTCCAGGAACCATCCTTCTCCCTTTCCCTTTTTCCTTTTTTAGAAACAATTTGTGCTAAGGTTCATTGGACGTTGTAAGGCCAAATCCGACGAAACAATGGAGTCCATGACTGCTATCCGAACCTACAGCGAAGTGCAGTAATTTCATATTCAAAGAATTCCATTCATTGACCCAATTCTACTATAGTTTAAACCACGTAAGACCGCCTTGTGATTCCAGTAAAATCACATCAAAAACCTAAGATATTCCAAGCACCATCATGACCTGACATCCGAGAGACCTTGGGATAGTGTTCTACAATTTGATTGTGGAAGATTGTCTTCCAAGAGAGGTGATGCACCTATGCATTACTTGTGTTGAGAAGTGCATAAAAACACCATCAATAGGTATGAGTGAGAAAAAATGAAATAAAGAGATCCTCTGTGTTATTTTAATTATGTAAATTGAAAAGGGATTGGTGCTCCTTGAAATTGGTGTTTCAAAATAAGGGGTTGGTGCTCCTTGAAATTGGTATCTCTAAATGAGGGTTTGGTGTTCCTTGATTTGGTGCTCATAAATTAGCCTATAAGGCATTGTTAACAATGGTTTTCAAATAAGAGCTTGAAAGGCAGCAGTTAGGAGTGATTTTTCTACCCCAGGAGGATTTTGCATTCGACATATATTTTGTCTCATTGTTCATTTGTTATTTCACTGTAGTTTAGGAGTGATTTTTCTACCCTAGGAGGGTTTTCCACTCGGCATATCTTGTGTGTTTTCCACTAGGTTTTCATTTGTTGTTTCACTACTTTATTATGAGAATTCTTTATTGTTCATTGTTTAGCAATTACATTTCTCATTTCAGTTTATGAATGATTGCATTCAATTCATGAATGTACTTATCATTGAAATATTGAGAACAAATGTCTGCTATGGTTTATTTTCTAAAAAATGTTAAAATATGTTAAGACACTGATTCACTCTTCTTAGTGTCATTTTCACTCCAACAATATGTAGGCGAACATTGGAATATATAAATATATATTATATATGCATCAATATATATAGATATGTTATTATATTTAAATAATGACAAATATATGTTAATATGTGTATATGTATGTATAATCAAACAACATATACATATTTGTGTGTTTTTGTATTTAAGTGATTTCGAAGGATATTTGAATATATATGTAATCGATTTAAAATGATAGATATATATAAAATGTATAAATATATAATTAATTTCAAATATACATAAATATATCTATATATGTATATTATATATTCATAAATTTTAGAATATATGTATAAATATAAATATTGATATATATATATATATATATATATATATATATTTATTATAATAAAAGATCAATTTATAATATATATATATATGTATAAATAGACATGAAGGTAAGAATATACTATTGTTAATATAAGTATATCCACTGGGGATTATGTCAAACTAAAAACATGTTACTAAAGTTATAAGGCTCCAAAGTATAAGCATATTAAATGCATAGAGGCAATGATAGAAGTATGAGCAAGTTAAAGCCACACTTTAAGGGAGAATATGCCACAAAATGGCGAAAATAATAGAATTATTGGTGATTTTTTTGAAACCAAAAATGTTGCCCAGTATGGGGCACACAACCTACAAGGTTTGAGATGTCAAATATGCCACATATGGCATGATCAACAATTTAACATTCATAGCTATTGATATATCTACAAAATTGCCCAATATAGGCATATGAATTGCAAGAGTATAGTAAACCAAATTACAATGACTAAAGGAAAAGTGAAATACGAAACCATTTCTTAGTATGATTTCATATTCTTCCAAGCATTTGACTTAGTAAATTAGCATGAGTAAGTCAATTCAAGTAGACTCAACAATAGAGGTATAAACTAAGTTTGCTAAGGATTGTATATGTGTCAATTTTATGCATTTTTTTCTAACAAAAATAAGACAAAGGGGCACCTAGTTTTCCATTTGATCTACAAAGCATTAGAATGAAATTTGGATTTTTATTTTTTCTTTTAGAGGTGGCATAAATTGTTAAAGGTGACCTAACCATTAGCTATTTTATAGCATTATTTTTCTCATTATTTAGTTTTCCATCATTTTGCTAAGATTATTCAATCGAGTTGAGTTGTTGAGTGAAAATATTGAGTTCATTTCGTGAGTTGGAGAGCAATTTTTTGAGTGAGTTGAGAGTATTATTTTAGTAAGGTTGTATGAATTGCTAGGGTGAAATGAAGTTGATTTGTGAAGCTAAGAAAGTAGGAGGCTAAAAATAGAATCATTTAGGAGAAGATTCCAGAGATTTATTTGTTGGAAGGATTATTGCCTAGGCATGGTTGATATTCAATCTCCATTTATCTCTTTTATTTTGGAAATGAATTGTGTGTTGATTGGATAATGTTGTGTTATTATTGTATGTATTCTCTTGCTAAAAGATAGAAAGAAATGCTTGAATTTTCATGAAGTTGAATTAGGGAGTCTCTATATAGTATGATATGATTTTATCATGACTATATATGTTTGAATAGTGAAGTTATTGAAGAATCAATATATTATAATAGTGAGTATTTATTGCTTGATTATTTATGATTTTCGCAATGATATGGTTTATCGTCATAATTAGAAATCTAGGTAGAATGATTTTATGATGAAAACACCTAAGTACTGGTTAGAATGTATGGGTAGAGAAATCATGTTCTCAAATGGTTATTTACCTTATGTGATAAGGGTAAGATATTCCCTAGGGCTAGGGTATGTATTGAATAGGAGTTTATATCATTTTTCAACAAAAGAGTTAGAACATGCAAATATGTCCTCATTATCTTTTGATTGATACTATCTTATACATTTGACCTAGAGTCTATTAAATACATATTCATAGTATTCAAATTCTAAAGAAGATGAATTTATGTCTCGACAACCCAAATCCATAATACGAGGATACATGTTAAGGTGCGGAATCACAAATTCCTCTCAATAGAAAATGTCCTCCAAATCAGATATTGATTTATCATTCATTTCAAACATGTAAATATATGTGTCATAATGAGAGAAAAGATATATGATTTTCCACTTATTTAGACATATAGGAGCCTTGTATAAATTATGCAAAGGATAACTTTCAAAGGACCATGAGGGAATTAGAGATTAGTTGAATGGTTCTTAGATGAATTATTAGATGTTAATAGCTTATTTTGTTGACATATTATTTGATATTATTATAAGACTTTGTTTGTTATTTAATGTTAAGGATAACCAAATTGGTTATGGCATTCAAGAAGGATGGAGCCACATTAGATATGAAAAACAAAGTATCTGAAAATTAATACGAAGAATAAATCTTCTTGAACCAAGTCTAATTCTGATTTATTATACATATTAACATATTGACAATGTTTTAGACTGAGACAAGTTGAGTCTGTTAGAAACCAAGATCAAACATGCAAACCAAAAGGCCTTCCACAAAAGAGAAAAACAATAAAAAGCAAGAGCTTTGCATGAAGATGTGCAAATTGATATATTCATAATTAATAAATTACAAGAGATGATTTTCTTTAGAAAAGCAATGTATGCAACCCTAATGTTGACCTAAAAATAACTCAACTAAATAAAGCTTACTTATTAATTAAGTAAACTAATTATTACCTAAGAAAAACCTAAGTAAACTTAATAAAGTGTAATTAGCTAATTAATTACACCAACACCCTCCCTTAAGTGCAACTTAGGGAGACTAAAAACACATGCACCTAAAACTAAGATGAATGCAAGAAAGAATGAATGGGTCCTGGCAACAAGGCCTGATCAGGTACCTATGTACAAATGCAATAAAAGAGTAAGAGAAAGAGGAGAAAACCCAGTGGGAAAACCCCCCCTCAATGAGATGACCTACTGCAAAGAAGCACTGGAAGAACACTGTGGAGTAACACTGGAACCTGAATCCGGCAAGCAAGGAAAGATACTTCTGTTTACAGGAAACCATATCAGAATCATAATAATACACCAACAGACCTGATTCCATGGAACACTCGAAAACTCCAAACAGGAATAACTCTAGAATATATGAAGCAACAGTAGATAAAATGAATGATTTGATACTGAAATGAAGTGCAAATATGCAAGTTGCACCCTCCCAATTGCCAAAATATCCAAGTAATCTCCAAAACACCAATCAGGCCAAATCTGGAATAACAATAAAATTGGGATAGATATAGAAAAAAGTGTGTGAACAGAAACATAGAAATCCTCAATACCTTTCCAATGCCGCAAAGATAGCGAAAATTAGAGATCGTGGCAAAAAGTTATGAGCTCGAAAGCGATAAATTAACATCTGACTTAAAATAGAAATAAATGAAGCTAAACAAAAAATTACTGAAAAATAAACTACACCAAAGGAAAGTGCTCGAAATCAGCTTTCCGGAAATATCTTGTTTTCTCGATTTTCATACTGTATGCCCAAGTTATGCCAAAAAGAAAAAAACTGCTCCTTTAGGGAAAACTTGGGTTAGGAGGAGACAAAGAGGGTTGTACGGCTGATGACATCATGTTGATGTCAGCACTCCACACGAATAAAATTGACGACCATCTGGTCATCGTTGAAAAAAATCACCCCCCTACAAAAAATAATTGTGTCGTGGTCACCCATGTGACCGGCAGTGGGTGCTAGGAGTCTGGTCGGGGGTTGGGCGCATAGGGCCTGGTCCCCCATGTGACCGGTACCAACTTCAGAAGGGGTCCGTGGGGGCTGTGCTCAGGCCGGCGACACAGGAGTGGTGGAGGTTGGCAACGGTGGCGGACCGATGGCCCCCAAGTGGTCGTCTGGTGCCCGCCGGGTGGCGGATCAACGGCGAAGCTAATCAAAATTGCAAATGCTTTATTAAGCATGTTTTTTAATATTTTTTTTGGATTTTCATGTCATTTTTGCCTCATGAAGCGTGTTGGGGAGGTCATACGACCTTTGGAAAAATTATTTTGCCTCATAAACCAACTTCTCCAAAATCGATGAAACAACAGGCGTTCTTAGGGTTTTGGGGCGCTGTGAATGCAATGGTAGTCTTCGTTTTGCTCCAAGATGCTTCGAAAAATAGTCTACCTCCAGAGCTTCCAAAAAAACACCAAACTTCAAAACCTCACAGATCTGGCAAACAATGACCAAAATTTGCAAAATGAAAGTCAATCCTGACTTTTTCCAGCACTCCGAACCCAATGGTGAAGCCCGATCTGATCCAAAACGCTGCATAGATAGGCTCAAGGCATGAAATCCTTGAGGAACCCCTAATGAACTCTACAATGATTTTCTCCAGAATTTGAGAAGGGGTTGCATGTCAAGGCTCTGATACCATGTAAGAAACCAAGATCAGACATGCAAACCAAAAGGCCTTCCATAGAACAGAAAAATAATAAAAAGCAAGAGCTTTGCATGAAGATGTGCAAATTGATATATTCAGAATTAAGAAATTACAAGAGATGATTTTATTTATAAAAGCAATGTATGCAAACCTAATTTTGACCTAAAAACAACTCAACTAAATAAAGCTTACTTATTAATTAAGTAAACTAATTATTACCTAAGCAAAACCTAAGTAAACTCAATAAAGTGTAATTAGATAATTAATTACACCAACAGAGTCTAGTCGGTGACATGGAGTCATCAATATTAACTAATTATGTATTAGGTAAGAGAGTAGTTACTTCCTTGATTAAAAGGAAGGAACTTGAATAAGAGTAGTAGCCTAACCTAGGGTGTTAAAAGTATGTAACCGTGTATTCAAGTGATTGTGTTAAACTTACTTGGTCTATTAATTCAATATTTGTGAGTCTTCACTTTGAAGGGAACCTTGATTTTGATTCTTAGTATTGGTGCAAAATTTACAAGTATGGAAACAGGTAATCTAGCGAATGAGTCAAGCCGTAAAGGTCTATGATGTTACTATTAGTGTGTTATCACTTTTGTTAAACCTTGATTGTGGATGTAACCCTTGAGGTTTAGTGGTCATATAGTTTCCAAGTCGAGTAAGGGTGGGTGAACATATGACTCTGCTCATAGATGTGGAATTATTATATATATGATAAATCTTAGGCCAAAGTAAGTGTAAGTTGCAACTATGTACACTTGTTAGTTCACTGTGATCTAGGGTTACATACTAGTCAATAGTGTCATTCTACTTGGAAGGAATCCTTTGTATGGTTGTACTAGGTATGTAGGAGACAACACCAGATACTCATATGTGCTCTATTGTGATTTTTATACAATTTTTTTCTTTGAAGGGTAGGGCCATCTTACGAATTAGGTAGATGTGCAGGGGACTGTAGTAAGTCTATGGTTGGTAGAAAAACACTTGGATGATGTTATCACTCTTGCAGTTGGTTGTCAAGTCTTGTGAAATATAAGGTGCATGATCCATAGGTGGACACCTTGACCCTAAGTGAGATCCATGGGTGGAAACCTCAAGCACTGAACCGTTGAACCATTGAACTTAGGTGAGTTATGATATGTATATGTCTATGATATTGAATCATTCATAAAATGTATTTGAAAGATGAATTTCATTATTATAAATTATGTAATGGTATATGCAATGAGCATTTATAATAATGAAAAGGAAATATTTTTATTTCCATATGCTTGAGGACTTGTGTTATTTACTTTCAAAAATTAAAATTTAGGTCAAATCTGTTGGGTAAATTTGGGGTACATGTTACATGTGGTATCAGAGCTACTAGGTTCAACACTTGGATCTATGAGGTCATTAGAAATATTTTTTTGCATACATTATCAATGGTTGATGTTGAAAATTTCTTATGCCAAGATGGCAAGGAAAATCAGAATAAGGGAAATAGTAAGGAAGCCAACTTTCCTAAAACTTGTCTAACTTTGGGGCTAGGAAATAATCATCCCTAGAGGATAAAAACTCCTAAATCAACAACTCATATATATACAGATGCCCTTGGATTGGGTAAGATATGCAATTGGGTTTATAGGAAGGTTATGAATGATTACCTATGAGTACCTCCACCCTTTAGAATTGTTTAAATGACTCTGAGGGTGAGAAAGAACCGAAGTGATTCCTCTTTCTAATAGAAACCTCTAGTTATAGAGTCAAATATTATGGATTAAATAAGGATACTATGAATCTATGAATATGATTTATGCTTATTAATGCAAATGATAATGGGAAGCATAAATGAGAAACATCAAGAAGTGGAAAAGTCAACATATTGTGAATCATAACCAATGAGGGAGGTACCTAGGAGGTATGGAAACCTTTTGACAAACTTGATTTCAAACAGGATTAAAATCTAGCAATCCACTCTTCCACAAGGGATAGTCGAGGTGACCAGGAGTCTTGCTCTCATGATCCTCTACAAAATCCAAGGGATATTGTTTACCATGGAGGATGGTCTCCACCTTCACGTCCCCTATCTCCTCAATGGGACACTAGTTGGCCTGACACTAACAAACTTCCCTATGTGTTGCTTTCTATCTCTCTAGTTCACACTTAACCGCCCTCAAAGGAGAATGTTGAAGACAATGCTCTCATTGGCTGTGAGCCAATTGATGATTGTAACCCTTGTAATGTTTGGGGGAAACCTAAGGGTAAAGATCCTCCCTTTCTTGGCATAACTACTTAATGTAATGCTTTGTTGTTTCAGAGCTTGGCCCTTTTCTAGATGTGTGTGTGTGTGCGCGCTCTCCTACCAACCTCCTTTTTTTATGAATATTGTAATTTTTCTTTAAATTAATACAAATTCAAATAGGATATATTCTTAAAATAAAATCTTTATGATTTTTCTCTAATACTAATCTTAACCAAAATAGAAATTTATAGTATATTACATGAGAGGCTACTAGTTTATTTGTTTGTTTTGAAACATTAGGCTATCTAGATAACTTGATATTTTTGATGATTTGATAAACCACTCTCCTCCCATATTTCCACCTTCGCCCCCCCCACAAACATATTTAAATTCTCTATTTTTTCTTTTAGTTTTTAGTTAATTATTATTAGGAGGACAAATATGTAATAATAGCATAACATTTTCTCCAATGGCTTGCCCTGCTCTGAAAATCCCTAGAACCCCTCCTGCGATTGTCCACGGCAAACCTTCTCCTCACGACGCACCTTCGTTTGGGGCTTCCAGTGACTCTGAGGCTGGCGGATCCGATTCAGTGGCCTCTCCTACCACCCCGCAGCTCGACTTCAAGGCGGCTTTGGGCACTCATGCTGCGAACGCAGACCCACCTGGTTCCTGCTCATCGCCAAACAAAAATGTCTGTCATCGCTCCCCCCTCCGCCCCTAGGCCCTTCTGCCTCCCTTCCATCGTTCTGTTGCAATTCCCGAGATTTTCCTAGACGACACTGCCTTTGACAGGGAAACATACCTACAAGAGCATGCCCTAATTTGCAAATTCATGCATAGTTGGCAGAAATTGTGTGATTTGCATTCTTGGATAAGCGAAAATTGGAAAGCACACATGGAAGAAGAAATTTGTATCTATCCCTACGCCAGGGGGTTTTTCATTCTAGAATTTGAATCTTTGGCTAATAAGGAACTGATTCTTAACACCAACCCATGGTTCTATCAAGGTGACTTCCTCTGCATCAAGCCTTGGCATCCCTCCTTCGATCCTCGGTTGGAAATGTTTTCCTCTGCCTTTCTCTGGGTAAGATTGCCCTATTTACCTCTACAATTCTAGGAAATAGGGAGCCTGAAAGCAATAGCCAATGGTCTTGGCAAATACCACTGTATTTCCAAAGAAACAATCAATTTTGAAAGCTCTACATACGCTCGTCTATGTGTCGAATTCGACCTTTCCAAAGGTTTACCGGATGAAATCTCTTTGAAGATTGGGAATAGAAGTTGGTGTCAACCTGTAGATTATGAAAAGATCCCATTCAGGTGCAAAAAATGTTTTTCAACCGCTCATTGCACTTCATAGTGCACCAAGAAGCAGTCCTATTGGTGTGGTAATGATGCCCTCAATCAACCCACTTGGTGGATTGGGGCTGAATCTAGCCACTATGTTGTTGATCCGAATGAGGAAGCTGATTTTCCTGCCTTGAAAGCCTCCAATGAGTCTATCTTGTATTCCCATGCCCCCGCTCACGGGTGTATGCCAGTTTTGAGCTCTAATGATGGTGGTGTCACTCCTCCCCCCCTCGTGAAATCAGTACCAGTATCAATGGTCTTCTCCTCGCTGGCCTCTGGTCCTGAAGTGGTCCCTCCTGTTCCATCATTTGGTGGCTTGCCAATGACGGTAAATTGCATCAAACAAAATACCAATTATGTGCTTGAGCAACATTGGACAGAGGTAAAGAGGAAAGAATCTGCCTATCCCAAATTAGACAAGCATAGTGAATTGTTGATGCTAAGTATCATGGTTCACATCCTTTCTTGGGCAGTTGTTGGTTTTGGAGTTTATAAGGTCTTTTGTCTGGTTTGTCAAGTAAGATATTTGGCCAGTGCTGGCATGGCGCAACCCTTGGTTTGTTAAATAGGATTATTGGCTAGTGCTGGCTTGGCGCAACCCTTGTGGCAAGGGTTTGCTTTCATTTGTTCTTTTGATCATGTAAAACGGGAGCTACCCCCTTGGTAGCACTTACCTATAAAAAAATTAAAATGTAATAATAGCATAAATCAATAATTAAATTCTATGTGAAAAGAAAAGAAACACTTAATGGTAATTTTAGATTCTAGTTAATTAATAAGTAGTTCATTTAAATTTGAATTAAAAGAGAGATTAAATGAGATGACAAAATGAAAAGAGGATACAAAAGTTTCATTTTTTGTCAATTTTATGTTGTTGATGTGTGATAAATATGTTGCTGGTTGTAATTGATAGTTAGAGAGTTGATTTTGAATTTTTGTTCTAGTACTTGTAATAAAATCTACATATTGATGTAGTACTAGACTTAACATGCAATTTTGTCCAGCACACCTTTCAATCTTAAAATCCAGTCCTTTAATTGTAGATCTATCCATTGTTGATGTAATGTTTTGCATTTCACTCGTCACTTTAATACCTACAACTAAACAAGGGATTGTGCTAAAATGCACATTAGAACTGCTCCGAGACAAAAGATTAATGACCTTCACTTGTCATGATAATGAGTCAATCTCTTTTAAATTAGTATACAAATTTAAAGACATGTCACACATGTAATAATGATGTATGCCTATAATATATAATTATGTTCTTTAGATTAATCTAAAAATAAAATAATATTATAATTGAAATCTCAATACTCAATGTCACTTCTTACTAATAATGACTTAAAAGATGATTATAAATACATATCCTTATTAAACTTGAAGTTTTTAAGAATGGATTAATAAAATAATAATAATTTTTAAAATAATATATTTGAAAAGCAATAATTCTAATTTCAAAAAGTGTAAACTAAGATGTAATTCAACCTATTCATGAGACCACCCACAAAATTAAAAAAATGTTATAAAATGTGATTACCTACACCATTAATAACCTAAATAAATAACAATTCATACATAATTTTAACACTAAATACCATTTAATAAATCAAATTAAAAACTATAAAACACATATTTATAACATTTGTATAAATATTCAATATGTCGAAATTTCCCTTGCACTGTGAATCAAATCGAGAATCTGCAATGCAATGTAACATTTTCAAGACGTAGTGTCACAATATATAGAAACTATTGCTTTCCTAATCTGAGACCCTGTACTCTTCGAGCTTTCGGGAACAAGCATGGCGCTAACCATATCAACTGAGTGGTGTACCAATGCCAGAATCAACATCCACACGAGCACTTCGTGCTCATTCTTAACACCGTTGAACATTTCCAAGCCTTCAAAGCTCTCCTTCAGCCACAAACATGTTGGGAATAGTGATAACAGAAAATTTTCTTGGAGCTCCAAGAAGTCGCTTATTTGTTTCAAGGCCATTACAAGGCATGCATTTCCCAAAAAGATTACTATGCCTGAACAGGATGAAGAGAATTCCGGCGACAAGGAGGACGAATGGGACTACAAGAAATACCAGGCATTACTCAGAGGAGGGGAAGAAGTTACTTCTGTACTAGAAGAAATGGTAGAATTGGTAATACCATAAATACGAGTTTATAGGAATTCAGTGTATTGGTGATTGCGAGGTTTTGTAATTTTTTTAGGCTTTTGTTAAGCTTGGCGCGACTCAATCTGATGGGCTTATTGCAGTTGAAAGATATAGCAATGGACGCTAAGTCGGAGGAAGTTGCAGTTCAGATAGCAGCTCAAGGAGTTGTGGGGAGGAGAGTGGATAGTCTCGATACCAGCTTCATGATGGCTCTAGATTTCATGCTTGGGCAATCTGAGAATGAACATGACCAGGTTTGGCTAGAATTTTTTAAATGTATGCGTATCTTTGTATTTCTAGAGAGCAAAGGATATATGGGTATTTGGCATTTTACCTGGATTCATAATAGTAATTTAGTGAAGAGACTATTTTATTCATAGGAATTACCAAAGTGATAAGGGCATGTGTTGCCTGTTACGGCCTTTGCCATAAGGGCATATAGCTGTATTTTCAATCTAAGTGATTCCGTGTTAAAACTGTGACTTCAAAGTAGGAAATTCCCGTTTGGATTCATTTTCTTATTATTCTTTGGTCCTTATAGATTTGATGTTGCTTGGGTGCAATGGATGGTTCTAAGGGAATTAATTGACTTTTTATGGTTCATTTGATTCCCTAGATTTTCTTACCGGCCACTGAGTACACTTAGGAGCTTTTTCTGTCAAATGGTCCCACGGATGTTATTTTCAACTCTCCTGCACTTTTTTTTTGAGAGTATTAGCTGCTATTAAAATTCTTTCCCAAAGAAAAATTCTTTAGCGCAGCCGTGCATCTTCAAAATTCTTATGTGGTTGCTGCAAATATTCAGCCCTCGTCTGTCCACAGCCCATGAAAATCTCACTCTTAAACAATAGTTTTTCTGATTTTAATTTTTTGTATTTCTTACACACATAATGAGTTACATGACTACGTGTGGCTTAAAATTAGGAGCACCAACCCCCTCCAAGGGAGTCCTAATATACTCATTTCATTTAGGTAACACTACATTGCTGAGTAACTAAGAATAAATACTAGAACTTGCACTTAAAAGAGGTTCAAGGATTACGCCGATAGATTTTTTCCACTAAGATAAATCTGAATTTTTCCTTTACAGATATTGGGTATTATTTGATTTTGGTTTTTTGAAGATTTCACATGATATTTTGGAGGATTTTACTATTAAATGACAACTGATTAATCAGCAGCTGAAACTTGTTTTCTGGCAACTCAACAGTGGTTTAACTGTGAGTAAATCTTGTTTTCAGGCGTGAGACAGGTTTACTGATCAAGTTTGGACTTGCAAGTCCACAGGAGAGCCTATCGGCTAATTGTCATCCCTTACCCCTACTGTTCATTTACTAGTTTTAATTCTTGAAAGATGATATTCTATTGCATGATTTCTTACCTTCCATAACACAAGGATGTAAACTCTTGTAGCAGCGATACCCATCTTGATATACAATATAGTCGGCAGAAAATACAAAATGGTTGGACAACAAATAATGGCAAAATCCTTGCACCAAATATACCATTCCTAATGGTTTTTTGTTATATATTTGTCGAATTCTCTACTGCTTCTGTTAGCAATCTGCTTGCAAAATATAATGTCTTGTCCAATTTCTGTACCCTACCCCCGACAAGCTAATCTACATCCAATCACATAGTTCAAGACATCGACATGAACATAGAACTCCTTCCACTTGGAATGTGCCAACATAGGCACACTAAATGGCATTATCTTCAATATTTCAGAAGCTTCTTGTTGGGTTGGACCCCTTTCATACGGTCTACCCTTTATTAACAGATAATGCAATGGATGATGTATCTCTATGCTAGCCTTTCAAATGACACATTCATGCAATTTCCCATATAATACCATCAATTTATACTTTTGGCTTCAACAGCAATTGTGTATCTCAAAATCGTATGCATCGCAGAAGTGCCTTCAGTTATTCCCTCCATCTCATATATGTATCAGTTACTTAGAAAGGTCTTCCAATCCTAGTAGACATATAGGATTATAGTGGTGAGTATTCCCGCCTGTCACGCGGTTGACCTGGGTTCGTTCCCCAACAACGGCGCCAAATGTTTACTTGCTATGGGGTTTTCACAGGATCATGGAGTAAACTAGAGTTACATCAATAATAACAGAGCATAACATTACACGAGAACGGCACAGAATAAGATATTGCATTCATTCATTAATTATAGCAGCAATTACATCATAATAACATCCTGTCCCGACTACCAATGAATTTATCATATAAATAGCCAGCTGAGGTTGGTTGAGATACCAACTGTCGGCAACACTTCATATAACTACCCAACTGTCAGATTAATTTTCGATTACAACTTTACATTAATCTGTGCACAAGTATTATTCTATTTTATTTTATACATACTATTAGTATGGCTGATTACAACTTAGTTATTTATAAACATGGCCGACTACACAGGATACATATAGAATGGTTAGTTGGAATGTTGTCCATGCATTACATAATCCAATGTTCATCTCACTTGATATCATTTCCTTTCACTGAACTGTATAAAACTACCATCCAATTCTTGGGCACAGAGAACATTGCAGATGGTTTGTCTCTGGGTTCACAAGTGAACAAAAGCAGGGCTCGACAATCTTTATTCTCAAGCGTACAGATAGAATGGTGTAGAAATTATATGTATATGGCTTTGTTACTATATTATGATTAAAACACATGTATCCTAGTTATTAATGTTTGGTCCTGCTTCATTTACAGAAGAAGTGGCTCCTAGAGGTGATAAAGGATACAGTGCTGTCATATATGACAAAGAAATTGCCTCCACATGTAAGACCTATCTATGCTTATCTTATGCTATAGCTATTTCTTAATTTATTAGAACAGATATTCTTGAGAAGAGACAATCATATTTCACATGTAATAATTTTAAGATTCTTCCTTGACTACCATGTTTTATTGTTTTTAACTTAGGTGCAAGTGGTTGGGATGCTTTGCCGAACACCTAGGAAAGAGAGCCGCCTAGAGTTACTTCGCCGTGTTGCTGGAGGTGGAGGAACATTTGATTATGAAAATGGAGGGAAAGTTGTGCTTCCAAAAGCCAATCTGAATGACATTGCCAACCAAGCAGATGATTTGTTAGAGGTAAGTAAGCATTAGTCACTTAGTGTTTGTCCAGATACACTCATATCTGCTTTTTAGTTATCTTTGTTTTGAAGTAGAATTAACTCAAATGGAAAAGGCTGTTTAAGTTCTATATCTTTATTAATCATGGAGCAAAGATTTGATGGGGAAGATAGCCAAGTACTTGAGCTGATGCCATCACGTGTGATGGTAATGACCGACAGTTCATCCAGAAGAGTGTGTCGACAGTCAACAAGTCAAAATTACAGAACCCATCTAAAACACAACTCGTTTGATTATGTACATGCTGACCATTCATATGTATATATATTGTTAAAAATTAGGTAACAAGTATCTCAAGATGCAGATATAATGATCCTCATGAGTCCTTATTCACAGGCTTACATATCCACCAAGTTTTGACAGAGGCAGTTGGTGTCTACAACGTAAAGGCTGGCAAAATACATGTGACCTGCTACTGCTAACATTTATACAATCTTGCAGCTAATAACTGACATCATCTAGTTCAAGTAATAATCCAGACTATAACACCTGCACCCCATTTTACTTCATCATCCTGTCCATTAAATGAGCATATTATGGATCATGTACTGATCTGACGATGCCTGCAAAGATGCAAATTAAAGGCAGACCTAGGTTCAACTTGCCATGATAACAAAAGGATGAAAGAAAAATAAATGATTTGATGTTGAGGAGTTAGATTGCCATTTATACAGGTTGAGGTTAGATAGTATAATTATTTAGACAACCACATAGATTAACAGTTAAAACATTTTCAAATGCCTGCAAAGATGCTAATTAAAGACAGACCTAAGTGCACCTTACCATTACAACAAAATGATGAAAGAAAAGTAAAATGATTTGATGATGAGGAATTAGATTGCCATTCATACAAGTTGAGATTAGACATCTTTAAATAATTTAGACAACTACATGGATCAACAGATAATACATTTTCAACAGTTGGGTTTAGAAAATCTCTCCCCAATGTTTGATCTGTCACATTGAACAGTCCCATTCTCAATTATACATCTCTATCAATATAGAGAGTTTTGCAGAAAGTAAGGTAAAGAAGAAAGGCTGGTAAAATGACAGCCTTCCACATTCATCATTGTTATAATCTCAGTTAAAAGTCTGCTGTAGTTGCCATATATCTAGCAGAAATCTGAAACTGAAATACTTAAAAAGTTGAACAGATATAATGTCTGAAATATGAAAATCTATTATTCAATTGAAAATCTGATCTACTTGGAAATAAAATCTGGAACTCCTGGAAGCTGAAATATGTAATTGCTGAAAAAAACTGAAATCTGTAGCTTCTGAAAAATCTGGATTGAACTCACTTTTTTCTGATACACTGTAGAAAATATTTCAGACAGTTGATGGAAAGGAGTTAAGTTTCCCATGAGGGTATAGGCGCAAACTCAGGCTACACATTTTCAGGAACAATATGGATGCTGCCTTGGCTTAGATGGTCATTGTAGACTGTGAGCAACCTCTTACATTCAAAACATAATTTCCCCTTAGAGGGAACAAATTCTTTTATAAACTGTACTATGAAACAGTATATTAATTGCCTACTGATTGAATGGACAAATTGAATCTGGACACATTGGCCAAAAATATAGGTTGGTGGACTAACTTCCTAAAAAGATAGATTGGTCCATTAATGATGGGCTATCGATTTACATTGAAAAGATGGGTTCGGAACTAACTACTAGTGTCATTACTGGCCTGCTTACAAATAGGAAAATCATCTTTAGACTTAAAACAACAGGACAGAATGAGAAAGTGTTGCCTCAATCTTGTTGTAGGTTTTTTGCTTGATCCTACATTGGCATACAATCTCTGTTCACGTTATACTCTGCCTGCATTAGGTTTTTGCAACATGGGAACTAAGACGGGAGATAAGAGAGCAAAAAAATCTAAAAACAATATTAAGGGGACATTTATTTGATAAACTGAGTTTGATGATGAGAGCAAACCTATGTTCCACGGCGTTTCGGGGACAGGGACGAGGGGACAGCAGGGGACATGTTTCCGGGATGTCCCCTAGGGGGCCATTTTAGGGGATGGCAGGGGACGGCGATATACAAATTTATATATATATGAATTTTTCAAAATTTATTAATATATTAGAGAGAGAGAGAGGGAAAGAGAGATAGATATATGCCAATAACTGATAACAACAATATCAATATGTAAATATGAAATATCCCTTGTCAAATCTGCCCTTAAATGTCTGCTTTTGTTGTCTGAAATTTCGTCAAACAGTTTGCTTGCAAACTATTCAACTGCTGTATATGAATTCTTTTTGTGTTTTCAATATTTGAATGATTGCATAAACGTTAAAGGCTTCTAAATGAATGATCTAATGACTGAGATATGTCTGAGAATGCAATGCAATGCTTTTTTTTGATTTTCCAAATGCAAGAAATGACTAAAACAAATGAAAATGTGCACCTACAGCATCATGACATTTTTACAAACAGTTGTATGCATTCACCAACTCCATAACAGAACTGATTACAATCCTGTAAATGACTTTGAACACTTTAAAGCATTCCTAACTCAACTTAATACATTGCCAAATAGACCATTTGAAATACAACTTCAAATCTGATATGACAAATGATGTCCAAGACCAAATGCAATCTCAACTGCTGTATGCAACTGTAATCTGATATGAATGCAACCTATCATGCTGAGCGAAACAGCGATTTACTAATCAACTCAAGAGGACAGTAATTTGCATGTACAATACATCTAACTTATTAGAAATGGAACCTGGGCATCGCCTTATGACAGACTGCTGTAGATGTGCATTGCTGGGCCGAACCTTGACCAAAATCGTCCCTTATGATGTCTAAAGGCAGCGCCTGGGACCTTCAATGGGCTGTGACTCTCTTCCAAGCCAAGACGAATTTTTATGGAGCCTCCCACAATGAAATCGCACTTCCTGATTGCTGCGCCACTTCTTTGAATACCGCGATTTCTTCAAGAGGGAAAATAAAATCGCATTCTCCTAGCAGCTGGAAATCGTCCTCCAAAGATAGATTTGTATTCTTCCAAAAACTTGCAATAATCTTCTCAAAATCGTCCTTCTTCATCTGAGAATGATGATCAAAAACCAGCAAATAATTTCTCCAAATCCTTCTTCCCCAATATCTCAAAATTTGGCCAAATGCCATGAAATTTTGCTCCAAAATGAGAATGCAATTAAACCAATGATGAACAATGAATATGTCCACCTCTCAAAATAGGGATGGGGCCATCTTCAAACCCAAGAAGTCAAGGGATCATCAACTTGATCAGACTGAAATTAATCTTCAGCCAAGAGACAACTCAAATGCCAAAACCAAACTCAATTCTTCGTGTCTTCAAATGAATTTGAAGCTTTCTTTTATATTTTCCCTTAAACGCCCCAGCCAAGACCGACTTAGGTAAAAATAATATTTTGTTTCTTTTATTTTTTATTTTTCATCTTTCACATGAGACACGTCGGCCCACTTAATTATTTTTATAAAATTGATTTGGCATTGTGAGTGGGAATAAAATAATAATAAAATATAATTAATATTATATTTTATTTTCCATTGAAATATTTCCCTTTTTCCTCCATTAGCAAAATTCATCAAAATATCCTTTCTCTTGGCCAAAATATCATTCCCTTATCAAGATGACTAGCTCACGGGAATGGTGAATGAGCTAGTTCTCGCCTCCAAGCTATCACTCCGAGGATGGGGACATCACAAAATAAATCACAAGAGCGGTAGTATAACAGCGTAATAAATGTCAATAAAGCATTATAACAGCAGTCTCAAACATCAATAAAACCATGGTTCAAAAGTAACAAAAACAAGAAAATCCCAATAGTGCAAATCTCTTAGGTAGAGTACATAACTTCTTAGCCTTGGATGCTGATGCTTCTCAGTTATTCAAACTACTCTTGACACACAAAGCAAATTACCCTGAAGATGGATCAAGAAGTATGCTTCCTAACATTGGTAACTAAAAATGCACAGGCATTTTATCCAAAAGAGCTCCGACAAACAGGCATGCAGTGGGGAAACCTCAAATTTCTTAGGCCTATAACATTCCTCAAAGTACTACAATGGCTTTTGGATAGAAAAGTAGGGTAGAAAGCTTTTCACACACTGAAGACACACAAGGAATACAGTAACATGCACAAAAAATATACAGTACCGCACACACAAAATATATTCAAATCTGATACAAACAGAAAATATACAATAACATACACACAAATATATGCAAATCTGCATCAAAGAACCATAAAAGCATGAGTTTTTTTATGTTATTTTTGCTGCTGAAGTCTTCGCGTTTGTTTGGGGACCCCGATGTCCCCCAATCGTCTTGGGGACGACGAGACGTCCCAAACGGGCGGGGCCGTTTCCTACTCTTTGGCCTATTTCCAGGATGGCAAGGGGACGTCCCCTTTGCGTCCCCCCGTCCCGAGGACGGTAGGGGACGGGGACAGTGCATTTTGGGACAAGGGACACGTCCTCGTGTAACATAGGAGCAAACTATATTGTATATGTAATGTCCCCTTCTTGCACCTGAGCAGTTGGAGTGTTCCATTAGCCTATTCCTGAGTTCCCATAGGCTAAGTGGAGATTGTTGGGGGACTCAGAGCTAGTGTTGGGCTCTGTGGTGGTTTTCGGTGCTTTCTGGCAGTACTTTCTATTTTTAGCAGTGGCCAATTTTAGTACTTACTATTTATAGTAAGTCTTTGTGTACCTCAGTTTTGTGCCAGTTTGGTGTTTGGGAGTACTTGCTATTTTTAGCCGTGACTATTTATAGTGAGTTAAGTTACCGGGTTCTTCTATTTACCCCCCCATACCTGACAAAATACATTTTGGTTTTGGTTCTTTGTGGGTTCGGCTAGGGTTCCTCCCTGGGCCCCTGGGAGGAACCCTGGCCGAACCCACAGAGAACCAAAACCACAACGAATGGGGTTTACACCATCGAGCTTTTTCTCTAATTGATTTTTTATTTGTTAAAAGGGTAGTTTGGAGATTATGTTATTGTTGAAGAACCTTGAGATTATTATGCTTTGTATACCATTACAAAGTGCATTTTAAGGGCATCAATATATAAGAAGACTATGCTTATTGTGAGGTATCATGTGAGTCTAGTAAGCTACTTGTAAAGTGATTGTGTGAAACTTTAGACCATTATAAAAATCTAAGGAATATCTGTTACATTGTCAGTAGACAAGGGTTACACTATTGGATTTCAAGAGTTCTTCAATCGCAGATAATATGCACACATTTGAATAACATATAGGAATATATCATCTTATTCAATTTTCCAATACCCTATTGTGGAAGTGGAGCCTGTAGGTTAATGTCAGAATCGGTCTGTATAGTCCTTAAGCTGATTGAGGAGATTTACAAGGGAATGAAAACCATAAATGCCCTATTTAAGAGAGTATTTCTCCTAAATAAATGCCCCATGTTTAATAGTTTATCATTTATGTCTGATGAATATCATTGTTCTTATAATTAAATTTATAATTTTGAACATGCTTATGACATTATGTTTATATATATATTCTGAGCATACTTGAATAAGTGGTCCGCTGTATGTCTTAATTCCCACAAAGGCCTATATTTTGAACTTCCACCACAGAGCACGTGGACTTTCACAAACATTTAAAACTCCACATAGAGGCGCATGTTAACACTCACGATTTTTTTTTAAATTATACAGCCCGTGCCCATAAATCTAACTAAAACCTTTGCCAGTAACAAAACAACATTCTGGGTAGCCACACCTTTTTATGACTCACGACCTACATTAAAAAATTGCTGCAAACAATGGCGCTGAAGCATTAAAGTGACACGTCTTCCTTTCAATCAAACCCACGACCCTCAATGATGCATCTTATCTGCATAGAACGACCAAGAGGGGACAAAATGCGTCCAGGTCAGTATGCTCACGTCTGGGCTATAATGGCTGTGACCCTTCAATAATCCACGAACTCACTAAATGATTTACACCTCCTACAAAAACGACCAATATTAAACGATACCACAAAGACGATAGTGCACAAAAATCTTCTCATACGCAAAGACTTTTACGACCTCAACATTGGCATAAATCACTGAAGATATCCGAAACTCAGTCAATAAGAAGAATACATGAAGGACCTGATTTCTAAGTGTAACGAAAAAATAAGTGGTGTGCAATATCTTTGAATGCCATAAATTGACTTCATAACCGATTCAACCAGTATTGTGAAAATATAAAATCACGACTATATCCTCTCTTACAGTTCTGCAAGACCAATCCATCGATTTTCAAAGCTCATATGGCACTTATCGAATATGCTGTCCCACTCTCTGAAGCTTTTATAAAATGCATGGTCAACACACCTATTCTTTGTAACAGTATAAGTTGTTGCCCAAATTAGACAAGTCAGGGGTATGAGAATTAATCGCATGTCAGAGATGTATTTGATTGAAGCCGTCCGAATTCATTGTGCAAGGCTTTACACAAATGAATTGGACTGAAGCTGCAAGCTGCCAAAGGATAAATGAAGGTGGTGAAATATAGAGCCTATGCCATAAGAATTCGGTGGCAGGACCTGTGCCACATCTATAGGTGAAAATAAATAAAATGTGCAAGCTTTCCACATAAGCGTGGACTATCTTTGACCTACGTAGCTTCCCAAACAGACTTGCGATGCCTTCCACATCACCTTCAATCAACTCAGCTCTTCGTAAGGCATTCGCCTTCATACAACTCCCACACGTATGCCACCTCAATAAATTATTAAGCAATTCTAAGCCACGAATATGAGGTTCAACTCCAAACAGCATAGAATGATGTGCCAAACCTTTGACATCAATGCCAAAATATTCAACAATCGATATTGCAAGAAAATTGGATAGTACTCTTTCTCCACTTGTTTTTATAGGAAGCTTGATGTATCTAGAAATTTGTTTAAGAAGAATGTCATACTAAACTAGTCCAAATTTATACTTCTCATTGGTGGCCTAATACACAATTAGCTGAAATGAAACATAAGTGGATTCCAATAGGGTACCCCCTCCTTTGGTGGCTTAATGGGAAAGCACTTGAAGCCTTAAACTCCATTGAGTATTGGCACCGTTATCTACATCTCATGTTGCAAACGGAAACGGCAGACCAACGAACTTTTGGTGCTGAAATGGATGAACACATCCATAATATCAAGCAATTGAGAGAGGAACTTGAAGATCAAAGGTGTAGATTTCAAGACCAACTAGCCCAATTGGCCCAACTTACAAAGCTAGAGAAGACTAAGTCTGCTGAAAAATATCGAGAAATTTTGGAACTTTGGGCTACAAATGAGAAGGCCAAGGCTCAACTAATGGAAGTAGTACATATGGTTAAGGCATGTAGGGAATGGGATCTTCGGGCTACCCACCACTTGAAGCAACAAACAAAATAAGTTTACAAGTTATGAGCTGTTGCATCTTATCATTCCACTCCATCTTCTTCCATTTGTGGTGCTACACCTCCAAGGAAGTCTACTTCTTCTACCCCTCAATAGTGTTATGCATTTTAATTATTTGTTCTTGTCGTTTGGAAGACAACTTTTTCTTTGGGGGTGTTGATGTAGATAGTAGAATTAGTATTAGGTTTGTTTGATTACCATTGACGGGTATGATAATGTCTTGTCTGCTTGTGGTTGTTACTAGAAATAATTTGAGTAGTTGATGATGGTTGTAGTTACTTAGCAATTGTCGAGGAGTTTATAGAGGTGTTTATATAGAACTTTTGGACTCATGGAAAGGGACCATGTTTTGGAATTGTTCTCTTATCTTAGTTTTGTATAAGACCATCTAATGAATAAAGAAAGCAATTGATATATCATATGAAACTCTATTGATTACTCCACAATTCTTGTATGAATCATTTATGCGTATGAAATTAGTTTACTTTGTATTAAATAGTTGTGTATTCATTTAGCAAGTAAACGATACTTATATTAACATGTTACTATGTTATATTTAATCTACCAAAAAAGAGTGATGAGCTATTCTAGCTTGGGCTTTGTTAAAGTTTTAGCTCATATAGGAACTTTGGATAGGTTCAGTATGAATGTGCGGGGTAAAAGTTCAAGTGGTTTGACTTAGTCTATCTTGTATTTCACATTTAAAGATTAAAGTGAAAATCTTTTATTTAGCTAAATAAGTCTAAAGTGTAATTATTCTTTAGTGATTTAGACTTATCTTCCATCTTGTCCTTATATGTAATAAGGATGCCTTCTGTAAATTAAAGCTAATTTTTTGGAAGATTAGATTTTTAGCTCAAATAGTCTAAAGATAGGAGCAAGATAGAAAGATTGTTAACTTACCAAGTACTATGAATTTGCATGCAGCTGTGAGTAAGATCAGTTGTGGTGGCTACCTTGTAAGTTTTTTGAAGGAATGAAAGACTGATTAGGTGGTGTAATTATCTATGTATACTTCTGCATTTGAAGTTTTCATTATTTTGTGATTTATGCAATGTTATTTAGCATTAGGACATAATCACCTTATATTTTGAAAATTCTTCAGGCTTGTATGCATGTAAACAAATGACAATTACTATAATGTGTTCTAAAGATTCCACAACCTGAAAATCTATGTTTTACCTTTATATCATTTCAAATAAAGTATCATCCAGTTCAAAAACTGTTAAAAACCTTATAGCCATAGTTAAAAGGTCAACCTCAGCAAAGACATTGTGAGCCAAAATCCTGACTTGGACTCAAGACTCAGGAAAAACTTGGCATACTAAAAAATATGTAAATTTACAAAATAAAATAAAATAATTGAATTTAATTCTTGCACAGCTAGGAAAATTGTTGAAGAATCATTCAAATCCACAGAAATGGAAAGATATTCGGAACAAAAGAAAATGAAAAAAGAAAAAACTGGAAAAACAAAGTTTTTGCCCGTTGGAGAGTCTCTCGGGAGTACTCACTGTGGTGAGTAACACGCTGAGTACTTTTGGCTTGCAAGTCTGTGAGTAACTCGTAGGTTTTTTAAAATAAGGTTATAGCAACTCAAATATCCTTATATTTTTGAAATGGTTAACAGATATAATTAACAATATGTAGGGAAACAAGATTACATGTTCGTGGGGTAGAAATGTTCTAATTTCAAGAACATCATTGATGTTTGAACAAATATGCTGATAAAATGTTTCTGGTTTCCATCAGACAATGGAGGTGAAGCAGACTGTGCTGGACCATAGGTTACTAGCAAGGCTAGTACTTGTTAGAGAGGAAGCCCGGAGCATGATGGGAGGTGGAATATTGGATGAGAGGAATAATCGTGGTCTAAGCACACTTCCTGAAGCAGAGGTTCTCTTACTTTTGCATATCCTGTGTTTTCATTTTATATGGTCCTTTCACATGAAAGTATTCATTCTATGTCTTCATTTTCAGTTTTCCTTAATTTTGAAGGCCAGTCTTACAAATGTTATATCAACATTGTATATTAGTTTATTTCTGGCATAATGTATATAGCTTTTAGAAATACTTTTGTTTGCCACCAGTAATATATTTAGGATTAAGCGAGTCTGGAGACTTTGAAAAGGTGAATATTCTCTCCATATCTGTATGGGATTAATGAAATGAATTTAGAAAGGCAAGAGAGCAATAGTTAAAATATCCTACCTTGAATTTATAATTCAACAACTAGTATCAATGTGTTTGCTTTAGGTAACTTGTGCCAAATATCCTTTTAAAATTTGGAGTAGCAGACTAAATCACACAACTACATAAATATTAGAAAGAAAGACTACTGATTTTTGGTGGCGCATCAATTCACACTGTAGAGTTGGGAGAGTGATGGATGGGTTGTTGGAAATATTGTCATTGATGTCAAAGGGGCATGGATAGTTTTGTCATTGATGCTGAAGAATGCAAGAATAAAGAATTGGAAATTGTTGTCATTGATGTCAAAGGAATTCGAAGGCCAAGAGAGATCGTTGAGGAAGGATGTAAAGAACAACCCAGAAAAATTCGATAATAAGACACCAATTTTTTAAATTTTTTTTAAAAATATAAGAGCCATCATTTCTATTATAAATAAATATCATATTTCTTTTATTTATCAATAAAACCTCAAGAAGGAATTACAAGAAGTGAACTTCAACATCTTTCTCCAATGTTTTTGCAAGGATGCATACGAAATGGATAAGGCTTGCTCTATGAATGCTGGTACAGTCATACGGTAATTCTCCCTACCCATGTCGACATTACTTAACAATTGTAGTTGCAAGTGTTCCAGAAATCATGCATGGAAAATGCAGAAGCCAAGGAGTCACTCAAACTGCTTGACAAAATACAGGTACAATCCTGTTAAAAGAATATAAGGTTAACATATGAAAATGAGCTGATTTATATCAATCATTCATTGTGAAAAGAGCCCGGGAGCTCAAATATACAATATCATCTGCGACTAGTATAGGTTTGATAAAAGTTATATCAGGTAGACTTCTAAAAGAATGTCCTCAATGGGTTTGACATCCAACCTTGGTTTTTATAATGTGGTATTAAATGGCTTTTGTGAGCAAGGCATATTGATTATGCTTTCCAAGTGAGGAATGGATTAACACAGGCTTTAGGCCAAAGAGTAGAAATATATATAATTTAGGAAACAATAACAGTACTCTATGAGATAACAACCACCTTGACTCAAGAAAACGGTTTGAAACAAATGGAAAGATGCATATCATAAATGTAAGGCAGTGTTAATACTTCTGTTTATAGCATCAGAAAAAAAAATCAAATCTTTCACAGTCGTTACAGATAGGTAGATTTACCAGCTTCAAATTTGAAAGATTAATCTCCAGGGACCAGGATAGTAGATCATGAGTTCCTAAGATAGCACAAGTGATGAAACACATCCTTGAAATGCTTGAATACAGGAGACGGACCTGAAACAACAGACAGAGCTCCCAATATTCATGACACAATAACCCTCCAGAAAATCTTGCCAGGCATTTCAAGTTATTAACATCCACAAAAAGCTTGAATACATGGACAGGTCTTCAAAAGCCCGAGAGTAAAAGAGTTTCCGATATTCTTGTCTTCTTCTCATAAACCTAGGCAAGCATTTCAAGTTCAGACAAAAGGTAATATACAGGTGGTCTTGCATTTACTTTCCAAGGCAAGAGATGGAGGCTTTGTGCCAAATACATTTAGTTATGGTGCAGTTATAAATGGCCTTTACAAGGAAGGATATGCGAGAAAAGTGAAGCAGCTCTTCAAGGAAATGCTTAGCAGAGATTTAGTTCCCACTAATGGTACGTGATCTGCAGTACTTAGCAGCAATGCTTATCTACGTTAGATGCTTATAAAGCTTATCTGCAGTACTTAGCGGCAATGCTTATCTATGCTGGATGATAATAATAACAACTTATCATTGTAATACTAAGGTATTCCAAATAATTACTTTATAATTAGATAATATAGATTTAAATAATTTAATCCACAAGTTCATCAACTAATTCTACATCAATAGTAATTCATAGTTGACCTATTATAGCAATAATTTTGTAGTTGACCAGTTCATAAACAATAGAGTAAAATCATTGTTTTTTTAACTCTCAATCATTGCCATTATACCCTTAATGACCTCTTAATTTATACAAATAATAATGATAAATAATAGAGCTAAATAATACCTTCAGCAACAATAATGCCAAATCATTCTTCTGACAATTCTCTAATCACATTTTAGGTCCAAACCCTCAAAGTCACGAGACCCAAATAATCATACAACATGATCCCACTAAGTATGTGAATCTGTACTATCTTTTGTCAATAAGGTTGCTTCTAGATGTATCTCCCAATTTTCTCTTTACAAAAATAGTCAACCATTAAAATCATGATTGAGGGTCATTACAAAGGAAGTGAATCATCATATCAAAATCAAGACCATTTGAATGTGTTTATGAGCAGCTCTAAAAGAAGTTGCTGCCCTCACAAAGGGAAATACAGCTTTTTTTTATCTATGTCATTCCTAGCACCTACATGTCGTGACTTAACAAAATAAAAATAAAATAAAATTATTTTTTATGGAGGGGGTCGACCCCCCCATTTTAGGGATTTAAATTTGAAAATAAAAATAATAAAATATATTTTTGTAAGGGCCAACCCCTCTTGGAAGGATCACCCCTCTTGGGAGAGTCGCATCCTTTGGGCAAAGGGACATGTTAGATGAGGTATAAAACAAGGCAAAGTAGAGGTGTGAGAAGCAAGTTTTTAAATGATATATCTTTCTATACATTAGCAGATTAGAAGCAGATCTAGAGAAGAGAATATGAAGACATTGAAGAGTATTGTAGAAAGATGGAGCAAACCTATGTGAAGAATATTGCAGATCTAAAAGAAAATTATATGCAGATTTGTGAAGCAATTATGGACAGATTTTATGACGAGTTGATGATCAGATTTATGGAGGATTTATGATCATATGTACAAAGTTTTTATAAGCAGATCTGAAGGTATTATTATCAGACTTTATGAGCAGAAGTTGTAGCAGATTTGTGAGTTATTCATAGCACTAAGCAGAGCTAAGAGGACATTATAGCAGAATTGAGCACACCTTTCAAGGTGAATTTTATAGCAGATTTGAGGCATATTTTGAGCAAGAGTTATAGCAGATCTAAGAGGGAATTATAGCAGAATTAAGGCGATTGTGAGAAAGAATTATAGCAGATTGAGAGGCTGATTTATAGCAGATAATTTGGGCAGATTTGTGAAGGTGAATTTGAGCTGATTCAAGAAGTATCAAATATTTATCATCTTGTTCATTTGGAGGTTGGTGCTTCTCATTAGAAGAGATTGGTGTCTCTTGCTGAGTTGGTGCTCAGTTGTGGGGATTGGTGTCTCTAGTGGGTTGGTGCCTACAAAATATTTGTAAAAGTAGGTTGGTGCCTACAAGAAGAGCTATATATAAGCAATATTTTTCTGTGGTTTTCTCCTGCAAGTGTTTCCACATAAATCGTGTGTTCATCCTATGTTCTTAATTGCTAGATCTTGCATGTGTGTTATTGCTGTGGATGGTTAAGTTTTAAAGTATTACTGCTGTGGTTAATTCAGTTTTGAAAAGTAAAAGGTTGTGTTATACTGATTCACCCCGCTTTCTCAGTATAATTGAGTGCTCTTCATGGGTGAATAGGTGGATGATCTGAAAGTTTAGGGAGTTGGAACTAGTCTACTGTAGACTTGCTCAAAAAATGGCCACATGTCATAGTGAGGGTGGTGAATAACAAATGATTGACCTTGAGATAAATGTTGAACTGCCATCCAGAAAGGAGAGCTAGAAAGGATATTACACCAACAGGCAGAGGGAAGAGGTGTCAAGTTGACATTAAAGGTCTCGAGGTTGGAAAAGTAACTCAGTGATTCAACAACCAAGGCTGAAAGACATGGAGTTGGAAAATGCCAAATGCCAATAATCACACAGATCAAGCCATCAAGAGAGAAGATGTCATGCTCCTGCCATGAGATTGGATGATCTCCTTAAAATGATAAATCCGTTTGAAAATAAAATAAAAATATAAGACAAACAGGAATCATACAAAAAATGAATAAGACAAAATATTATTCTAAAAAGCTGCAAGCATATAAGACAAAATAGGAAACAGACAACAATGAATAAGACAAAATAGAGAAGCAACAGAGTGGTTTGAGACGGCAGTGATTTACTCTTGCAAATGCAGCGGACTCCTCTAAAGAGGGATCGGCGATTTAGGCAAGGATAATATTAATATAATTAATTATCCTTGAATTGGTTAAGACAAAATGATTAGTCAAAGCAGTAACTAAAAGACATGTCTCTTGATGAATGGATAGTATGAAAAGACATAACCTTCAGCCCAGCGTGTAGTCAGCCATGAGTCGAGGTAGTCGGCCGAGAGTGTACTTGGTCGGTTGTGAGCCTTAAGTAAATAAGATATTAGTTAATATTAATAATCAATGTACTTATGTACGTGTCATGTTGGTTAGTTGTCTCGGGAATTAAGTTCCGGACAAAGCAATTAGTTACAATGAAGGGACGCGACGGTTGGTGCCTCAACCACCGCCAGCGTACTATATGTACTTGAGTCATGTAGTCGGGAAACATGATGGTTCTACTATGCTATGCTATGTTCTGTCTGGAGACATTATGATGTAATTGCCGAATATTGAATGAAGAAGTATATCTATGTTTTGTGCGATTGCCATGTGATTATTATATGCTGTCAATGTTATTTTATATCTCCGTTTACTCTGTACGTCATTGTACCTGTAGCGAGTAAACATTTGGCGCCGTTGCCGGGGAGGAGGCCGTACCAAACATCAACCTCGAGAAAGTAAAGTCTAAGAAAAACAATGCAAAATCTGTATTTTCCAGCTTCATCAGCATTATTCAGAACTTGTGGAAGAGTCATGAAAATGAGGTGTGCGATGCAGTTTTGAGTGGTTTCAGAAGTGTTAAATTGGCCCTGGCGGCAGGGGCGTTGCCAAATTGCAGTGCCACCAGCCATCATAGTATAGGAGCAATTGGCTGTCGAGCAGACGAGAGTTGCAGCTCTCAAGGAGAAGTTGGCGGAGAGAGATGGAGTATTGGGTGAGAGTGACAATCAGTTGGCAAAGAAGGATCAGTTGGCATTCTTGGTTTTCAGTCGTCTGGAAGATGACTACTTTGTGGGGGGGATGATGTAGTTGGCCATGAGTCGAGGTAGTCAGCCGAGAGTGTACTTGGTCGGCTATGAGCCATAAGTAAATACGATATTAGTTAATATTAATAATCCATGTACTTATGTACGTGTCATGTTGGTTAGTTGTCTCGGGAATTAAGTTCCGGACAAAGCAATTAGTTACAATGAAGGGACGTGACGGTTGGTGGCTCAACCACTGCCAACGTACTATATGTACTTGAGTCATTTAGTCGGGAAACATGATGGTTCTACTATGCTATGCTATGTTCTGTCTGGAGACATTATGATGTAATTGCCGAATATTGAATGAAGAAGTATATCTATGTTCTGTGCGATTGCCATGTGATTATTATATGCTGGCAATGTTATTTTATATCTCCATTTACTCCGTACGTCATTGTACCTATAGCGAGTAAACACAACGGGGGTATAAAAGGAAGGATATCTAAAATGCAAAAGGGATGGATATAATCTGAGAAGTAAATACAAAATCAAAACAGCAAGAGAGAATATTTTTTTTGAGAATTAGATCAGCGAATATCTCTAGGATAGAATCAATAACCATTGCAACTACTGCTGTGTATAAAGCCATCTCATGTGTAAATAACCATTGTGGTATGCTCTATCATGATTATTGTATGTAATTATATATTTTGTTATATATATTTATTATTCTCATCAAATAACCATGGGGAGGAGTGGGGGAGATACTGGTAGGTTGAGCAGATACTAGACTTCTTCCTAGGTACGCCACTTGGAGCCAAGAGGTGATATCTGCCCTTGGGCTTAGAGAGAGGATGTCTACGGGCCTCCTATGGTAGCCTTTTCCCCAACCTCCACATGGATTGGTGGTTGAGATGAATTTGAGGAAGTTTCAGTCATAAGAGGAATGGATAAGGCTGCAAGGGTAGGGAATGCAAATACAAGTTGTCCGCCAAGTAGACCACCCCATGTGGTATGACTGTGTGTGCCACTTGAGGGCCAAGAGGGATGGCATATCCGCTCTCGGGCTTGGTGTGGATAGCTTTGGGCGGACCTATCATGCTCCTCATCCAAGTCCCATTATGATTCAACTCCCAATGTGTATTATAGATATTGTGTGGTTTACATTACTTGAAATGGTTAGATATTTACATGATTTAAATAGATAAAACTTTAATTATATATGCTTGACCATACAAAATTGTATTCCAATATTGTCTAACATGATTGCAGGATCTAATACCAAGATTTGCAGGATCTAAACCAAGATTATCTGGCTTAAAACATTTAATTGGTAAGTGGTAAGCCTAACTACATAAAATTTGTGATTCTAGGGCACAAATTAGGGTTTTTTCAAAAGGGGACATTACAGAAGAAACTGCTTCCAACAAAGCAACAAAATTTGGGATAGATCTAGCTACAGCTCGACAAAGGGAAACAAAGTTGGGAACAAAGATGAAAGCGGAGTATGATTAAATGAATGAGAAGCTTGAGGCAGATACAAAATTGGTCACGACAACGTGATGTCTATCAAGGAAGGATTTAAGGATAATCAAGCAAAGCTTTAGTTTCCCCATTCTCTTCCCAGAATCCTACAGCTTGCCCAACACCTTCTTTGAGTCACCCATTTACAACTTCACCTTCAAGAGAATTTGACACCAAAATGAGTACACTGCTGAATGGAACATGCTATTGAATTGGTTGATGGTGTCAAAATAATTAAATAGACACCAAATATAACAAATCCTAATTTTTCTATGTCAGTGAAGAAAGAGATAGACAATCGCCTTTATGCAAGGATTATTTTTCAAGTATTAATTTCAGAGTGGATTTCAGCAATTTCAGTTGCAAAGAATAAGAATGAAAGGGAAGGATGTGTGGACAGTAGAAAATTGAACAAAGCCACGAAGAAAGATTACTTCTTTTTTTATTTCTTGATCAAATTATAGATGTAGTAGGATGGCGTGCTTCCTATAACTTTACAAATGGCTGTAGTGGATACGATCAGGTATTGTAGATGAAGATCAGTTGAAGACTACATTCACCACTATTCTAGGATAGTGCACCTGCAAACGTTCATTGGTTAATAAATGGAGTATTTGAACCTTAAATTGGTAGTTCCATTAGAGCATTCCTGAATATTTTTGAATATAAAGTAGAGTTCATTTGTCTTGTTTGAGAAGGCATCCAAAGGTTAGATGAGAAAAAAAACTTCATCAAATTTCATTTTGTCTTTGGATGCTCAAAAGTGTATTTTATCAAAGCACATTTTGAAACTAACCCAGGAAAGATGTCCAAGTTTAAAAAACTTCCAATCAAATAGAAAGAAGATATTGAAACAAGAAAAGGAACATTTTTTCGATTGCAATGAACATGTGGTAATTACCTTGATATTTTTAGGTTGTGTATTGGATGTTATTATGATCACATAACTACTATCATAAATTATTGCATATTGATGTTAGCTTTGAATGCCTCCTTAACTCAAAAAGTATATTAAAGTATTATTAAACCCTTCCAAAAGCAAAATTGAGAATAGCAAAAACTTGAACTAATTTCAACGTCCATAAAATTGTAAGTTTGTAGTCTTTTCTCTTCTTTTCTAGATCCAGATCTTGTATCAGCTATTGCATCTCCATCAAGTTTGTTCACTTTAGGTTGCCATCACCTGTTTCATGTAGAGGCAATCTCTATTCATCTAATTCACCTAGACATCCTTATGTTGCTACTTGCTCAGAACAGACACACAAACTATAATACAATTGCTCAGGATAGATTCTTAATCACAACTAATTTGCTGAATTAAGTGACCCATACCAACACACGTGCAATGATGCAACTCAAATATGGAAATTTAATGGCAGTAGAACGATAGAATGTGCTATTCAATACTTATGTGTTTACATATAGAATCACCTTCATCACAAGTCTTAGAATATCCGAATGAGCATATGAAATAATTCAACATTCATACATATAATGAATCAACAAAGATCCTTAGCCGGTCAACGCCAACTCAGATTTACCACTTCGTATATTGGACTGGCCCAGAAAGACAATTCCTGAACCCCGTGAATAGCAAAGGCACGACTGGCAAATCAGGGCGGTAGTAATGCCTACTCCTGTGTGTGATCCTTGAAGATTTCCAATCGCGAATATATTATGCAATCCTGTGTCAAGTCTTGCTGGAATGGTATTGAGAATGAGCCGCAATCACAAGGGAAGAGGATTTTGCTTAACTTAGCGACCCTGATGACATCGAGTTTGCTCCCAGGTGTCGCTTTGGTTATATCCCATGACGTTGATACTCTTGATGCTCCCCTGAGGAATCTGCGTTCTCCACGAGCGTCCCTTTGACTGGAAATGAAGGCGTCTGAGAGGTGATAGAGACAACTTGGGGCCAGAGCGATAGCTCGGCCACAAGGATATTCACTTGCTTCACTCCCAGATTGCCCAGCCACTACATAATTCAATCGGTTCTCAATTAGCTTGGCCACAAGGTAATTAAATTGCTTTCACTCCAGCACCTGCGTTGAATATGTTGTACCCCAAAATTAAAATTTTTGCTACACTTAGGCATTTTGAAGAATTGAGTCAAGATACTGTTAAATCTGTTAGAAAAGGTCAAAATGGGGGTTTGCATGTCTTGCATGGGGGTCAAAACCTTGAAATTTTTAAAATCTAACAATCTGGGTCGGTTCAAAATGATCAAACCTACCATACCTAGATTTCAGTTTTTCAACCCTAAAATTTTAGGAAAATTTCTATTTTTAGCAATTTTCTAAAAATAGAAACTTTTTCTGGGTTTTTCTGGGTTTCTTACGAAATGGATACTTGTAAAATTTTCTAAAAATAGAAAATTTCTAAAAATAGAAAGTTTGGCCGTTAGGGTTAAGACTGGTTCTAATTGGCTTAAAATACTTCCTCATCAGGCTGGTGTAGTCAGAATCACAAAAAGATCAGTTTTACCCTACTGGGTCTATTCTAATTTTTCAGAAGCTGTTTCAGGGATCCAAGGTCATCAATGGAAGTCAGTCGGTTACCAAGTATTAGAGTCAGATGTTCAAGCATCAAGCAGAAGCCATCAAAAATGAAAGTGCAGGAGAAACGGAGAACGGCGAGGAAAAGCTAGAAAAGTTGAAAAGTGATAAATTTTGGCTAACACTGGAGACACCAGGCGCCCCTGCTCAGTTTGGGTGCCCAAACCTTCATGCCTTAGAATATTTTTGATTTTCGACAGCTGAGACAAGGAAAGCACGTCAAACGAGGTTGAAAGTTGAAAATTGCATAAAAAATTCTAAATCTGCTCAACATGGGCGCCCCTGGACAAGAAGGGCGCCCATCTTTTTGGAAGGTCAGATGATGAAGTTAGGACTGACTCTCCCAGGCAACATTGTTCAGGTTCTCGTCAGCTTCGCAGCAGATGTCTTCGTCAACTCGTTAGATCACTCAGTTTCCGGCAAAGTCAGATCAAACAGGGGCCATGATGAGAGGTGTTTAGAACTCTGAAGTGAAAAAGGATGAAAATATTCTAACACTGGTAGACATGGGCGCCCCTGGAGAAGAAGGGTGCCCAAGATTTTAAGAGGTTTAATGATAGAATTTGCAGAAGGCACCTCCAACATGACTTCGTCAGACTGGATCCAGCTCTCCAACGAATCCATCAGCTCGTCCGTTAGAGTCAGCAGTCGTCAGATGTCGCAACGCGAACAGAGGAGGAAAAGTGAGAGAAAAGACAGTTGAAAGCAACAGTGAAAAACTCAGAATAAAAACAACACTGGAAGCCATGGGCTCCATACTTCAAGAAGGGCGCCTAGGGTTTAGAGCCATCAAATGTCAGTTTCCAGAGATGAGTTATCCAGAGGACCCCTTCCAGAATCATCTCAGCTATCCAGTGAATCCGTCAGCCAGTCATTCTGATCAACACAACGCCCAAAATCATGGATACGTCTGAAGGTCAGAAGACGAGCATAAAATTGAAGATCATGAAATTGACCAACTTTGGAGAAAATGGGCGCCCTTTTCAAGGATAGGCCCCTGACAATTCAAAGGATCAAATGAGGTTTTTAGCAGATGACGTCTCCAACACCAAGTTGTTAGATTTAACCAGGCTTCGTGATGCAACATTCAGCTCGTTCATTGGATCAATTTGGAAGCCAGGAGATAGAGCTGAAACAGGGTTGAAAAATTAACAGACGTTGAAAACGGTGAAAAGTTGGCTAAGTCTGGAAAAAAGAATGGCATACCTCAAAAAAGGCGCCCAACTTTTCATGCCTTAGTCAAATTTTTGGAAATTTCAAAAGTTGAAGTTGAAGACCAAATTCTAAGTTCATTGCACAAACTTGAATTAGGGTTTTGGAGAATTAGGGCAAAAAGAAAGTTGTTTTCTCAAGGCAAAGCATATTTAAAGCACTTTTGTGTTTTATTATTCATTATTTTTGCAGGTGGTCTTCAAGGAGAAATAGAGTAGCAACTTCAAACCCTTATTTTCAAGATTCAAGAGTTTAACTTGCTGGTTTTTCATAATATTTTCAGATCAACACTCAAGAAGGCTTGCTTTTTCACACTTTTTCATCCAGAACATCAAATCTTTGAAGAAGGAGGCCATTACTTTAAATTTTCAGCGAGCTGGTTTATACTAGTTCTATCTTCTGGATAATTTTTGAGGAATTTTCTCAAGGTTGCAGCAACTGCTTTTTATTTTGCATGTCGGAGAAAACTTCAAATTTTACAACTTCCAATCTTCTGGGTCTATCTCAAATATTCTTTTGGATAAAACCCACATCACAGCGTTTTCAGCAAAACTTCAAGTGGTTGCTTTTTCAGTAAAAATTCGAGGTTTTCAAAATCTAACCAAATGGGTTCATCCAGAATGTGCTCATAAACAATACCCAGATGCCAGCTTTTTTTTGCTTTTTTTCGGGAAAAAATTAGGGTTTGTTGCTTTTTCAGTCTTCATTCAAGATTTTCAAAAACGGACGATCTGGGTTTGCTTGTAACGAGATTCTAAACAAAACCCATGTCTCAGAAAAAATTCCAAAATATTCACCCATTTGATGAAGAAAATCAGCAAGTTATTTTTAGGGTTTGTACTGAGCTTGTCCGAGCATAGTCGAGTTTACAGTCAATCTTCATGTTTTTCAGCACAGAATACTCTCCCATCAAATTCAAAGCCAAACAAGTGTTGCATCATTTTTTATTTGAACAAATGATGTTGGGAAGTGCTTTTCAGTACCATCATGGACATAAAACGTCATCATCTCAGTTGAATAACGTGCAGAGGGAGTGGTATGAGCGAAGGGACAAGTGTTAGAATGCGTAAAGTTGCAGAGCCGCGAAGTTATCAATCAGTAAGTCATCTTTTGAGGCAGCGATGTTTTTCAAGAACAAAACTCATAAAGAAGCTGATGATGCTAAAGATTCTCTAAGTTTGATTGCAAAAAGTGAGGTGGTCTTAGAAAAGCGGTATACATCTAAAGATAGTATCAACACTCTTGATAGAGAGGCAGTTTCTTGCTTTTTGGCGGATGTGTGAGAGATTTAAAGCGGCAATCTTCTAGAAGCTTTCTCCAAGCTTTCTTTCCATTCTTATCTCACTCTTTCTTTCTATTCTTGTCTCAATTCTTATCCATTCTTTGAAGAAGAAGGACATCAAGCTGTAATGAGTTGGCACTTTTCGTTTTAGATGCTTTCTAGGGTTTAGATGTTTTAATCTTGTTCTAGATTTAGAAATAAAGCTTGCATGTTGGCAAGCAGTAGTTGTAAAAGCAAGGAGATTTTAGGGTTCCCTACTCCTCTGCTTAGTTATAAATAAGAGCAGTGTTTGCTCATTTTAGTGGAACCGTGCTTGTGATAACAAGACATAAGTGTCAGAGTACCTTCTCTTTGTTATCGTTTAGTATTGTTCACTTTGTGTGAAGAGCAAGTTTGCATGCCTCTTTAGCTGCAAATACTTGTTTAGTGCATGTGTTGTGTTGATTATAATTAGGTTGATCGCATGTTGCAAGCATGTTGCTACAACTTGCTGTCCCAAAGTTGTAATCCTTGTTCCAGAAACTTGAGTAAATAAAATCTTGAGCATGCTTTGTCTACCTTGATATAAATATCTCAAATTTCCGTCTCTTTGTTTTGTGTTAGAAGTATGAGTAAATAAAATCTTGAGCGTGCATTGTTTGCCTTGAAATAAAAGTCTCATATTTCCGTAATACTTTTATAATCTCTTTTTCAGCTTGCCATAAAACGTATGTTGAAGAATAGTTTGTTCAAGTATCTCTGTTAGAAATCAAACTCGTCCATTTCCAAATTCTCTTGCGCTGCGTTTACTTGAGAGGGTGGAAATGTTTTAAGCATAGGTTAAGTTGTAGCTGTCTAGTTTCATTAAAGGGAAAACCTCAACCGCAACATCTAGTGTTCTATAATCTTGTCTTCTCGCAGCTGAACCAAAAAGATAGGCGTAATTAAGTTTAGATTACTTTTCTTTATGCAACTCAGCAAAAGAGGGAGCTTCCCCTCCTAATTCAAAGAGCAGTTTACCGCACATAGCTGTCCATTTCTAGAACGCATTCCAGAGGTGCGATTTGAAACACCAACAGAATATAGCAATCACTTAGAAGATGACGAAAGATTGAATCTAACACGAATTCACAGGAATAGGTGGACGCCCAAACTTGTGTGAGAATCGGCAAGGGGCTACATCCTTGGCTGATTCCCATGGGTGATTGACAACCAAATTCGTGATGCCTTTACAAAAACCATGGACTTACATATATATGCAAATGAAGGATGCCTTCCAACAGGTCAGCCACACCAAGTTATTTTTAATAAAATATAATTATTGTTATTTAGTATTATTTTAAATATTTGTGATTAGTGTTAATAAATGCTATTTTCCCACCTCCATTCGAAATTAGGTCCCTATTGAAATAAGGGACATGACACCAATACTCTATTTAGGTGACTACATCTCCCCCACTCTACCATTCGTTTGAGCCTATTCTATATCTAGAAGTCATTAGACAAATTACAATGGAACTTCCCATGACTGATGTCACCCTCATGCTTTGACCTTACGGGAGCATCTATCACAAAAAAACTACCTTGCTGGCTTTTGTTTTTCTTCATTTTACCTATATTGTTTTCTAACTATTTATTTCTTTTAGCAAGTTTATTGTTTTCACTTTTCAGCAAACAGTTTCAGGCTATGTGATCTTACTTTGTACAAAGATAGAAAGTCCTACTCCTGCCATTAGTCTCCAGCCTAGGAGTATTTGTTCTTCTTCCACTTCTTTATCAGCCCCTATCTGCATCTCTTCTGCAAGTAGTGCTATGATGATATTCTCTAGTATATTTTTGGGTGGCTGCCTTAAAAGCAGACATAATATTGTTGTACTCTTGGACTAAGCCATTCAACAATTCTGGTTTTGAACCCTGATCCTTGACTTCCTCTCTAATTTCTGCAAGTTTTTAATCAGAGTGCTCAACCTGTTTATTTTTGTTGTTGTTTTACTTATCTATTTCAACCCAAGCAACTATTGTTTTAGGGAAAACTCTGCATTTTGGGGTTTTGAGTCAAACAATTTATTTCAATGCTCCCCCAAGTTTCTGGGATGGGGATGCTAGGGGATGCTAGGACGTGTTTTCAGTACATGGGTTTTTTTGGCCATTTTTTAGGAGATGGCAGGGGACAGTTTAAAAAAAATAAGATTTGTTTTTTTATATATAAAGAAATTTCTTGCTGCTACATGTCTGTGCATGCCTTGGTAGTAGTTCTCTTCTTTCCGTTGGTAGAAGTAAAACCTCTCCCCTTTGAATTCCAACATTCACGGATCCTATAGGCAATGACACACTAGGTGGCATACTCTCCAATGGAATTTCCTTCTTTCTTGCCTCCCCTCCACACGCAGTTTGGTTGCCTCGGCCTTATCAGTTGGAGTTATATTTTCACAACCTTTCACCCCTTGACCACTTACCACAAAATATGACAATAAACTCTAGTATAGCTGCCTCTATAGCCTTTTTTGCACAAATGGCATAGACATACTCTACTCCCCCTTGAATGTTTTTTCTTATATTGTCTATTTGTGATGTAAATTTTAAGAGAGGTTTTTTGGGGTTAAAAGGGCCTTTTGCATATATTTTCAGGAGTTTGGAAGGACATTCAAATGGGTTTGTTGTACTCGTTGGTCCTACTACACTTCCACTCCTAGAAGAACCCCTAGTGGTAGGCATACTTCTATGCTTTCTAGCTCTACTTTTTTCTTGCATTTGAACTTCAATGTAATGTCCCTTTTTGGAAGCGAGCAATAAAAATAAGTGAGAAAAAATAATATTTTATTATTTTTGATTTTGACGCCCAAAGAAGAGGTTAAATGATATTTATTATGACTTTTGCTGAAGGCAAAATAAGTGTTATAGGTTGTTTAATTAATTAATTTAATCATATTGATTAATTAATTAAGTCACCTGTTACTTTATTTTCACTTAAGCTAAACTTAAGCCCTTTAATAATTAATTATTCATCCTAGGGTTCTCACCTTTTAGGGTTTTGATCTACTTTTTTAAGGATTGATCTTTTTGTAATTATTCATTCTGGTTAATGCATTTTTGCTTTATGTTTGCAGAGCACCATTCTTGTGTCTCTTGATCTCCTTTGGTGACAGGTTATTTGCTTGCAGGTGCTCATTGGGATCTATGAGGTTGGATTATCAACTTCAACATGGTATCAAAGGTCCACATCTGCAAGCTTCTTATTCATTTTTTGTGAGATCTTGCCTTGAAGCAGTTTTCTAGTGCATCTAGGGTCAAATCGAACCTTTTCATTGAATCCAGAGCTGTCGGAATAGTCAAGATTGACCTTTGTTTTGTCAAATTTGGCTTCCGTTTGTCAAATCTGTGAGGGTTTGAAGAAAGGGCTTTTTTGCTAGATCCAGGGGATGCCTGATCTTTTGGGGCATTTTGAGCCCAAATGGATCTCACCATTGCATTCAAAAGGCCCAAAAACCCCTATTTCCATATATAATTTGTCAATTTTGGAGCAGGTCACCCAGAGGCAAATTTTTTTACCTGGTAGGGGTCGTACGGCTGCCTGCACGCATTCCGAGGTAAACTTCCGTAAAAAAAAAACACTTAGTTTTTGTAAAAAAAACATTTTTAAAGCTTTAAATTTTTAAAAGCTTTGGAAAATTTTTATTTAAAAAAAAAAATAAAGGGGAGGTACCTACGCAGGGTATTGCGTAGGTTTGTACTTGCGCAACCTTGCGTAGAGGTACCCCTAGGGCTCGCGGACCCTAGGGGCCAGCTCCCCATATGGGGAGCGGTGGGGGTGGCCCACGTGCTCCCCCACCAATAATATTTAAAATTTTTTTTTTATTACAAAAAAAATTTCATTGTAAATTTTTTTTTTTCAAACAAGCCGAATTGCACAAATGTTGTGACGGCCATATGACCGTCAATTTTAGGCTTGCAGTTTTGCTGCAACGGTCATATGGCCATCAAATTTAATGCAATGATTGTGTAATTGCCTTTAAAGGGCAGTTTTTTCCGAAGGCCATAGCTTTTGCCCACGGTGTCAAAATCGAGAAAATGAGATATCGTCAGAAAGAGGACTCAGAGCACTTTCTAGTGGTGCAGGTATTTTTTGGAGATTTTTTCCCAGGTCCCTATCATTGCCAGTCAAAGTCAACTCTTCTTTTCTGGAGTAGCCTTCAGTGTTTTCGGCATAAATTTTGCATACGATGTCAAAAATGGGCAAACGGGATATCGTCGGAAAGCTGGTTCCGCGCTCTTCACAATGGTGCAGGTGGTTTGCAGATTTGATTTTTGGTTTTTTCCAGAAATCTTTCTTCTCAGCTGTAGTCCTTTTTGGACCTTATGGGCTCAAATTGCATGCTATTTCTCTTATGTAAACGCACTGAAATAAAGTGCCTCAGCTTTGTATGTGTAGTATTGGGATTCTTGCACATCATATTGTGCCATTATTTTTCTTTGTAATGTCCCCACTCTAGTTAGTTTTAGGAGCAGTTGAGTTAGCCTATTCCTTGGACCCTTGTAGGCTGACACGATCTAGTTAGGGGGTTAGTGGCCGTTTTGGTGGGTTTTGACATTTCCACCCCTTTAGTTCAGTGTTGGGCTCAGTGCAGGCCCTAGCAGTTTAGTGTTCGCCAGCTTTTGACGACACGTTAAAACACTGAGATTTGAGGGAGATATTAATATTTCAGTGGTTGGGTATTTTATTGTCTATTCAGATATCATAAAGTTATTATTTAACATTATAACATATTAAATCCCACTTAAGATATTTTGACTTTATGACTTAAAATGTTAAAGTGAATATTTAAATTCACTTAAGTCATTTATTTGGGCGCCCAACTATGGAGAAGATATAAAATACATTTTAAATGTATTTTAAAGGTTAAGTGGCGTCATTTCTTGAAAGTCGTGCCTTTTCGGGGTTATAAGGCAAAATGAAGCAATTCGACCTCACTATGTGATTATTTGACTTTGCTTCAAAACTTCTCTGTGATTTTTGTCTGAGGGCAAGGGTTTCAAGATTTCTTCATTGGAGAGCGACAATTCTTAATTGATGTAATGTCCCCTTCTTAGCAGTGATCTAACAGATGGCCGTTAGTCTATTCTAGTGACCTGTAGACTACTCGGAAGCGGAAATTAGGGTTTCCTATCTTCTAGGAGGATGTTTTAGCTTTCTCTGGGACTTGCTTCTGGAATCCTGGTGTTTGGTTGGCGGCTCCTTTCTGGGCTTTCAGAGAGCTTCGCAACGGTATAGCATGCATGTTGATCTGAGTAACTTCCTGGATTTACTATTTTTAGTAAATTCTAAATCTGACAGTGGTTCTGATAGCATCAGTACATTTGGCTTTCCTCATCGAACAGTTCAGTTGGCAGTATTGGAATCAGCTCCTGGATGCAGTTTTTGGAGAGATAAGTTATTTTAATTAAAATAATGTTCATTTTAATTATAACCCCTTGGCCTAGCTTTATGACTTAAGTTGTTTTAAAAAGGGGGACTTTTATGGGTGGACACCTCATCAGGAGGTTTAAGTGAAATATTTACCATTTTACTAAAGTTAACTTGGAGAGAAAAGGGACGTCAATATGAGGAGGTATTAAAATGTTTAAAAATTATGAAAATGCCTTGAAAAATAGGACGCCAACTTGAGGGTCACGAGTCAACATTGAATTAGGTTGATTCCTTGAGTGGGGCGCACCTTCTGGAAGGTTCTAGAGATGCTTGGCTAAAATTATAAAAGGGAGTGTTGGGTCTTCATTCATCATTTTATGTCTTCAGTATTGTTATGCTACCGGAATGGTGTCAGAGTTGCTTTGAGGGATGCATACCTCCTAGCTGGCTTAACTTCTTGCTTGAGAGATAGCAACTAGTTGAGAATAGGTTACTATAGAGTTCTCTTGCATTTTGTAATTGAGTTCTTATATTTCAGTCGATTTTTTACAGTTTCTGTTTTGACTGTGGCTGAACTGGGTTTTTGCTTATATGTCCAAGAGTGATTTTATTCTGCTTATGGGTAGCTGAGGGATGTGTTTGGCAGGTTGAGGCAACCCCTTCCACCAACTTTCAGATTTTATTGTTGAGTATTTATTTTTATAATGCAAAATCGCCCCTCCTTGAGGGCCGTACCATTGGAAGTGCATTGATTTGCGTGCAAAATAAATATGAATCATTTGGGGTGGTTTCTTGGTTCCATCTTGGGCGCCTTTAGCATTAGAAGTTGTTGCATCTTATCTCATGTGATTTGAGTGGGTTTTGACAGAGTTATCAGCATTCTAGTGAATTTCTGTGTTGCTGATCATGTATTTTCAGTGTAGGTCTGTCAAAATCAGATTGTTAAATTTGGGTTTGTGAGCTGGGATTTGAGTTTGAGAAGTCAAGATAGGATTAGGAGAGTCTCTCCATTTTACGGCAGCATCATATACTTGATCTTGATGACAGGCGATTCTATAATATTATAAGTTGAACAGTAGTACTGTCAGCATTCTTGATTGTTTGCCATTTCCCACGATTGTGGAAGAGACTGACCTCATTCAGTCTGTAGCTCAGGTTTTAATTCTTGCATCACCCGCTGAACAAGTGGAAGAGGCCGACTTGCCGCCTATTTGCTTAATGTAATGCATTATCTCATCATTTTGCTGATCGGCTGAGTCGTAAACATGCTCCCGTTGAATAAGTGGTCGAGTTGCATCTTAATTTCAGTAATGTACTTTCCATTTCAGTCCTCCCGCTGAATAAGTGGTTGAGTGATTGTATTTCCTTTCTATTACTCTTTCAGAAAGTTTCAGTAATGCTAACGATCCCCTTTCGAGTATGCTCTCAACCTTGCCCGCATTGGGATTTGGGTTGATCAGAGGAAAGGGTTCCCTTCAGTTGGATTGAGTTTTCATTAACGTTAATGGGTGAATTGAGTTGTGGAAAAATTGAAAAAATTGGCCGGTATATTTTAGTGGTATCAGAGCCATGATTCTGCCAACCTGTGTTCAACAGAGTTCAGTTATCGATGAGTGACAGAGCCCACAAATACTACACCAGAAGTCAGGCGGGAAATCCACAATATCAGTTTCCGTCTACACCAGAGGCAGATACTTTCTCTGAGGCACTTAGAGAAACAGGGAAAGCAGTTGAAAGGGGTAAAGCAGTTGAAGAGATGGCAGACAGTAACAAGCATGAGAGAGATGACAGAATAGAGAAGAAGTTTGATGGGATGATTGACATGATGTCCCGCTTACTTGCAAGAATGGATCAGCAGGCTGCAAATAATCAACCCCATAACCAAAACAGCACTAATGGTGAAAATAGTGGAGTTAATGGGAACAATGGTAGTGGGAGAGACAAAACCATTGGCCAACACGAAGCCACGTCTAGAGGATCAGCCTCTAGGCCACTTTTCCAACATTCACGCAAAGAGAAGAACCTCAAGTTGAAGCTGCAACAAACTTTGCAGATGATGCCAGACAGGCTTACTTGGAGTATGCCTCCTTCCCTCCTGATCTTAGGGAACAATGGTCTTTTGATCAATTCATGAATCAAAGGAACCAGAGGAATGGTGGAAGAACTAAATACAGAGCTCCTATGGGTCCTAGAACGGATTACCAAAAAGCTCTCGGATAGGTGTCCTTGGCCCACTTCGATGGAGGTGATGCATGCATAGCTAGGGCATGGGTACAAAAGTTGGATAACTACCTATCCTTGAGACCTATGGCGGAGGAGGACGCAATTAAATTCGCCACCCTACACTTGGAAGGTGCTGCCCATGAGTGGTGGTATCATGGTTTGGTCACCCTTGGCCACAACCTAATTAGAATGTATGAGGAATTCATCAACAAGCTGATCGACAGATTTGACACTAAAGATCTTGAGGTGAAATTTAGGGAGCTTGCTCAGCTAAAACAACATGGTTCATTAGAATCATACATTGGAGATTTCCAAAGGCTTTCCGTGATGGTGCCCAACATCACCGAAAGAAGGTTAGTGGTGTTGTTTTCTGAAGGACTGATGGAACCATTGAAGGGATGGATAAAGGCTTTTGACCCACCAAGCCTTGAAGAATCCATCAAGAAGGCTAGAAACATGGAGCTGTCCGCACCTAGGCCCAAGTTTCCGTCCAAGCTTTTTCCTCATAGACAAGACAAAAGGCATCCTTCAAATCAGCATAAAAAGTTTCCTCCTAGATTGGATGATGATGCTCGAGAAAAGCTTAGGAAGGAAGGGAAATGTTACACATGCAAAGAACCTTGGTCAAAAGGACACAGATGCTATGGAAGAGGCCGTTCTAACCATATGGAGGCCTATTCTGATTACGGATCAGAATCTGATCACTTAGAGCAGCACTCATAATTTGCTGAAAGTGATGAAGAACGTGAGCTAGAAGAGGTGGAAGAAGAGCAAGCGGGTGAGGGCACCTTTTCCCAACTCTCAAATTTCCAAAAGAACGAGTCTTTCAAAGTTCGTGGCTTGATTGGGAAGCATCGTGTGGTTGCCTTGATTGATACTGGAGCAACACACAACTTCATTGATGAAGGAGTGGTTGCAAAGAGGGAACTCAAGACAGAACAATTTGAAGGCTTCAAAGTTATGGTTGCTGACGGGTTCCATATTTCTTGCACTCACGAAGTTACCAACATGTCCTTGCAGTTGGGTAACCATGAAGTCAAAGACGACTTCTATGTTGTTAGCATTGGAGACACGAATGCCGTTCTTGGCATTCAATGGCTGCGATCTGTTGGAGAGATTTCTCTGAACCTACAAACTATGGAGCTCAAATTTCAATCCGATGGGAAGAAAGTAGTGCTAAGAGGAATGTCAAATGGGGGTCCTTGGATTGTCTCCTTCAAGAGAATGGAAAGGTTGATCCGACATGATGCAGTTGAGTGGGCTGCGGAGTGTATGATTCTTCCAGCTAGTCCAGTTGAAACAAAGAGGGATTATCCACCCGATATTGAATACGTTCTCACAAAAAGGAGTAAGGTGTTTGCTGATCTACCCTCGGGGCCACCTTCAGATAGGGGGTTTGAGCATGTTATTGAACAAAAAGAAGGGGCCAAACCAGTTATCACAACACCATATAGATATCCTAAGAAACAGAAAGATGAAATTGAGAAGAACATAAGAGAACTTCTGGAGATGGGTTTCATTCACCCAAACAAAAGTCCCTTCGCTTCAGCAGTAGTCCTTGTGAAGAAGGAGGATGGCACCATCCGCATGTGTGTGGATTACCGTGCCTTGAACCAAAGTACCATAAAAAATCGGTACCCCATTCCCAGAATAGATGAGCTCATCGATGAGTTGCATGGTGCCAAGTTTTTCTCAAAAATTGACTTAAGGTCAGGGTATTATTAGATTCGGATGAGGGGGTCAGATGTTGAGAAGACGACATTTCGATGCCACTATGGTCATTTTGAGTTCTTAGTTATGCCATTTGGGCTGACTAATGCTCTGGCCACCTTTCAGTCTTGTATGAACAGAACTTTCCAAAAGCAAGTGAGGAAGTTTGTGTTGATATTCTTTGACGACATCCTCATTTATAGCAAGACTTGGGAGGAACACCTCAAGCACTTGGAGGAAGTGCTTAGTATCCTTGAGACAAAAAGCTTCTTTGCGAAAGAATCCAAGTGTGAATTCGGTATGAGAGAGTTGCTCTACCTTGGCCACATCATCAGTGCAGAAGGAGTGAGAGTTGATCCAGAAAAGATCAGGGCAATCGTGGATTGGCCAACTCCAGAAAATCTAACTCATTTGAGAGGGTTCTTGGGTCTATGCGGTTTTTACAGGAGGTTCGTGAAGGGCTACTCTCAGAGTGCTGCTCCTCTTACTGATCTAACCAAAAAGGGAGCATTCATGCGGTCAGAAAAGGCACAAGTTGTCTTTGATAAGTTCAAAAGGATCATGAGTTCTTGTCCGGTTTTGGCCATACCGGATTTCTCCAAGCCATTTGAGTTGCAATGCAATGCTTCGGGAGAAGAAGTTGGTGCTGTTTTGATGCAAGAAAAGCACCCCATTGTGTTCGAAAGCAAAAAGTTAAGAGGCATTGAAAGGACATACTGTATCTATGACAAGAAAATGCTTGCAATCATGCATGCATTAGCCAAGTTCAGACAATACTTGGTGGGAAGTAAGTTGTTGTCAAGACGGATCACAATAGTCTCAAACACTTCATGCATCAAAAGGACTTGAACGAAAGACAACAAAAGTGTGTGAGTAAGCTTCAGGGTTACGATTTTAACATTGAGTATGTCAAGGGGAAGAATAACGTTGTGGCTGATGCCTTGTCTTGGAGGCCTCATTTGAGCTCATTGTGTGAGCTCATTGCTGATTGGAGAGAGTTGTTCCTTGCTGATTATGCCAAAAATCAGTTTGCAACCAGCATTATTGAAGGTACTTGTCATGATGAAAAGTACAAGGTAATTGATGGGTTGATACACTACAAAGAGAGAATCTTCTTGGTGGCCAATTCTAAGCTCAGGAAGAAAATTTTGCAGACTTTCCATGACATCCCACTTGCTGGTCACCAGGGTTACTTTAAGACTTACCGGCAGATCCGTGAAAGGTTTTCATGGAAAGGATTGAAGAATGAGGTTTTGAGCTATATCAAAGAATGTCATACTTGCCAAATGAACAAGAATGAGCACAAATACCCCGCTGGATTGTTGCAGCCCCTACCCATTCCCAATCAAAAATGGGAAAGCATCTCAATGGACTTCATCACGGGGTTGCCCAAAACGCAAGGGAAATATCTTTGTGGTGGTGGACAGATTAACGAAATTTGCTCATTTCTTTGCCATCATTAGTTCATTTACAACAGCCCAGGTAGCTGAGTTGTTTTTTCATGAGGTGTTTTGGTTGCATAGTTTGCCAAAAAACATTGTGAGTGATAGGGACAGCAAGTTCCTAAGCACCTTTTGGCAAGAAGTTTTCCGGATGAGTGGTATAGTGCTTACTTCGAGCACCAGTTATCACCCCCAAACCGATGGTCAAATAGAAATTGTGAACAAATGGTTGGAAGGTTATCTCCGGAACTATGTTTCAAAACAGCAGAAGGCTTGGGTTAGATGGCTTCATTTGGGGGAATACTGTTATAATTCATCCTATCACATGTCTATTAGGATGTCTCCATTCAAAGCCCTCTATGGTTATGAGGCTACCAACTTTGCAGATTTGGTGTTTGGGGATAGTAAGGCACCTCAGGCCAAAGATATATTGCAGCAAAGTCAGGATATTTTGAAATCATTGAAGAACAACATTCAGATAGCATAGAATCCGTAGAAGTTGTACACTGATCAGCGGCGTGTTGAGCGCTCTTTCGAGGTGGGGGACATGGTTTATCTTTGTCTTCAGCCTTACAGATAGTCTACTCTAAAAAAAAGTGGAGCTGAGAAGCTCAAACCCCGTTTTTATGGGCCATTCAGGGTCATCAGAAGGGTTGGAGCAGTGGCCTATGAGTCAGAATTACTGGCTAGCAGCAAGGTACACAATGTCTTTCATGTGTCTCGCCTCAAGAAGGCTTTGGGACATAATGTTGTTGCTTCATCTAATTTACCCCCTTTGGATGAGGAGGGGCAGTTGGTTCTAGTTCCTGAAGAGATTATCAATTCCAGAGAGCATTCCTTGAGGAGAAGGACAATCAGAGAATACTTGGTAAAATGGAAAAATTTACCATTAGAGGATGCAACTTGGAAGAATGAGGAGATTTTGCAGCATCCTGGTTTGCAATTGCTTGTGGACAAACAATTTCGGGAACGGCGGACTGTAATGTCCCTTTCTCAGCAGCGATCTAACTGTTGGTCGTTAGTCTATTCTAGTGACCCGTAGACTACTCAGAAGCGGAAATTAGGGTTTCCTATCTTCTAGGAGGATGTTTCAGCTTTCTCTGGGACTTGCTTCTGGAATCCTGGTGCTTGGTTGGCGGCTCCTTTCTGGGTTTTCAGAGAGCTTCACAATGGTATAGCATGCATGTTGATCCGAGTAACTTCCTGGATTTACTATTTTTAGTAAATTCTATTTCTGGCAGTGGTCCTGATAGCATCAATACATTTGGCTTTCCTCATCAAACAGTTCAGTTGGCAGTATTGGAATCAGCGCCTAGATGCAGTTTCTGGAGAAATAAGTTATTTTAATTAAAATAATGTTTATTTTAATTATAACCCCTTGGCCTAGCTTTATGACTTAAGTTGTTTTAAAAAGGGGGACTTTTATGGGTGGACGCCTCATCAGGAGGTTTAAGTGAAATATTTACCATTTTATTAAAGTTAACTTGGAGAGAAAAGGGACGCCAATATGAGGAAGTATTAAAATGTTTAAAACTTATGAAAATGCCTTGAAAAATGGGATGCCTACTTGAGGAGCATGAGTCAACATCGAATTAGGTTGACTCCTTGAGTGGGGCGCACCTTCTGGAAGGTTCTAGAGATGCTTGGCTAAAATTATAAAAGGGAGTGTTGGGTCTTCATTCATCATCTTATGTCTTCAGTATTGTTATACTGCCAGAATGGTGTTAGAGTTGCTTCGAGGGATGCATACCTCCTAGCTGGCTTAACTTCTTGCTTGAGAGATAGCAACTAGTTGAGAATAGGTTACTATAGAGTTGTCTTGCATTTTGTTATTAAGTTCTTATATTTCAGTCGATTTTTATAGTTGCTGTATTGACTGTGGCTAAACTGGGTTTTTGCTTATATGTCCAAGAGTGATTTTATTCTGCTTATGGGTAGCTGAGGGATGTGTTTGGCAGGTTGAGGCAACCCCTTCCACCAACTTTCAGATTTTATTGTTGAGTATTTATTTTTATAATGCAAAATCGCCCCTCCTTGAGGGTCGTACCATTCTGGAAATGCATTGATTTGCGTGCAAAATAAATATGAATCATTTGGGGTGGTTTCTTGGTTCCATCTTGGGCGCCTTCAGCATTAGAAGTTGTTGCATCTTATCTCATGTGATTTGAGTGGGTTTTGACAGAGTTATCAGCATTCTAGTGAATTTCTGTGTTGCTGATCATGTATTTTCAGTGTAGGTCTATCAAAATCAGATTGTTAAATTTGGGTTTGTGAGCTGGGATTTGAGTTTGAGAAGTCAAGATAGGATTAGGAGAGTCTCTCCATTTTACGGCAGCATCATATACTTGATCTTGATGACAGGCGATTCTATAATATTATAAGTTGAACAGTAGTACTGTCAGCATTCTTGATTGTTTGCCATTTCCCACGATTGTGGAAGAGACTGACCTCATTCAGTCTGTAGCTCAGGTTTTAATTCTTGCATCACCCGCTGAACAAGTGGAAGAGGCCGACTTGCCGCCTATTTGCTTAATGTAATGCATTATCTCATCATTTTGCTGATCGGCTGAGCCGTCAACATGCTCCTGTCGAAGAAGAGGTTGAGTTGCATCTTATTTTCAGTAATGTACTTTCCATTTCAGTCCTCCCGTTGAATAAGTGGTTGAGTGATTGTATTTCCTTTCTATTACTCTTTCAGTAATGCTAACGATCCCCTTTCGAGTATGCTCTCAACCTTGCCCGCATTGGGATCTGGGTTGATCAGAGGAAAGGGTTCCCTTCAGTTGGATTGAGTTTTCATTAACGTTAATGAGTGAATTGAGTTGTGGAAAAATTGAAAAAATTGGCCGGGATATTTCAATTGATCTGTGATTGTGAGATTGTGAAATACTAGTTGAATGGTAGCTACTGAGGGAGCTTCATATAGGAGTTCATCTGTGCTTGAGATTTCTGTTCATTATTTATCAGTTTGCAATAAGGAAGAGGGTTCCTTCATTAGGGACGCCATCTTCATTCAATTTACAACTTTCAATAAAGTTTCTTCATCAGCTTGCTGAGATCGTACCATTTGCCTTGGAAGGCGTGTCACTTGGAGATAGGCGTGTGAAGCAAAAGGGAAAAAAGCCTCTCTTCCGGCTCCTATCTGGACTCCATCCTAGGCGTCCAACCTTCTTAGCACCTTTTCTCCAATTTTTCGTGTGGGAGAAAGCAGTCCCGAGCTCTAGGCGTGCTATTTCTTGGTTTCCTTGGTTTCCAACATATCTTGCCTGCCATGTACAAATCCATCTTATTTAATTATTTTGGTGGTTTCCGGGTATGTTTTTTATATGCAATCTCTTTGTATGAATTGCCAGATCCTTAATAGTATTGCAGTTGTTCCAGACTTTCTTGTATTTCAGTTTATTTCCCTTTTTATGCTTGGTGCACCTACTTTTGTCTAAAATTCTTCTTAAAACAATAAAAACACAAAAACAAGTCAGTGAAAGTCAGAAGTTTGAGTTGGAGCCAGTTGGGCTCATCACAGTGGTATCAAAGCTTTAAACCTGCCAACCTGGAGGGTCAAATATACATATGCGGCCTCATAAGGGTAGATATAACAGGTATTACTCATGCAGGAGACCTGGTAGTCAGAGAAATCCATTTGAGGACTTTACTTTTGATAATCAGTTCGAAGATATACCACTTGAAAACATGGGTAACAGGGATGAGGGTGAACAACTGCGAAACCGTGTTCATAACGAAGATTTGGAAGCGAGAGATATTCTGAGAGGTTTGGTGACAGGACAGGAACAGGTTGCTAATGTCCTACAACAACTTACTACAGCAGTACAATAAATATCTATTCCCAGGCGCTTGAATCAAGATCAGGAGGAGGATGGTAGTATCCATGGAGTTGCACGTCCTAGAGTGACTCCCACACGTACCTATGACAGGCCTACTCGCCTTACCTTTACCAGAAATGAGCCACAAGAGGGTAACGAGGATGAGGAGGAAAGTAACGTGATCTTTGGAGACAATGTTATGACACTTCATGATGAGTGGGATGCCTTCCCACAAAGAGTTAAGGACCACCTTAACTTTGACAGGTTCATAACACAAAAAAGAGAACACGGCAAGAACATGATAGATAGGAGACCTTGGAATAGGAACAATGATCTCAGACATGCTACCAGTAAGCTCACACTCACCACCTTTGATGGCAGTGGCAGAGTCACAGCTAGAGCTTGGGTTAGCAAGCGGGACACATTCCTAAACCTGCGTCCTATGGTAGAAGAGGATGCCATAAATTTTGCAGCCCTACATTTGGATGGCATAGCCCATGATTGGTGGCACCATGGCATGGTTACACTACAACATAACAGGATCACTACTTATTAGGAGTTCACTGATAGGTTGGTTGAGAGATTTGACAAACGAGATCCAGAATTATACTTTAGAGATTTCGCTTAGCTGAAGCAGTCGGGTAGTTTAGAATCCTACATTGGAGAGTTTCAAAAGCTCTCAGTCATGGTAACCGGCATATCAGAGAAGAGATTGGTTATACTCTTTGTAGAGGGCCTATTTGAGCCTATGAAAGGTTGGATCAAGGCATTCGATCCACCTGCCTTGCAAGAGGCTATGAGGAAAGCTCGTAGCATGGAACTTACCGCACCCCGTATTAAGTTCAACTCCAAGCCGTCCTCATCCTACAATGATAACAGATCTGATCCAAGGAGAACAAAAAATTCAGACCAAAAGAAAAAGTTTGCAGCTCCTTTGGATCGAGAAACGATCAATGATTTACGTAGGAAGAAGTCTTGCTTTTATTGCAAAGGCCCGTATGACATTAACCATGACTGTCCCCTCAAGCCTAAAGGTTAAAATAGGCACATGGAGTGGTATTTTGAGGGAGAGGATATGACTGATTTGTCAGACCAGCAAGCTGTACAAGATGATTTAGAGTTAGAAAAATTAGAAAATGAAGTAGAAAATGAAGTTGAGATTGAGGTACAGGAAGCTCACATGTCAAGCATGCAAAGAGAAGGTTTTTTCAGACTACTTGGACTCTTGGCTGGTCAAAGAATCATTTCATTGCTTGATACAGGTGCAACACATAATTTTATAGATGCACGATTGGTTGAGAAAAGAGGAATTCAAACTCAAGAGTTTGAAGGGATTGGAGTGAAGGTTGCTGATGGTTATACTCTTACCTGTGATAGAATGATTCTAGATTTGCCCATGAAATTCAATAATTTTGAGTTTAAAGCAGATTTCTATGTGTTGAAGATGGGCAACACCGATGTGGTTTTGGGCATGAAGTGGCTTCATGCAATAGGCGAGTTCACACTCAACCTTAGAGATATGGAGATGAAATTTAAGGTTGATGGGACCAACCACGTACTGAAGGCCATCAAAGACAACAATTTGAAGGAAATAACACTCAAGAGAATGCAGAGGTTAATTCGGCATGACATGTTTGAGTGGGCAGTAGAGTGTTAGATGCAGCCATCTTATGAGGAGCAGCATAAAACGCCTTATCATCCCGATGTACAAGAGCTTTGGATGAAGCATACTAAGGTGTTTAGTGATATACCTCATGGTAGACCTCTAGATAGGGGGATAGAGCATATTATTGAGTTGGAGGAGGGCACCAAGCCCATTATGATCACTCCTTATCGACACCCTAAGTGATTGAAAGATGAGATAGAGAAAACCATCAAAGAATTGCTTGCTATGGGACACATCAGTCCGAGTAAGTCTCCATTTGCTTCTTCGGTTGTATTGGTGAAGGACGGTACTCTCAGGATGTTGAACAAGAAAACCATCAAGAACAGGTATCCTATTCCACGTATTGACGAACTACATGGGGCTTGCTACTTCTCGAAGATAGATTTGAGGATAGGGTACCATCAGATCAGAGTTCGAGAGGAGGACATTGAGAAGACAACCTTTAGGTGTCATTATGGACATTATGACTTTTTGGTTATGCCTTTCGGTTTAACCAACGCTCCAACCACCTTTTAGTCCACGATGAACATGATCTTCCAGCCTCAGTTGAGGAAATTCGTTCTGGTGTTCTTCGATGACATATTAGTCTACAACAGACCTTGGGAGGAGCACATGGTTCACCTAGATGCTGTATTGAGCATACTTGACAGGGAGTCCTTGTACGCCAAGGAGTCCAAGTGTGCATTGGGTATGAAAGAACTATTATACTTGGGTCACATTATTAGCGGAGAGGGAGTTCATATGGATCTAGATAAAGTTCGTGCTATTATTGACTGGCCTACGCCGAAGACTTTGACATAGCTCAGGTGGTTTGTAGGTTTATGCGCCTTCTATTGTCGGCTTGTCAGTGGGTTCTCGCGACATGCTGCGCCACTAACAGATTTGACCAAGAAGGGAGCTTTCGTTTGGACACCTCTAGAATAGGAGTGTTTTGAGAAGTTCAAACATCTGATGACTACTTGTCCAGTCTTAGCCATACCAGATTTCACCAAGCCGTTTGAGCTTCATCGTGATGCTTGTGGAGAGGGTATTGGTGCGGTTATTATGCAGGATCGACATCCTATAGCTTTCGAGAGTAGGAAGCTGAGGGGTCCTGAGAGGAGCTATAGCATTTATGATAAGGAAATGTTGGCCATCATGCATGCAATGGCCAAGTTCAGGCAATATCTTGTTGGCAGTAAGTTTTGTGTAAAAATTGATCACAACAGCTTGGAACATTTCCTAGGACAACGAGGTTTGAATGAGAGACAACAAAAATGGGTTAGCAAGCTTCAGTTATATGATTTTGACATCTCTTATGTCAAAGGCACACAAAACATAGTTGCTGACGCATTATCTCGTCGACCTCATTTGAGCTCCATGGCAGAGGTTACATAGAATTGGAGACACATGATAGTTGTAGAGTATGCCAAGAATCCGTGGGCTTCTGGCATTGTAGATGGGACAGTATAGGATAGTAGGTACTCTCTTGTGAGTGATCTTATCATTTACAAAGGCAGGATATTTTTAGTCCCAGGTTCTGAGATGAGGGACAAGGTGTTGAGAGCCTTTCACGATTCACCCATGGCAAGTCACTCCGATTACTTTAAGACCTACAGGCAGGTACGGGAGAGATTTTCTTGGAAATGTCTCAAATCAGATGTTCTTCAGTCTGTCAGGGAATGCTCTGTTTGTCAGCAGAACAAGCAAGAGCATACATACCCAGCAGGGTTACTTCAACCGCTTCCTATTCCTGAGAGGAAGTGGGAATGCTTGTCTATGGACTTCATTACGGGCTTGCCGAAAGCTCAAGGGAGAGACAACATTTACGTGGTAGTAGATCGATTGACGAAGTACGCACATTTCTTCCCGATCACTACTACCTACTCAGCTACATAAGTGGCGGATTTGTTCTTTTGTGAGGTATTTAGGTTGCACGGTTTGCCTCAGAGTATTGTTAGTGACAGAGACAGCAGATTCAATGGTAACTTCAGGCAGGAGTTATTCAAACTATGCGGGACCGAGCTTACTCCGAGCACTAGCTACCACCCACAGATAGATGGATAGACGAAGGTTGTCAACAAATGGGTGGAGATACTTGCGGAATTACATTTCTGGGCAGCAAAAGGCTTGGGTGAAGTGGTTGCATCTTTGTGAGTACTGCTATAATTCCACTCACCATATGACCATCCAGATGACACAATTCAGGGCTTTGTATGGCTATGATCCTCCTAGTTTCTTGGATTTATTGCTAAGTGATTGCAAAGTACCGAGTGCTGGGGATCTGTTATAGGAGAACCAGGATTTCATGAGGGCTCTTCATGATAACATTCAGAGGGCTCAGAATCAACAAAAGCAGTATGCTGATCAAAGGAGAGTTGAGCGATCATTTGAGATCAATGACATGGTGTATCTGATGCTTCAGCCTTATAGGCAGTCTACCCTTAAGAAGAAGGGCGCAGAGAAACTCAAGCCACGCTACTATGGACCATTCAGGATTGTCAGGCGTGTCGGCGAGGTGGCTTATGAGTTAGACTTACTGGTGGACAGTAAGGTTCACAATGTGTTCCATGTGTCACGCCTCAAGAAGGCGTTGGGACAACAAGTGATTCCTTCTTCAGACTTACCACCCCTGGATGATGAGGGGAAGTTGATTTTAGTACCTGAGGCCATTCTGGATTCCAGAGAGCGTCATCTTCAGAGGCGGGTTATCAGGGAATATCTGGTTAAGTGGAGACATCTACCGGCAGAGGATGCTACTTGGGAGGGTGACAATATTCTACAACATCCAACTTTGAGTTTGCTTGAGGACAAGCAAATTTGGGGAGAGCGGACTGTAATGTCCCCACTCTAGTCAGTTTCAGGAGCAGTTGAGTTAGCCTATTCCTTGGACCCTTGTAGGCTGACAGGATCTGGTTAGGGGGTCAGTGGCCGTTCTGGTCGGTTTTGACATTTCCACCCCTTCAGTTCAGTATTGGGCTCAGTGCAGGCCCTAGCAGTTCAGTGTTCGCCAACTTCTGACGACACGTTAAAACATTGAGATTTGAGGGAGATATTAATATTTCAGTGGTTGGGTATTTTATCGTCTATTGAGATATTATAAAGTTATATAATAAATTTATAACATATTAAATCCCACTTGAGATATTTTGACTTTATGACTTAAAATGTTAAAGTGAATATTTAAATTCACTTAAGTCATTTATTTGGTTGCCCAACTATGGAGAAGATATAAAATACATTTTAAATGTATTTTAAAGGCTAAGTGGCATCATTTTTTGAAAGTCGTGCCTTTTTGGGGTTATAAGGCAAAATGAAGTAATTCGACCTCATTATGTGATTATTTGACTTTGCTTCAAAACTTCTCTGTGATTTTTGTCTGAGGGCAAGGGTTTCAAGATTTTTTCGTTGGAAACTGACAATTCTTCATTGATCTGTGATTGTGAGACTATGAAATACTAGTTGAATGGTTGCTACTAAGGGAGCTTCATACAAGAGTTCATCTGTGCTTACATCTGAGATTTTTGTTCAGTATTTATCAGTTTGCAATAAGGAAGAGGGTTTCTTCATCAGGAACGCCATCTTCATTCAGTTTACAACTTTCAATAAAGTTTCTTCATCAACTTGTTGAGGCCGTACCATTTACCTTGTAAGGTGTGTCACTTGGAGATAGGCGTGTGAAGCAAGATGCCAAAACACCTCTCTTCTGGCTCCTGTTTGGACTCCATCCTAGGCGTCCAACCTTCTCAGCACCTTTTCTCTAGTTTCCGTGTGGGAGAAAGTAGATCCGGGCTCCAGGCGTGCTATTTCTTGGTTTCCAACATATCTTGCCTGGCATGTACAAATCCATCTTATTTAATTATTTTGGAGGTTTCTGGGTATGTTGTTTATATGCAATCTCTTTGTATGAATTGCTAGATCCTTAATAATATTGCAGTTCCAAAATTTCTTGTATTTCAGTTTATTTCCCTTTTTATGCTTGGCGCACCTACTTCTATCTAAAATTCTTCTCAAAGCTATCAAAACACAAAAACAAGTCAGTGAAAGTCAGAAGGTTGAGTTGGAGCCAGTTGGGCTCATCACATACTTGCACTATTCTATAAAGTGCCATGGGGGGGTTGATGTTTGCCTTTGTTTTCCATCATACCTTTGTCTAGTGAGTGTTCCTTCCACGACAATAGTGAATCACATTGATTCTTGCCTCATGTGTGCGTGCCTTTGTTTGCACACTCTTTATCTTTTGTTGGTACTTTCATGTTTGCACTTTCAAATGTTCTCGGTTCTTCTTCATGCACTTCTTCTGGCATTCAGTTTTAGTGTACCTGTCATGACTCTCCCTTGTCAGTATTATGGGGGGGTTTCTATTGTTGGTGATATTGCTTCCTTGGTTTCGTTGGAGTGAGCTATGCATTTAGTATTTGTTCCTATGTACTAGGCGGATGCAGTAGTTATTTATCCATGCATTTTGGTGAGATGGATCATTTACCATATGGACACTCTTGCATTCTAGAGGTGACCTTCCATTTTCACTTGATCAGTTCTTCAGACTATTGGTACTTATGCCATCTGTATCTTTGAGTTCTTGATGTTTACCTTGGTTTGCCATCGGATTCGAGTAGTGTCGTTGGGGGCACTCATACAGATTCTTGTCTTCTTGATCCTGATCATGATATGTTTCAGCCGAGGTTCTTCTTTCAGCATTTCAACAGTCATTCTATGACAGTGTTTGCAGCTTCTTCATGCTTGAGTGGTGTTTTTCATATTCATCCTTTGTTCCTATCTTTTGGGACAATTTCTTCTTGGTTGGACGCTTCTTCATCCTTCACTCTTGTTGGAGGCTTCTTCAGTCCTTCACTCTTGTTTGGAGGCTTCTTAGTCCTTCACATGTATTTCTCTCTTTTGGAGAGGAGTTTTTTCCACGAGGTTTTCTCCTTTTCTCCTGTTGTGAGAGATCTTTACATTTGTACATGGGTACCTCATCAGGCCTAGTTGTCAGGACCCATTTTTGCTTTCATGCATTTTGTTCTTAGTTTTTTAGCTTCTCCCTAAGTTCATCTTAAGGGGGGGTGTTAGAGTAATAGGTTGTTTACTTAATTATTTTAATCATATTGATTAATTAATTAAGTCACATTTTACTTTATTTCACTTAAGCTAAACTTAGGCCCTTTAATAATTAATTATTCATCCCACGGTTCTCACCTTTTAGGGTTTTGATCTCCTTTCTTAAGGATTGATCTTTTTGTAATTATTCATTCTGGTTAATGCATTTTTGCTTTATGTTTGCAGAGCACCATTCTTGTGTCTCTTGATCTCCTTTGGTGACAGGTTATTTGCTTGCAGTTGTTCATTGGGATCTGTGAGGTTGGATTATCAACTTCAACAAGAAGAACCCTTAGTGGTAGGCATACTTCTATGATTTCTAGCTCTACTTTTTTCTTGCATTTGAACTTCAATATAATGTCCCTTTTTGGAAGCGAGCAATAAAAATAAGTGAGGAAAAATAATATTTTATTATTTTTGATTTTGGCGATCAAAGAGGAGGTTAAATGATATTTATTATAATTTTTGGTGAAGGAAAAACATTTTTATAATTTTTTTATGAGGTTGGGCGAACCTTTTTGGGGGTTAAAATAATAATTAAAAAAAATATTAAATTCGAATTTTGGGGCCCAAATTAGGTCGGCCAATTTGGAGGGAAAAGACAAGCTTGGTATAAATACAAGATCTTTGTGAAGACATTTCATCACTTGAATTATCCTACTTTTTTTCAAATCAACAATTATTGTAGCTATTCCAAGGACGAAAACCCTTGTGAATAATAGAGGAGTTGGACGAAAACCTAGCTCTTGAAAGGAGGACTTCATGACGGAGGTTCACTTGTGCTTCAATGGAGTTTTATGATAGATGTTCATGCTCAGATTTTCATATCACCCTAGGCAACTTGAGGAGGGCAGATTTGGTGTTGTATTGACCTAGGGTTTCACCCTAGAGAGGAGGGCCCAAGTTGCAAGAGGAGCACTTTGTTTTGGAAGGGTGAAATTTTTACAAGTTTGGAGGTTGACAAGTTTTCAAGGGTTGCAAACCCTACATTCAGACCGGTAGGCAAGCACACCCTTATGGTAGGGTTTTGAAGACATTTCTATCATATATATGCATTCATCATTGCATTTTTGTGAGCTGGAGCAAGTTCGCCCAACTAGGGTTAGTTTAGGTCATCATTCATTTCATGCTTTGGCTTGTAACTGGGGTTTCTTCATATCAACAAACTATTGTACATTTCTGGGCATGTTTGGAGCCTATTTTTGTGGTAAACTTGCATAAGTAATAGGTTTGATTTTGTAGCAGCAGAACTGAATAAACAAATAATCAGAATTTGCATGTTTTGGGTGGACAAATTGGTGCTATATTTTGCTGGTTACGTTCATACTTAATGTTAGATGTGTTCATTATATTCTTGGAAGCAATTGGATGAGTTGATGCTACTGTTCATGTTTTGTAATGTCCCCTTTCTAGCTAGGGGTTTGGGGTTTTAAAGTTAGCCTATGACTACGGTTCCCGTAGGCTAGCAAGATGTTTAGGGAACTCATTAGGGAGATTCAGGCTCTTCAGTAGTTGTGATATTTCATTCCGGCTTATTCAGCTTAGTGTTCTAGCATTCGGTTGGCTGTTTGAAGGCATTTTGGGAGTTCACCATTGATACTTGCTATTTATAGTAAGTAATATCAGGCTCTGTGACGGCACACCTGCAGTTGGTAGTGGTGATAGGACACTCTCGGAAGATAATTGCTAGACTTCTGCTAGGAGTTATTGAATTAATAAGTCATGTTACTTTAATGATATTCTATTATTAAAGTGACTTATTAATTTATTGTTATAAAGTTACTTTGACAAAGTACTTTATAACTTGGTCGTTAAATAAAGTAATAAAGTGACTTTATTAAAATAATTCATTTTTTAGTCACTTTATGAATATTTAAGTGAAGGGGGCGCTTTTCAAGACAAACATAAAATATTAAATTATTATGCAAAGGCAAGTTGGTGTGGGAAAGATATTAATATTTTATTGTTGAAAAAGCAAAGCCCTAATCTTGGGCATGGATTTGGAAAAGCCATAAGGAGAGAAAAAAACATTGTTTTCATCATCCAAGTTTATCATTCAAAAACAAAAAACTGAACACAGGGTTGCAGGTATGAAGTTTCAAGCTGATCCGAGGATGGAAACCCTCAATTAGGACAGGATCTATAGGCGTGAGAAACCGTCTAAGGGTTCTAGTATGGATGGATTCACACAGAGACCATCAATCTAAGCATTCACAGATTTACTTAGCATTTACTTTCAGCATTTATAGTTTACAACAGCAGATTTGAATAAGACAGAGCATTCAGCAGTTGCATGCATCTACCAGGCAAGTGGGTATTGAATACCTTGCATACTTCATCTAGCACGTGTTGGTTATCCAGTTCAAGCTGTACTAGTTTAGAATCCTTGCATAATTCAGGCCGTACAGGTCTGCTATAGAGAATGGGGTCAAATCAGCAAATTAGGAGTCACCAAATTGGCATGTGGAGTCTTGGAAGTCGTGCCAGTCGAGGGAGAAGCATGTGTGAGCCTGGGAGCAAATCGATTTGCTTTTTGGGGCTGCAAATTCTTTTTTTGGAGGCGTCCAACATCATCCAGCAAACCAACATCAAAACAAACATGAGAAACGTGCAAATTGAAGCATGGCATCCTTGCATCTAATTGTCGTGACTGCCATGTAAAAACCCAGGTTCCAAACTATTGCATTTTGGCTTAAGGGTATGTTCTTATTATGTTCTAGATAAATAAAGATTACTAGGTTTTCGATTATTTATGCAATTTCCCTTCTGTTATTGTTTTATGCAATTTCTTGAAATTACAGGGATTGTCGTCGGCAGCGAAAAAAAATATTCAGAATTTAACAGAAAACTCAAAAGTCAGTTTTGAAACCCTGAGGGGACATCATAGTGGTATCATAGCACAAAAATATCCTGGCATCCTGTGCATTTAATTCATGAGTGATAAAGAACAAACTTATGACAGGGGTTCACTATCGTGGCAACCTCCGCAGGTGTCAGAGGGTGAAACTATCTTAGAGGTTTTAGGTATCCATAATTCTCCAGAGATACCAAGGAGTCTATCTAGTGACAGTGAAAGTATTGCAGGTGCAATGGGAGATAAAGACAAAGGGCATGCTGGTTCCATTAGCCTAGATGCCAGGAGAGAACGAAAATTTGATACTATGATGGATATGTTGGTTGAATTCTTGCACAAGATGAACCAGGTTCCTACTCCTGGTCATACTGGACAACATGATAATTCTAGTAGTTCTAATGCACAGCTTGAGGACAGGCCAAGGATTTCACTCAATACCACATCTAGGCCCTTGCGGCCTACGTTTACATGCAGGGTTGAGACCCTTGTTCATCAGGAATGACCTCCTGAGTAGCCAACAAATATGGTCGATGAGTTTAGGACCAGCCATGCAAAATATACTTCACTTCCTCTCGACATCAAGAACATGTTGACATTTGACCAATTCTTGAACTAGAGGAGACAAAGGGTAGTGGCAGTTGGTAGACTAGAGACTAGAGCACCACAGGGTACCAAGGATCTCTAGTAGGCGGTGAACAAAATTACATTGGAGCATTTTGATGGAGGCCATCGTTGTACCACACGTGGTTGGGTTCCGAAGTTAGATAACTTCCTCTCCTTGAGGCCCATGCCTAAGGAAGAGGCAATCAGGTTCGCCACATTACATCTGGATGGCATAGCTCATGAGTGGTGTACCAAAGATTAGTGACTTTGGGACATAGGTGAATCATATCTTATGATGAGTTCACTAACAAACTCATCGAATGATTTGACAAGAGAGATCCAGAGGTCTTCTTCTGAGAACTTGCACAACTTAAGCAAGTTGGGTCACTAGAGGCCTATATCTCAGAGTTCTAGTGGATATCAATGATGGTCACTAGTATATCAGAGAGAAGGTTGGTAGTGCTTTTCAGTGAGGGTCTCTTAGAACCCTTATGTGGATGGATCAAAGCCTTTGATCCACCATCTTTACAAGATGCGATGAAGAAGGCAAGAGATATGGAGCTTGCTGCCCCAAAAAGAAAGTTTCCGCCAAAACCATTTTCTTCCTCGAGGGATAAAGCACCAAATAAATTTTCAGACCAGCAAAGGAAACCCTTTCAAAAACTTAGTGATGAGACCCTCCAAGAGTTGAGAAAGAAAAAATTATGCTTCACTTGCAAAGGGCTGTGGGTAAAGGGTCATGTGTGTCTGCTTAAGGGTAAAATGAATTAGTTGGAGTATTTTTATGCAAACGAATAGGATTCCGAAAATTCAAAACAACAGGTTGATGAGGAAGGGAATGCTAAAGATAGTGCCTCAGAAGGGTCAGAAAAAAGAAGGGAAGAAGTTTCACCTATAGCTCAACTCTCGAGCATTCAGAGAGAAGGATCCTTTAGGATTAGCGGAGTATTGAGTGGGCAGTGTGTGATTACCTTGCTTGATACAAGAGCTACTCATAATTTCATAGATGAGGGCTTCGTAGCTAAGCGTGGACTCAAGACCGAAGAGTTCGAGGGATTCAAGGTGAGAGTAGCTGATGGGTTTAGACTTAGTTGTAATCGAATGATTCCAAACCTCACATTGCAGCTGAACGATTATGAGTTCCAGGCAGATTTTTATGTGGTTGGCATGGGAGAGTTGGATGTTGTACTCAGCATGAAGTGGCTTCATGGTATTGGGGAGTTTACAATAAACTTGCGGGTTATGGAGATGAAATTTGAAGCCAATGGCAAGAAGCATGTTTTGAGGTGTATGTCAAATGGGAGTCTTAGAGTTATTTCACTTAGGAGAATGGAGAGATTGATCAGGCATGATCAAGTTGAGTGGGCTGTGGAGTGTTATACCTTGCCATCACAGGTTGAGCAGTAGAAGCATGAGTATCCACTCGACATACAGGCATTGAGAGACAAACACAATAAGGTGTTTGAGAGTTTACCTCATGGGAGACCACCTGACAGAGGGTTTGAGCACATTATAGAGCTTGAGGACGATGCCAAGTCGGTCATTATTTGTAATGACCCCTTCTCAAACCTGATATTTCCAGTGACCGTTGGCCTTTTTCAGGAAACCCGAAGGCTAGTCGGAAGGTAAAATTAGGGTTTCCTATTTCTGGGGATGTCTTTGCTCGGAGTTGGTGGATCTGACGGCGGATTCTTTCTGGGTTTTCAGAGAGCTTCGCAGTGGTATGATCATTTCGGCATTCAGAGCATTTTCTGGAATTTACTATTTTTAGTAAATTCTATTTTTGGCAGTATACAGGTTGGTCTCAGGTAGTTGACTTTCCCCTTCAGTTGTCTCAAGTGGCGTATTCAGTTTCGGGCTTCAGAATGCAGTTTTGGAGAGTTGAACTCATTTCACTTAAAAATAACATTATAATTTAAATGTTATTTTATCACCTTGGCCTAGTCAAATAACTTAATGTTATTTTAAAAGGTGGACTTGAAGGGTGGCGCCATCATTGAGGTTATATTAAAATTATATTGAATTTATCAAGTCAAAACTAAGCCTTAAGGAGGACGCATTTATTTAAGTGAGAAATTTAATGAAGTCAAAATTAAAGATGCTTGGAAAAGGACGCCATTTCTTGGGATTAGGGTTTTGACTTTGGAAAAGAAGTTAGGGTTTCAAGGAAGGTCCACAGAAGCTTATAAAAGACAGCCTTGGGTTCTCATTTGAGGATCTTTTTTCTATGCTATTGTTATGCTGCCAAAATGGTTGCTGGATTGCTTCGAGGAATGAATGCCTCCTAGCCTTGGCTCGACTTCGTGCTTGAGAGATAGCACCTAGTGGAGAGGATTGCTTATTTTGAGTGAGTTGTAGTGAGGTTTGCATTGTAGTGTTGTTTTGCCATTAGAAGTTCAGTTTCTTGCATTTTATGTCATTTTCTGGAGTTGCTGATAACAAGGCTGAATCTGTAGTTTCACTCGTAAATCAGAAAACAAAAATAATCTCATTCTGGGTATTGTGTCATTGCATTTTATTGGTAAGGGCGCCCTTTCATGAATATTTGCAGATTTTAATACGAAGCTCATGATTTTATAATGCAAATCCGTCATTCCTTGAAAGCCGTACTTTCTGGAGTGCATTAGGATTCGTGTCAGTAATTAATAACCATTTTTAGATGCCATTTCTTATTACTAAGTTAGGCGCCATCATTTTGAGGGTCTATTGCATCAGATTTGAGATCATTTGGGTGAGAAATGAGAGAGTTATGAGCATATGAGTAAATTCATAGGTTGCTGGTTTTTCAATTTAAAGTGCAGATTTGTGATAAACCAGAATTAGAATCTTGATCATTGAAGAGTTGTATTGATTTGGTACTCTATCCAAGCTAAGGAGAGTTCTTTATGATGTATTGTTAATCTTTCGAATTCCTAAGCTATTGGCAGGCGGATGATCCTCATTTTGTAAACTGACAGTAGTACTGGCAGTCATTTTCAAATCTGATTTGTAATGCTCTCTTTCATTATGAAGTTGTTTTGTAATAGATACATCTCCGCCCTATGGTAGCTACTTTCCCACTCTAGGTTAGCAAGCACATTCTGGGTGTTGAGTACTTTCAGCTTTTCAGTATTTCTTTCAAGCATTGTACTCTGTAACACTCCGCCATATGGTCGCCCCTCACTCCATACTGGATTGGGTAGCACATACTTGGTGTCGAGTTCTTTTCAGCACTTAGTGTAGAAGATCCTCTGACCATATGCTCGCCATCATCGGCGCCATTCTTGGTTAGAGTTCCTGCATAAGCAATTTGATTTAGATCCTCTGACCAATGCTCACACCTTGCCCACATCGGGATCCTGGTGTACATTCTGGTTAGAGTTGCTTCAGCACGTTTTGGGTTTAGCTGCTAACCTTAACGGGTGCATTTGTTTCTAATTTGTAATTTGAAAAACGAAAAAATTGGCTCGGAATATTTCATTATTACTCCCTATAGGCATCCCAAGAGGATGAAGGATGAGACCGAGAAGACGATAAAGGAACTCTTGGAGATGGGTCACGTCAGACCAAGTAGAAGTCCCTTTGCATCTTCCATTGTCTTGGTGAAGAAGAAAGATGGCAGTTTGCGGATGTGTATTGACTACAAAGCATTGAGTAAGAAGACCATTAACAACAAGTACCCAATTTCGCAGATTGATGAGTTGCATGGAGCATGTTTCTTTTCCAAAATAGATATTCGATCCGTCTATCACTAGATTCAGGTTAGAGAGGAGGATGTGGAGAAGACGACATTTCGTTGTTATTATTGTCACTCTGAGTTTTTGGTTATGCCTTCGGCCTAACCAATGGTCTAGCCACCTTTCAATCCTGTATGAATAGGGTCTTCAGAGATCAGTTGAGGAAGACAATCCTTGTCTTCTTCGACGATATACTAGTCTTCAACAAGACTTGGGTTGATCATCTAGCACATTTGGATTTAGTGTTGAGCACATTGGAGAGTGAATCTCTATTCGCCAAGGAATCAAAATGTGACTTTGGCATGAGAGTTATTGTACTTGGGGCATATCATTAGTGCCGAGGGAGTTAAGATGGATCCCGAGAAGTTGAAGGCTATAGTTGATTGGCCTCCTCCCACGAATCTCACACAGCTTAAGGGATTCTTTGGGTTATGTGGTTTCTACAGCTGCTTCGTCAAGGGCTTTTCACAGCAGGCAGCTCCACTCACGGGTTTGACGAAGAAGGGGGCATTTGTTTGGACTCCAGGAGCACAACAATGTTTTGAGAAGTTCAAACAATTGATGAGCTCGTGTCTGGTACTCATTATTTCGGATTTCACACGGTCATTTGAGCTTCATTGTGATGCCTCAAGAGAAGGCATTGGTGCTGTCTTGATGCAAGATAAGCACCCCATCGCTTTTGAGAGTAGGAAACTTCGGGGTTCTGAGAGGGGTTATAGCATTTATGATAAGGAAATGTTAGCCATCATGCATGCCTTGGCTAAATTCAGACAGTATTTGGTGGGCAGCAAATTTTTAGTGAAGATAGATCATAACAGTCTGAAACATTTCCTAAGTCAACGTGACCTCAACGATCGGCAACTGAAATGGGTCAGCAAGTTGCAGGCTTATGATTTTGACATAGCATATGTCAAGGGTAATAAAAATATAGTTGCCGATGCCCTTTCGAGGAGAGTTTACTTGTGCTCTCTAGGTGAGGTTACAAAGGATTGGAGAGATTTGATTGCAGTTGAGTATGCTAAGGATAAGTGGACTTCCGAGCTCATTGATGGTACAATTGCAGATGACAGGTACACCCTTGTGAATGACCTCATCATTTACAAAGGGATGATTTTTCTTGTGCCAGGATCCTCTATGAAGAATAGGATATTGAGAGCCTTTAATGACACCCCTATGGTAGGTTACTCAGGCTACTTTAAAATCTATAGGTAGATTAGGGAGTGGTTTACTTGGAAAGGGCTCAAATCAGAGGTACTCAGGTATGTGAGAGAGTGTCATACATGCCAGCAAAACAAACAGGAGCACTCTTTCCCTACAAGTTTATTGCAGCCCCTACCCATTCCTAATCGGAAGTGGGAGTGAATATCCATGGATTTCATCATGAGTTTACCCAAAACTCAAAGCAGGGATTGCATTTATGTAGTGGTTGACAGACTCACAAAGTTTGCACACTTTTTCCCGATTTCAACTACTTTCACGACAGTGCAGGCTGTTGATTTGTTTTTCAGAGAGATATTTAGGTTGCATGGGCTACCTCAGAATATAGTAAGTGATTGTGACAACAAATTTATGAGTCATTTTTGGCAGGAGTTATTTAGACTCAGTGGCACGAAACTCACTTTGAGCACAAATTACCACCCATAGATGGATGGACAAACTGAAATAGTTAATAAATTGGTGGAGGGATACCTAAGGAACTACATTGCAGGGCAGCAAAAGGCATGGGTCAAGTGGCTGCATTTAAGCGAGTATTGTTATAATACTACGTACCACATGTCTATACAGATGTCGCCATTCATGGCACTCTATGGTTATGACGCTCCCAATTTCTTGTATTTGTTATTTGGAGATAGTAGGGTGCCCAGTGCGAAGGATTTGTTGTAGGACAGCTAGGACATCGTGAGATCTCTCCAGGAGAATATACAAAAGGCTCAAAATCAGCAAAAGCAATATGCAGATCAGCACAAAGTTTAGCGTTCATTCGAGGAGGGTGATATGGTTTATCTTATGCTGTAGCCTTACAGGAAATCCACTCTAAGGAAGAGTGGCTTTGAGAAGCTCAAGCCTCGCTACTATGAACCATTTCAAGTTTCCAAGCGGATTGGCGAGGTGGCTTACAAGCTAGAGTTACCGGCAAAGAGTAGGGTTCACGTGTGTCACGTTTCTCGCCTCAAGAAGGCATTGGGGCATCATGTGACACCTACAACGTTACCACCCCTAGATGAGGAGGGGAAATTGATTCTTATTCCTGAGGCTATCATTGACACTAGAGAACGCAACTTAAGACGAAGAGTCATGAGGGAATACTTGGTTAAGTGGAAGGACCTACCAATTGAAGATGCAACGTGGGAGAATGAGGACATTTTGCAGCATCGAGTTGAGATTGCTTGAGGATAAGCAATTTCAGGGAGAGCGGACTGTAATGTCCCCTTTCTAGCCAGGGGTTTGGGGTTTTGAGGTTAGCTTATGACTACGGTTCTTGTAGGCTAGCGAGACGTTTAGGGAACTCATTGGGGAGATTTAGGCTCTTCAGTAGGCGTGATGTTTCATTCCAACTTATTTAGCTTAGTGTTTCAGTATTCGGTTGGCTGTTCGAAGGCATTTCAGGAGTTCACCATTGATACTTTTTATTTATAGTAAGTAATATTAGGTTCTATGACGGCACACCTGTAGTTGGTAGTGGTGATGGGACACTCTCGGGAGATAATTGCTAGACTTCTGCCAGGAGTTATTGAATTAATAAGTCACGCTACTTCAATGATATTATATTATTAAGGTGACTTATTAATTTAATATTATAAAGTCACTTTGATAAATTACTTTATAACTTGGTCGTTAAATAAAGTAATAAAGTGACTTTATTAAAATAATTCATTTTTTAGTCACTTTATGAATATTTAAGTGAACTCTTTTCAAGACAAACATAAAATATTAAATTATTATGCAAAGGCAAGTTGGTGTGGGAAAGATATTAATATTTTATTGTTGAAAAAACAAAACCCTAATCTTGGGCATGGATTTGGAAAAGGCATAAGGAGAGAAAAGAACATTGTTTTCATCATCCAAGTTTATCATTCAAAAACAGAAAACTGAGCACAGGGTTGCAGGTATGAAGTTTCAAGTTGTACTAGTTCAAAATCCTTGCATAATTCAGGTTGTATAGGTCTGCTATAGAGAACGGGGTCAAATCAGCAAATTGGGAGTCACCAAATTAGCATGTGGGAGTCTTGGAAGTCGTGCCATTCAAGGGAGAAGCATGTGTGAGCTTGGGAGCAAAACGATTTGCTTTTGGGGCTGCAAATTCTTTGTTTGGAGGCATCCAACATCATTCAACAAACCAACATCAAAGCAAACATGGAAAACGTGCAAACTGAAGCATGGCATCCTTGCATCTAATTGTCGTGACTGCCGTGTAAAAAACCAGGTTCCAAACTATTGCATTTTGGCTTATGGGTATGTTCTTATTATGTTCTTAGTAAATAAAGATTATTGGTTATTCAATTATTTACGCAATTTCGCTTCTGTTTCCGACACTATCGCCGGCAACAAAAAAACAAAAAATCATAATTTAACAGAAAACTCAAAAGTCAGTTTTGAAACCCTGAAGAGACATCATATGCTTGTTTCATCTCAGAAATTTTATATCAACAATTAGGGTTTTTATCAGAAATTTTAAAGTGCAGAAATTAGGGCAGAAGTTTGTGTTTCAAAAATCAGAAAATTCATCAATATCCTAGTTGGGATATTTCATTCGACCTCTTCACTCTTTCTACTCCCATCTTTGGTCATTGTTTGTTTTTGTTAAAAATTTAAAATAGAGTTGCAATTTCAAATAAAAGAAAAAACTAAAATCAAAATGCCCTCTTTATGTTGATTAAAAATTTGAAAAAAAAACTTACAAAATCGCAAAACAAATTGAACAAACGAATGTTCCTTGAGGATGCGTTCTACCTCCTTTTGCCCCTTTCTCCTATAGGGATATTTCAAGGACGCCTAGGAAACGTCCTCCCCCCATCCCCCTTAAAAGAAAAAAATAGGGAACATTTTTGAAACATCCCCCATTGATTAGGGGACATTAGCCGTCCCCTATAGCCCAACACTATCCCAAACTCATTAAAGAAAACAAATTTTTTAATAAAAAAAAAGGGATGGGTGGGTGCGCAAGGACCCCCCACCCTTTTAAATAATATCTAAACCCTAATTGAATCCTCAAAAGAACAAAAAAACTATTTCATTTTAACATTTTCAAACTTGTGTAGAAGAGCATTAGTGAAAAGAGGAGAGAACAATAGCGGAAAGAAAGTTCTAGGGCATCAAATCCACTACATTTGAGTTAATTTGTTCATCTAACATTTGTTTGTTCAATTTGTTTTGCATTTTAAAATCTTTTTTCATATTTTAAAACTCAAGTTATTGGTTCGGGAATGTGTTCAGATACGGGTATGGTTAAGGGTACGACAATTTTTTCTCCATGGGTACAGATATTATATATATAATCTATAAACATAAACATGTTCAAAATTATAAATTTAATTATAAGAACAATGATATTCATTAGACACAAATGATAAACTATTAAACATAATTGCCAATAAATAGAATATTTAAATACCTCATATAATCATATTCATAATTTGCAAAAATGTAAATATTCAAGTCTTAAAATGTCATTACACATTGAAAATTCAAAGTACAATCAATATTTAATTTAGTAGTCTTCAAATTCATTGTCATCAAAATCATCAAGGTTGTGGTCCACAATTGGTTCAATTTCATTTGAACCACTATCAATTGGATTGCCACTCCCATTAGGTGTGTCATCGTCATCTATAGAAGCTAAGGCAAGTTGTGCAATTGTAGCATCTAAATCAGCACACTCAGGGACTAGATCCCAATTCTTTGTCACACCCTGATTGTATTAAGGTTTCTTATGTGACAAGTGACAAAAGTTGGAGTGTAAGACCAAATCCTTTGCTTTTTATACAGCCAAACGATTGCGCTTGACCGAGTGGATGAAGGAGTATGTACTCCAATTCCACTCAGTAGAAGAACTTGCAACTTGTTGAGTATGCATACGACATTTAGTATTTAATTTTACTTGTCGATAATATATAGCATTATAGCATCAAATGAAAAACGAAAAATTAAATAAATAAAAAGACACATACTTGGGAGAGTATTTTAATTGCAAAAGGCTGCAAGTAATTGGAGCCTTGACCATGTAGATACCACCACTCATCAACATTTTTCCTATATTTGTCTAGAAGAGTAGAAACATCATGATGTTTTGAAGATATGAATCGGCCAAACTCGCTCAAGACAATACTTTGTATCTTCATCTGAAAATATCTTTCTAAATGTCGCCTTATAGCCAACAACAACCTCCTCATCCCTATATGGTGCCACCCTACTCGGCAATGAAAGTACCTCTTTGCTATAAGACTTTGGTGACAAAACAAATGCTAAGAGATGTAAAGGGGTGGTCATCTTGTTGCAACAGTTAACAACAATCTTTTGCATAGTTTTGAAAAATGTTTCCTTTGCGTCATGTTCCTTGGCACCTATTGTTGTTCTTATTTTCTCCACCATGGAATCCATGCCATCATAAATTTCACCCAAACATGGGCAATCAGTATGAACATGCCTAATCATGCTCATAATGGGTTTAGTGAAATTTAAAACATATTCCACACAAGCCCACCACTCATCATCTAAGGTCATTTCTTTTACTTTTTGAGCTCTTTTTGTGCTTGATTGCTTCCATACACTCCACAAGCTATTGATGACCATAGAACTCAAGGCCTCTCACACCTTCAGAAGTCATCTTAAGACGATTGCGTGAGATGCAAATTGAGTTTCGACAACCTAACATGGTATTAAAATACATGTCAGTTGTCACAAATCAACAATGAAAAATTAAAATTAAAAAATCAAATTTAAATTACCTTCAACAACTCCAACTTGGAGAAGGACCTGAAGATGGCTTGTGACATATGATGATTAGTCAGAAACATTTGGGTCTCCTTGCTCTCCGTGTAGATTTGTTTGACCCACTCAATTTGTGTGCCAATCTTTTGCATTATCAAATTGAATGAGTGGATTGCACATGGTGTACAAAAAATGCGACCATATCTAGCCTTCACTATAGACCCAACTGCTGTATAATTTTTAGCATTGTCCGTTATGACTTGGACAACACTTTCAGACCCCACCATTTCAATGGCATCTATGAGGATATTGGCAATAAAACTTGCATTTTTTATTTGCCCTTCACAATCCATTGCCTTCAAAAACATCGCCCCTTTAGGGGACATTGCTATAAAATTGATCAATGGTCTATTTTTGCAATCTTTCCATCCATTAGAAATAGACACACCTGTTTCGACCCATGTATCCTTGATTATTCTCAATGCTACCTCTACTGAAGATTTCTCCTTCTCCAATAAGGTGGTTCACACTTTGTCATACCTAGTACTAACATAATCAGAAGTTGTATTAGAAATGGCTGTCACCATTTCCCGCCAATAAGGTTATCTAACAAGGTTGAAAGGAAGCCCATTGCCATAAATGCAATGAGCAATGCTTTGATCTCTAATCTCCTTTGCTTCATTTTTGAAGGCTTTCTCCAATGGGCCTCTTTTTTCGTGTAGTCGAAGTATTATCTCCTTCAGAAGATTTTGTCATTTCTATGAAAGGATGTGGGCCAGCCGGTTGTGATAAGCCACTAGGAGGTCTTTGCAAACTTCTCTTGGTAAGAGGATGTGCCATAGACTTTGATTTTTTGCATGCTATGTCAGCCTCCTCTTGTTCTTTAATATAAGCCAATATTTGGTCTTTTGGCAACCCTTTTTTATTTGGACTGGGGCAAACCTTTTATTCATTGTAAAGAAATAGCGCATAAATGAGCTTTCACTTGAAAGTACGAGCTCTTATATGTAGTTCCACATTGGCTACAACGCCAAACAAAACCCCGACCACTGAGAATTTGTTGAATCATTGTCGTATGTCACCAAAGAGGTGAGGATGGCTCATATTTCAATTGACTCTTTGCATCTATGCCAACTGAACCAAAACTACTGGCCATTCTGTATGAAGTTATGAACCTAAAATAAATAAAAACATTACAAATTAACAACACAACTATTTTTTTTTAGAAAAAAGGGCATTCTAATCCCTTATTTTGCATAAAAAAATATTAAAATAATTCGAAAGATTTTTTTTGGAATTTTTTTTGAAAAATCTTCAAAAAGTTATTGAAAACTTGAAAAAAAAGGAAAGATTCACTCACCTTCGATAATTAGATCTAGCTATTTCTCCCTTGTTTCTATAGGTTGAACTCCTTCGTAGCTCACATTTGAAAAAGAGAGAAAACCTTCAAAAATCAACTATTTCAGCTTGGAGGCAAAAAATGATTTTTTTCGCCCTTTTGAGTTTGCAAAATGAGCTTGATCAGGTCGGCCAAGGCAAGATAAGTCACTTTTTGCACTTTATTAGGTTTAAAATTGTGTTTTTTTAATGTTTTTTGCACTTTATTTGACTCCTCCTGCATGGGTCCTTCACGGGTCTTCTCGAGTATGGCTCGGGTTTGGCCAGGGTCTCGCTTAGACCCATAACGGACCCAAACCAGGACCAGACTGGGCAGGGTAAGGGGGGCAAAACAGCAGTACCTAGTAACAAAGTTTTAAACACATAAGAAAGGTGTTGACGTGTTTTTTATGACGACATCAACACAGAATAAAGTTGTCCAACGGTCACTCTATTCTCTCTTGATCAAAGTATTTTGCATGCTAAGATTGCGTGAAAGTTCATGCGTTCAACTCCAAGGTTCCTTTCATCGCGAATAGACTCAGTTGGTTGATGTGTATATGCTGGTTATTTCAAGGGGACTTACGTAGTTGTTCAATCATAGTGAAACAATGAATGATTTTGACGATATTGCTCTGATGTTCGAATCGATCGGGAAATACTGAATTAAAGGGAAAGGAATAGGAATCCTACAATCTATTTCTAAGGATGGAAGGCAAAACTAGCTTTAACAATCTCCAAACCAAACTTTGTATCGTCTCCTCTTCGGACAACTCTGACAAAGCTGATGCAATCTTCAAAGGATAGGTAGATATTCAGATCGAGATTTAACATGCACACCCCTTCACCACGAAGCAAGTGGACACACAAATCGCAACCGAAGTTAAGTGCTGAAATTCCAGTTGACCACGCAGGGCAGACTTACCGTCAGCAAGCCTGCTAGTGGTATGGATATAGGGAGATATGCTCAAACCAATGTTGCATTCCACAATTAACGCTACTTGCATGGAAACAAAATCTATTCTACTTTACTCTATTCGAATTGGAAAGACGAACAAGCCTTGCTAGCTACTCACAATAAAAGATAGAATCACCAAACAATGATAAATCTTTATATTATGAGAGTGTTCACAACAACTTCTTACAAAGTCCTCAATGGGAAAACTTCCTTTCCTCCTCAATCTAAGCTAACTTCTAAGCTAAATGCTATATGCCTTCTATTCTCTAGCTCAACTCTATCTCTGATTCAATTCTAGTTCTAATGAATTACAAATGAGGGGGGATACCCCTTTTATAATAAACCCAGTCCAGTGGACGGTTCAGATCTGATTACAATAAAGGGCTTGGATTGAGCCACCCATGCCCTAATTAGGGTTTATGCCCTAAAAACCGCCACTGAGAGGAGTGGGGCAATGAATGTGCAGAATATTCTCCACTCCTCTGCAGGTCCACTACCTGCAATCAATGCACATCGTCCTCCCGCAGCAGATCGTCATCCAGAAGAGCGTTTCCTTTCTCCCTCTCGCTGGCTGCAAATCCGGTGAATCTGGCTAATACTTCCTCAACTTCCTGATCGGAGATAGGAGGAATGTGATCCAACTGAAACTCTAAAACTGCAACTGTTTGCCCATGCCGGGCACATGATTTCTTCCAGGCAACAAGGGCATCCTGGGTGTTCTGTATGATGCTAGAGAACGTGGCAGTGTTCTCGAAATCGTCCTGAGTGAAGGTTTTCACCTCAGAGAAGAATGGCGTCAATCTGTCCTTTAGCCCATCTGCAGTTATCTCTTCAGAAGTCAACCTCTTGGCAAAGATTGCCTCCAATGTGTTGAGAACTCCATCCAAGATGTTCGTCATGGCCTTCCTGACCCTGACCGAATCTGTTTGTGATGCATCATAGAATCCCCGGCGTGTGACCACTGAAGAATACCATCTGGCAAAATCATATCTATCTCCCTGCTGGATAACACCTCCCTCAACCAAAGTGTGTTGAGGTATGCTCATCAAAGCTCCTAGACGGAGAACAACTCTCGTCTGATAGATGCGAGCCTCACCCCAAGCATGGTTAACTGCCTCCACTCTAGCCATAATATCAGAAGCTTGCCCATAGGCATGTGCAAGATCTTCCATAAACTTTCTTGTCTCTGTACGCACACTGGCAACCCACGTGTCTGCCTGCTGTGCCATTCTCCTTAAATCTTCTAATCCACTGATTGACTCCTTGGAAAACTCAGCTGGGAGCTCGATTGCAGGATTTTCTTGCCCACAAGGACGGGACAAGTGTTGCACGTAGCCAATCAATGTCCGATGCTCTACCTTCAACCTCTTGTACTTGCCCTCAACATGGGACAATCTGTCCTTGAGTGCCTGATAGGAATTATCGCACTCCTCTATCACCTGTGCCCCAGTAGGGTGGCCTAGTTCCATGGTTGTCACAATATAGTTCTCAGGAATGGCCTCGTCCCTATCACATTCCTCCCATGGAATTGCCATATGCAAGGTTCGGGATCCATCCTCATCTGTGGATATTCTGGAAAACTTCCTAGCCTTCTTCTTCATGGGAGGTGCATTGATCCTTTGCAGCAATTCCTTCATCTCGATTGCAGGATCAGTCTCATCCATAGGATCACGCCTCATCCTATCCCTCAGCCAGTCTGGCACCTCCTGTCGTGTGTCTGCTATGATGAAAGGCTGCTCTACCTCGGCCTCTACTTCATGGCCCTCGTTCCGACGAGGCTCATCATCATCTATGGGCTCAGTGTCTCCTGAGCTCTGGGCATCTCGATCGGAAGCAGCATCATCCTCGAGAGCTACCTCAATCTCATGCTGAAACTGAGTATCTGTGGCAGTGCCTTCATCGGTCTCCTGCCGGTTCTCCTGTTGATTATCCTCTCGGGGCACGTTGATGCTCTGGCCCACGGACTCCCTACGAAGTGGCTGGCTCTCTATTTGTACTACCTGTTCTGCCTGTAACCTCTCCCTCTGATCAGCAAATAGGGACACTTCCTGTATGCTTGGAGAATGTGTTCGAACCGGCATGTGCAAGGATTCCTCAACTATCACAGGCTCCGGTCGAGCTGGCTCTTTTCCCCTAGGCTCTGGAGTGGGATTACTCCGTCTCCTCGGATCAGCCGATGGTAACCTGCTGTCTCCCATCAAATTGTAGGTAAGGGGAATTGACCTTCCCTTTAGTCGGCTGACATGTCTCTCTATCCAACTCCGTGTAAATGTCAGGACTGGGATACAAAGTGTGTCCAAGTCGGTGATCTTTGGCTCTGACCAATCTGGGAGTGGCAAGGGCGTGTTTCTTACTGTGTCGTAATCAACCTGTACAACGTTTATGTCCTCCTCAATCTGATCTGGTACAGGAATAATCTCGCACTCTCTGATCATTGCCAATGGTATCCGGGAAAACATCCTCTTTCTGACTTCGACCTCATCTACTGCACTTGCCCAAAAGTCTTCTATTTGTGCCTTGTGCCTAAACTCCTCTGTCAATACCCACCTGATATTTCTATGAGGATCGTAGTAGTGTCTGCTGGAATGGTAAGAAAGCTGAAAGAACTGGAGCTCCGCCTCTGCCTCCCTTGCTGCCTGCAGTGATGGGCATACTTCGTCTGAATTTCCCATAGCAATCGGGAACCCAAGTCCGCCCTTCTTCTTCTTCTTTTGAATCTTATCGTAGGCAATTAGTTGCCTAGAAACTTCCAGCATCACTACCCTGTTCGTGGGATATCGGGGCAACCTGTATGGGTAGGAAGAGAATCCCTGCAGCCTTATGTAAGTGAATTTTGGGAATTGGATAAACCAACATCCAAATTTCTCAATCATTTCTTGTGCTTCCCTCGATATTCTGTGATGGGTCCTTTGCTGCAAGGTCCTCGTGATGTGCATAGTAAAGGCATCGTTGACTCTTTTGTAATTAGTAGTGCTTGTCAAATGCAACTGCGGACAAGCCTCGAATATTTTGAATTGCTGAGAACCGCAACCAATTGGTTCTTTGTAAGAGATCCCCCTATATCTTGTCATGCGAGCCAGCATATAGACGAGGTAAGAGCCCATATAAAATGTTTTAGTCCTCCTCACATTGCGGAGCTGCTCATGTAGACCATCACTGATTAACAGTGCCCAATCCATGAAATCCTTGCCCTCCAGTACCAAGTTGACAAAGTAAAACATCCAAGGTTCGAAGACGAACGCTTGGGGACACCCTCCAACTCTACTCAACATCATAATCAGGTCGCCAAACTCTTGCTTCAAGTCTTCAGAAATTATCTGTTTGGGCAACTTCGTACGAGTTGGTTTGGGCTTGATCATCCACCTAGTGTTTATCACATCAGCACACCGGTCCGTTGTAGATGAATACATTCTGTCAGCCCTGTCCTTCGTTTTGTAAATCATTTTCTCGTGGGCAAGGATCCCGAATGCCTTTCCGATTGCTTGTGGTGTCAGGTTAGCCAGCACCTTGCCATCTGGCGCAACGATCGTCCTCTTCTCTGAATCGTAGTGGTGAGAGCATTCCATAATGAGTTCCGGGCATCGGACAGCTGGTGGAAAATTTGCAGTTGCATATAATCCACTTCTAACAATGCTATGTGAAGTCACTGATGGGCGATGGCCTCCAGTCCCCATTATCCTTCTTTTGAACGCCTCCAGGTTAAACGAGCCCAGGTTTGTGTCTGCCAGCCTGCCCAACTTTGATGTGAACTTTGATTCTGGCAGGAAAGACCTGCTTAATTTTTTGATTACTGCCTGTCTGGACTCAGCGTGGACGTTCTTGCCTACAGCTTTTCTGCTTGACTCGGCCATTCTGCAAAAAGGGTAAGATAGTCAGCAAACAAGATTTTTACAATAAAATAATAACCATCATTGAGGGTGTCAGCAGATTTTTCTTTTAAATGACAAAGGCTGCAACACTTCTTGATGTCTTCAATTGCAAACCTCAACTATTGCCTGTTTACTTCAATGCTCTCAGAAATTTCCTTTGGGTTGCAGCAACACAATGCCCAATACTTGGAAATGTTTGCCCGCAGCAATTTAACTTTAACAAATTTGAAACCTCCTCTTTGAAGTTCGCACTTTTCCTTCTAACTTAGCAACTTTCAGCAACTTAAAACTTTCTTCTCAAGTCGCACTTTAGCATTCAGCAACTTCACTTTGATAAATTCGAACCTCCTCAAGAATTGCAGCAACTTAGAAACTCACTCCTCAACAACTTGAAATCTTGACAAGGTAGGTCGCACTTCTCTAGCAAGTTTGTGACTTCAGCAATTCGAGTCCTCCAGCAACTCCAGTCCTTCAGGGATCAGAAATCCTCAACCTCCAGCTCTCTAAAAAAAATTCGAAATCCTCAGCAACTTTCAGGTCTTCTCACAAATTCGAACTTCTTACTTTCAGCTCTTCAGCAACTTGTGAGAGAAAAAATGAAGAGGACTTTAAAACTTATAGCTTGGTCGAATTCCTGCAGAGGCTAAACTTAGCAAATATTTTGAATTCATTTTCCCTCTCTTTTCCAGTCGCAACACTTGTCATCTGAAGCACCGGGATCTCAGACTTCTAGAATTATGAATTCATCACCTCTGCACAGGCCTGCCTTGTTGCGTTTGATTTCTTAAAATATTAAATCGTTTACTTCTTTGAACAATTTCGAAAAGTTTGGCTAAGGCATTCTGGCAAAATTATCAAGTTCAAACTCCTTAGCGAAATTTCTCATCCATTTTATTCGTTTGCCTTAGAGAAATTTCTCAATTTTGCCTTAGGAATTTTATAAAAATAGGTACTAGGCAAAATATCCATCGAAACGACGTGAGTGAGGCGCAGAGTAACTCTGGATCATTTCCGAATAGCAAACGTCCAATACCCAGAAGAAAAATCTTCCTGAAATCCATTGTTTTCATGTGTATCCGGACGAAGGGGGACGTTTAATTTTTATTATTTAAAATAATAAAAAAGGCTAATGTTTATTTTTCCCCTTCCGGATGTCGTCCACTCCTGCAATTTCAATCTTCTCGGCCTTGGCAAATTATCTTGATTTTCCTTGAAGAATTTTCCTCTGAAGATTTTTTGTAACTCTGGGAACTGGCATCATCCTCTAGGCGTATTCATTATTTTTCTCTCTAAAAAAATACTTTAGGAAATTTTGAAAATTAAAATTTTATCTCTAGAGGGCGCATGTCATGAGTTTCATTTTATTCCTTAGGCAACTTTTTTTGCTTTAGGAAAAATTCCTAGAAAATTTATTTAAAATCACCCATGAGGGGCATACCTCATCTTATGCATCAACTTTTGCTTTCACCCCTTAGGCACTTTCACTCCTAGAGGCTAACACCTTATCCCTTGCGAATTTTCATGTGTTAAATTCCACCTTAGGGCGCATTTGCCATGGGTAGGAGGAATTTTCATACCAAGTTTTATCTTGCCTTAACAAATTTCCATGGGCGCATTTCATGTGGTGACCTTTCACCTTCCCTTGGCGCATTCAGCCTAGAGGACTTCCATTTCCCTTGAGCGCATTTCATAGTGTGAGAGGGAATTCCCACGCCTAAATAGTGGCTCTTCATCTCCTCTTGGCGCATATGGGCTAGTAGACTTCCTTGTTATCCTTGAGCGCTTTTCCTTTACCACCCCACGCCTAAGACATGACCCTTCACCTCCTTCTAGCGCATTCCTCATGTGCAACCTCCTTCTTTGAGCGCATTCTCCTATGCAAGATGGAAAACCCACGCCTAGAGTGACTGTTCAGCTTCCTTGGGCGCATTTAGGCCATGGAACTTCCATTTCCCTTGAGCGCATTTCATAGTGTGGAGGAATTCTATGCCTTAGGAATTTTTTCATGTCTTCTTTGGTGACCTTTCATCTTCCCTAGGCGCATATAGCCCATGATACTTCCATCTTAGGCGCATTTGACCTTGTGAGGAGGAATTTCGCCCTCTTTGAGTGACTCTTCAGCTCCTTTAGGCGCATTTTGCCTTGCAGACTTCCATTTTTGAATGCCCTTGAGGATGTCATAGGAAATTTTGATGCCTTGGTGAATTTTTTTCATGCTTTTGAAGGGCGCGTTTCATTCTTGCTCAGGGAAATCCTCACACTTAGAGAATTTTTGAATCTTTCCTTCCTCTTGGGCGCATATGAGAGTGTTTGCCTGTCAGTTATGTTTGTAAAATTTCCAACGCCCTTTATGCCCTAGCCTGGCTTTCTATTTTTAGTAAATTCAGAGAAATTAGGGTTTCATTGATTTTCACCCTGTTCTGAACTGGAACTGGCGTGGTTGTGCCTCCATCGGGTGCTGTCATCCTATTCACATCTTATCTGGCACAATACATGCTATTTTTAGCCATTTGCTATTTTTAGCAAACCCTAGAATTGACCAATTTTGTATCTCTGTTTGTTTTGAAATTTGTTTCGCTTGTACTTGATGTTGTAAGAGACTCGTTCACACATTTTCCCTGACGAGGACGTGCTATTTTTAGCCATGATGACTTGCTAAAAATAGTAAGTATTCAGATCGTGTTCAAATTTTACCAGTCGGTAGCCTGAAGGATGCTGATTTCGGTGGCGTGCTTCGTTCTGTCATTTCTGCATTTTGCTTCATCTATTTTTAGACGTGGCAGGGGAAACCCTAATCTGATCTGCATGTGCTCTGATTTGTTCCTGGCTGTCCTTGATCATGCCTGATTGCACCTGATTGCTGGACTGAAGTGGTGGGTAGCTGCTGGGATGATACTGCTATTTATAGTAAGTGCCTGGGAAGTGGTCACCCGGATGTCGGGCGAGTTTCCATGTCACAGTGCCCGTGGGATCTCAAAAAACCCAGAAAAACCCAGAAAACTGGTCAAAGTTTTGGCACTGGCTAAAAATAGTAAGTCCTTGAAAACTGACCCGATCCATCTGCATGTCATATCATTGCGAAGGCCTCGCAAAACCCACATGGAATATCTGGACATGCACTGAAAATTCTTGCATGCAAACCCTAAAAATAGCCTCGGGAGGCTGAACTCTGAAAGTCACCATCTCGGTTTGCATGTAACATCATCGCGAAGGTCTTGGAAAACCCAGATCAATTCCCCTGTCACTCACCGGAGAATTGCTCAGGGAAATCCTCAAAATAGCCTCTGAAGGCTGAACTGCTAAAAATAGCCAGTTGTCGAAATCCATTCAAATTTCGCGTGTAGGCATTCTGAAGCTGCCTGACTGTGGTGGAACTGACAGAATTCCAAAATCTCGATAAAATAGTCCCAAATTGAATACTTACTAAAAATAGTAAGTTGCCGGAATACAGTGAAAATTTAGTGGGACCCTGCTGGAAGTCTTCTGACTGCTGTACTAAGCTCGAATTTCAATTTTACAACTCAGTTTGACCTTTAATAAGCCTGACTAATGAAAACCCTAATTTCACAGACTTGAACAATACTTCAACCCAGGTCAAACGACGGGACATCCCCAGAAGGACTAGAGATAGAGAGAGAGACGCACTAACCAAAGCCAAAAGACCAGAGTGGAGCAAAAATTAGGGGGGGTCCCCATCTGGGATGGGGTGATGTGTGAAAAAAGGTCACAACAAAAGGCATTTTAATTTTCTTTTTTCTTTTGTTTGAACTTGTATCTCTATTTTAAATTTTTAACAAAAACAAACAATGAGCAGCAGTGGGAGTAGTGAGAGTGAAAAGGTTGAAGTTCAAATGCAAAAATAAAAAGTAGAGCTAGAAGTCATAGAAGTATGGCTGCCATTAGGGATTTTTTTGGGAGTGAGTGTAATAGAGCCAACAAGTACAATAAACCCATTTGAATGTCCTTCCAAACTCCTCAAAATCTATGCAAAAGACACATTTAACCCCAAGAAACCTCTCTTACAATTTGCATTAAAATAGACAAAGATAAGAAAAAAATTCAAGGGGGGGGTAGAGTATGGCTATGCTATTTGTGCAAAAGAGACTATAAGGGCAACTATACCAATTTTATTGTCATCTTTTGTCGATAGGTGGTCAAGGGGTGAAAGGTTGGGAAACTATAACTCTAGCTGAGAAGGCTGAGGCAACTATATTGCATATGGAGGGTGAGGCAAGAAATAAGGGAATTCCATTGGAGAGTATGCTGCCTAGTGTGTCATTGCCTACAAGATCCATGGATGTTGGAATTGTTAGAGTAATATTTTAATCACATAATTAATTAATTCATATTGATTAATTAGTTAGGCCCTTTACTTTATTCACTTAAGCTAGACTCAGGATTTTCTTTTTTGCATTATTAAATTAGCTTTGTTGTCTCATTGCATAGGATTGTGACACTTGTCACAAGCTAATTTAATCCTCTCCTAGGGTTTCACTTCTAGGGCTTTTATCTCTTTTTCATAAGGATTGATTTATTTATTTTTATTAAGAGGGGTAAACGCTTTTGACTCGGAGCTATGAACTAGTGAGGTCACAAATTGGGGGGCCTCATCCTCGATATAAATTCTCAACAATTACACCTCAATGGGGTTTGAGCCTTGATGGCAAGAATAACAACACAACTTAACCATCACATCATACCACCATTGGCCATAAGGATTGATTTATTATTGTAACTAATCATTCAGGTTATTTTTTGCATCAATACATTCTCTGGTTGTTGAGCACTATTGTGCCTTTGATCTCCTCTTTTGAGATAGTATATTGCTTGCAGATGATTTTTGGGTATTGTGGATTTGATTTTGCAACTCCAACATGGTATCGGAGCTTCATATCTGTAGCTTCCTGTTCAATATTTGAGGGATCCAACCTTGAACACAATTTTTGGTGCATCCTAGAGCAAGATGGACCTCACCAATGCGTCTGCAACAGTTGAAAACCTACAAATCGATTGTTGTTTCACGAAAATCAGAGAAGTTGAAATTTGGGGATGAATTTTTGGAGGGCACAAATCTCGAGGTTAAAATTCTGTATAGTCATACGAAATCCGTGTGCCCTACTGTGCTGCAGTGGCCTTTTAAAAAAATCACGACAATTTTTTTGGTGTCAGCGGCATTTAAGAATATTCCCTCGAAATATTCCAAGGATATTCTCTGTAGATCAACTGTCGCGCCCCCAGGAGGCATTGCTCGATCTCTACCACATTTTGCCACCATCGCCATTTTTCCGCCGTTCTCCTCTGGTCTAGACCACCCCTTAGTGCCAACTCTTGGTCATATTAGCGACCAGGGGCCCCAAGTTAAGCCTTCGACCCCTATGAATGGGCACTCAAATGCCTAGGGGCCAGAAGTTTTAAGCCCCCGGGAGTACCTTGCAATACAAACTGAACAACTTTTCATAAATTGGGCATAACTTTTGCCTCACGGGTCCATTTTTCAAAAACTTTATATCATCGAAAAGCTGATTCTGAGCCCGATCTAGTGGTGTAGGTTGTTTTTCTTGTTTCTATCTCAAAAAGTTTATATAGTCAATTGAAGTCAGATCTTTTTTGTGCTTTCGGGGGCATAACTCGAGCATATAGACTCCATTTTTTGTGAACGAATAGGCATCAAAAAGGTGCTTCGGTGCTCTATCCAGATATGCAGACCATTTTTCCAAAAAACTCACTAGGTACACAGAGAATTGTATGAAGTCATTTTTGCTTTTTTCAGCTTTTCTACTTTTAGAGTTGCATTGGGGTTTGGTTTTTCATGTTGTGGGGGGTATTTTTTTCTTGTTTTCTGTATCAACACACATTAGAGAACAACAAAAGCGTCCCAAACATTGTTTTAAAAACCTTAAAGACCATGGTAGACACTTCTTCAGTTGAACGTCTTATGCCACACAACTATCACATTTGGAAATCTCATATGACTAGATTGCCAATGTCCAAGGGTTTATGGTCCACTTTGGATCAAGTACAACCAACATTGACTCGTTAGTTTGAGATTCTTTAGCATAGGAACAAGATGGATGAGGACATGGGACTGATTTCACTGCATGTTTCAGACAGTCTCTTGTTTCATCTTGAGTCTTGCGCCACTTCTAGGGCTATGTGGACAAAGTTCAATGATCTTTTTGACACCATCAATGAGTTATGAGCAATTTAGATTGAGGCAGAGTTGACTTCTTTGGTACTTGATTCCTTCTCCATTGAGGATTTCTCGATGAAATTTAAGTCACTCAGATCACTTTTGCAGGGTTGTGGGAAGAACAAAACTGATAGAGAGTGCATTTACTTGATATTATCTAAGCTTCGAAGCACATTTCAGGTCTTCTCTTCCACGTTTTACTCTGCCATGGATGCATTGGGTAATGCTTTTACCATGCCTACCTTTGAGGTTTTCTGCAAGCGTTTGGCACAGGAACAGTCAAAGTTGGTTTAGTTGGAGGCTCTTTTAGGTTTGAAAACCATGCCTTGGTAGCTTAGCCATCTAAGGGGAAACAAAAGCCTAAGACAGATTCATCAGGTAGTGAGAATCCCTCCAAGCCACCTCCAAAGTCAAAACAAAAACCACTTTCTAATCCCAAGCATGATAAGTCTTCTAAGTCTAGTGAGTCTTCCTCCAAGACGAAGAAGACATTAGGTGAACCTTGTAGTTTCTGTGGTAAGGAAGGGCATCTAGTCACAAGATGTTGGAAGAGATTAGAGGCTTTAGAGGAAGCCATGCAACAACATAACATTTCAACTCCTCAGTCTTCCACTCATATAAGCAAAGGTCATGCTCTTTCTGCACGGGCCTTACCTTCAACATCTACATGGATACTTGATTTTGGTGCTTCTCACCACATGACACATACGTAGGATTTTTTTACCACTTTCACATTGTGGCACTTCACAAATCGCAATTGGTGACTCCACTCAGCTTTCAGTTTTGGGCTCAGGTATTGTCCCACTGGAAGGTGGTTGTTTTCAGAATGTTCTTGTTGTTCCTGACATTTCAACAAACCTCCTTTCAGTTTATCGGATTTGTCATTTTGGCACTAGTAGGATAGTTGAGTTCTCACCACATGATGTGGTTATTTGAGACATCCATGATGCTGATCTTGTTGTGGCTATTGGGAGTGTTGATTATGCATCACGACTATACAGATTTGATGGATTTGAGAGCTCAACTAGTTTTGGTTCATCTCTCATAACACATGCAGATTCAGTGAGTAAGCTTTGGCATGATTGTTTTGGCCATGCCAATTACAAATATGTCTAGCAGATGAGTACACATGCATTCCTGTATTGATGGTGTTTGTCGAGGATGTGTTCTTGGCAAACATCACTAAGATTCTTTTCCTATGGTAGAGCCGTATGTGCTAAGGTACCCTTAGAGTTGGTACAAAGTGACCTCATGTCATTTCTGACTCCTTCATTTTCAAGGGCCAAATATGTGCTCACATTTATTGATGACTTCTCTAGGCATACATGGCTTTACTTTCTTAAGTACAAGAGTGATGTCTTTGATTCCTTCAGGATCTTCAAGGCATTTGTGGAGAAGCATTTTGGTCTTTCTATTAGGTGGATATACATAGATAATGGGGGGAGTATGTTAATCAGGGTTTCAGGGACTTTTGCACCGAGTATGGTTTGCAGGATCAACTTATAGTTCTCTACACCCCTCAACAGAATGGGGTTGCTGAATGAAAGAACAAAACTTTATGGGAGATGGCCAATTGTATGATTCGGTCACGAGATATGGATTCTTCATTCTAGGTTGAGGCAATGACTTGTGCCAATTACATTCAGAATCAGATGCCTCATAAGGCATTACGACATATGACGCTTGAGGAGGCTTGGACCCATGTCAAGCCTAATGTATCTTCATTTAGAGTTTTTGGTAGTGAGGCTTGGGCATAAATTCCAGATGTCCAGTGGAAAGCCATGGAGAGGAAAAGCCGACCACTCATATTTGTTGGCTATTGTGAGGATGTTAAGGCATACAGGTTGTTTGATCCTAATTCTAGAGAAGTCTTGTTTCAACGAGATGTCTAGTTTGTGGAGTGCTTTCCTCAGATGGATTCTTCATCACTAGCTTCTCCCTCACTGCCTACTCCTCCCACTTAAACTTTTGAGGATTCCTTATCTATCGAGGATGATGATGATGATGATCCACCTTCACCACCACCTCTAGATATTTAGCCTTCACCCAGGTGGGCTCGTAATACTCTTGATGTAGTTGGATCTTTGGCAGGCAATCCTTTAAATTCTTGTCGTACTTGTTCACAAACATTAGGTGCTAGTCTTTTGAGTCATGCCATTTTGGATGATCATCAAAAGTTTTCAGATGCGATAGGTACTCCTGAGTGGGATAGGGCCATGGAAGAGGAGTATTCTTCACTGATGAAGAATAATACTTGGGATCTTGTTCCTCTTCCTAAGGGAAGAAAGTTGGCTCGATGCAAGTGTAGGTACCATACCAAATATGTTGCAGATGGTTCCATTGATAAGGATAAGGCTTGTCTTGTTGCAAAGGGGTTTTCTCAAGTTGAGGGCATTGACTATTCCGAGACCTTTGCTCCTGTTGCCAAGATGGATTCTATTCACCTTGTACTTTCCCTTGCAACTTCAAAGGGATGGACAGTATTTCAGATGGATGTGAAGAGTGCCTTCTTGCATGGTGATCTTCACGAGATTATATGGAGCAGCCTTAGGGTTTTGTGCAAGACTCTTCACTTGTTTGTAGACTTTGTCGTTCATTATATGGTCTCAAACAAGCCCCTTGAGCTTGGCATGAGAAGATGGACTCTTTTCTAGCTTCACATGATGTCATTCTGATCCCACATTGTACATTCAAAGACAGGAGGATGATCTTTTGATTCTAGTGCTATATGTAGATGATTTGATTCTTACATGTTGCTCATCCTCCATGATTCAGAGTGTTTAAAGAGCTTTGATGGAGTAGTTTGAGATGATGGATCTTGACCTTCTGCACTACTTTCTTGGTTTACATGTTATTCATCCTTCGGAGGGGATTTCCATATTTCAGCAGAAGTATGCTCTTGATATGCTTTAGAGATTTGGCATGCTTGATTGCAAGCCTACCCCCACACTATTTCAGTCAGGTGTTGTATTGTCTTCTACTTGTACTACTTAAGTAGATGCTACATTATATAGGTAGTTGGTTGACAGTTCGTTGTACCTGACACATTCCTATCTTGATCTTTCTTTTGCAGTTGGTCTTGTCTCTCGGTTCTCACATGATCCACATGAGAACCATTGGCAAACTGCCAAACACATTTTGAGGTGTATTCAGAGCACATCTCATTATGGCATTCATTATACATCAGGATCTTCTCAAATTGTTGGCTTCATTGACTCAGATTGGGTTGGTGATGTCAATGATAGGAAGTCTACTTTTGGCTTTATTGTCTTGCAAGAAGCAATCGACTATTGCTTTATCATCTACAAAGGCTGAGTACCGAGTAGTGGTTTTAGCTAGCCAAGAGGCTCTATGGTTCAATCAGTCGATGACTGAGTTCGGTTTTCCTCTTGATAGTTCCACTATTCTTTGGTGTGACAATTAGATGCCATTCACATTTCACGCAACCCAGTGGAGCATCAGAGGACAAAACACATTGAGATCCACATGCACTTCATTCAACAAATGATTTAGGATGGCTTTCTCATCTTGGATTACATTCCTATAGAGGAGCATGTTGCAAACATCTTCACAAAACCTTTGGCATCGCCTCGTTATCTTCATCTGCAATCGATGCTTGGGGTGAAGGAAGTTGTCCTTAGGGGGTCTTCATGAGGCCTTCCTTCATGTTTTTCATGCATGCTTTCATCTCTTTTTTGGAGAGGAGTTTTTCCCACGAGGTTTTCTCCTTTTCTCCGCTTTTCAGAGATCTTTGGTTGTACATGGGTGCCTCATCAGGCCTAGTTGTCGGGACCCATCTTTGCTTTTCATGCATTCTTCCTTAGTTTTTTAGCTTCTCCCCAAGTTCATCTTAAGGGGGGGGGGTGTGTTAGAGTAATAGGTTAATCACCTAATTAATTAATTCATATCGATTAATTAATTAGGTCCTTTTTGCTTTATTTATTTATTAGACTACAGGAATCGGGTAGTGTTGTGACCTTTTCACACATCACCCCATTTAAGATGGGGACCCCCTAATCTTTGCTCCATTTTGGTCTTTTGGCTTGGGTTCTCTTGCTCTTAGGTCTTTTGTCCTTCTGGGGGTGTCCCGTCATTTGACCTATGTTGAAACATTGGCTCTCTGTGAAATTAGGGTTTTTCATCCTTGAGGCTTGTTTGAGGTCAAATAAGGTTATCAAAGTAAAATCTAAGCGCAACAGTACAATCAGAAGGCTCAAGACAGGATCCCACTGAATTTTCACTGAAATCTGACGACTTACTATTTTTAGTAAGTGCCTGATTTGGAGGTCTTTTCCTCAGGATTTTGGGATTCTGACTGCTTCAACACATCCAAGTAACTTCAAGGTGCTTGCATGCAAAATTTGAGTAGAATTGGGCAACTTGCTATTTTTAGCAGTTCAAGCTTCAAGAGCCATTTTCAGAGTGCACATGTATGATTCTTCAATGCATGTCTGGAGAATATTTCTGGGTTTTTCAAAACCTTCGCGATGAAATAACATGCAAGTCAAGATGATGACTTTCAACAGTACAACCTTCAAAGGCTATTTTTAGGGTTTGCATGTAGAGCTTTTCAGTGCATGTCAGGATATTCCTCATGGGTTTTTCGAGGGCTTCGCAGTGATATGACATGCAAACAAGATGGATCATGTTTCAGGGACTTACTATTTTTAGCCAGTGCCCGCATGTTGACCAGTTTTCTGGGTTTCTTGAGATCTCACGTGCAGTTTAACATGCAAACTCATCCGACAATCGGTTGGCCACTTTCCAAGCACTTACTATTTTTAGTAGGTACACTTTGAGCAGCTCCCCGCACTCCAGTTTCACATGCAGAACAACATGCAACGGGAACCAAGTCAGACAAAAGTCGTCTAAAGCACATGCAAGTCAAAATTAGGGTTTCCACCTTTATGCCTAAAAATAGGGGGAATGAAATACAAAGTTGTCAAAACAAAGTGCACCATCATGATCAACATCTTTCAGGCTGCCTATCGGCAAAATTTGAACGAAATCGGAATACTTACTATTTTTAGTAAGTCACTTCATGGCTATAAATAGCATGTCTGTGCCAGAGGTAAGTGTGAACAGGTCACTTAAAGCATCAAGATCATGTGGATCAAATTTCAGGTCAAGCGAAGCTGCAAAGGTCGGTCAATTTTAGGGTTTGCTAAAAATAGTAGGATGGCTAAAAATAGCATACCAGTGTGGACAATAGGTATAAACAAGGTAGCAAGGTCATAAGAGGCATAAATAATCACGCCTGCTCCAGTTCAGAATAGATGAAAAGGGCATGGAAAAGCACACTTCTCCAAATTTACTAAAACTAGGATGCCAAGATAGCTGAAAGGCGTTTGAAAATTCCTAAGATGAAAACTAGCAGGAGAAGAGCTCAAATGCGCCCAAGCAGGCATGTGAAGACTTTAAAAAATTTCTAAGTATTTAAAAATTCCCTCACCCTACCTCAAATGCGCCCGAGGAATGAGAAGGCATTGATAAAATTGCTAAGTGTGAGAAAATTCCCCCTCGTAGGGTGAAATGCGCCCTCAAGTTCCCTCACCACATGCTATATGCACCCTAGCTAGATGCAAGTTCCTTGAGCATATAGCAAATGTGCCAACAAGTGAGGAAGGAAAGAGAAAATATTCTAAGGCACGTAATTTCCCTCACACACCCTCAAATGCGCCCTCATATGGAAGTAGCATGTGTCATATGCGCCCAAGGTTAAAAATGGAAGTTGACTAGGGGAAATGCGCCCAAGGCACAAGAAATTTTGCCTCATAGGGTGAAATGCGCCCTAAAGTTCCTCTAGCACACATGAAATGCGCCCACAAGGAATGAAGGCATAGCAAAAATGTTCTAAGGCGTGGGAATTCCTTCCCACCCCCCTAAATGCGCCCTAAAGTTCCTCTAGCACACATGAAATGCGCCCACAAGGAATGAAGGCATAGCAAAAATGTTCTAAGGAGTGGGAAGGGAAATGCGCCCTCACTTGGAAGTCCCATATGAGAAATGCGCCCTCAAGTTCCTACACACTACATGAAATGCGCCAAAGGAAATTTGTTAAGGCAAGGTAAAGCTTGGGGTGGGAAATTCCTCCTCCACATGCTATATGCGCCTAAGGTAAAAACAAGGAAGGCGTGATTTTGAAAAAGTTTCTAAGTATAAGATACTTCCTCCTCACCCCCCTATATGCGCCCTTGTTTGTGAGGGAAGTAAAAGAAGTCTAGGCATGGAAATGCCTAAGGGGATTAAAGTGAAAGCATGATTGGTGAAGTACGCCCTTCATGGGTGAATTAAAATTAAATTTGTCTAAGGCATTTTCAAAGGTGAGAGATACGCCTAGAGGAGATGATGAAGTTAGAATTTTCCAAGTGCTAGGCGAAATGCGCACGGGAATAGGAGGGAGTTTCTTCAGGAAAATCAAGGAAAATGCCAAGGCAAGAAAAATGAAGATTGCAGGTGTGGAATGCGTCCAAAATGAAAATGAGCAGAACTTAGCAAATTTTATTATTTTTCTCAAAATAATAAAAAGTTAAACGTACCCCTTCGTCCGGATACACATGAAAACGATGAGTCCTGAAGGGAAATTTCTTCTGGGTATTGGACATTTCCCACTGGGAGATGATTTAAACTTGTTCCACACCTTGCTCGTGTTGTTTAGACAGAGATTTTCGCTTGGCGCCAGTTTAATGAATTTCCTAGGCGAAATTGAAATTTCTCTAGGGCAAATGAGAGAAATGTTTTTACAAAACATGCTTCGGCTTGTGAATTGAGCTGAATGACTGGAATAATTTTGCGGAGTGAAATGAAATTCCTTAGCCAGATGAAATGAAATTGTTTATAAAGAAGTGATTGATTTAATATTTAAAAAAAAATGCAAGCACGATCAAGCAGGCCTATGCAGGGTGATGAATTTTCAAAGTTCTAGAATTCAAACCTTCTGATGCTTCAAGTGACAAGTGTTGCGACTGGTAGAGGAGGGAAAACGGAAATTCAAAAGTTTGTTAAGATTAGCCTCTTCCAAAATTCGACCTGGCTATAAGAATTCTAATCCTTTTCATATTTCTCACCGGTTGCTGAATGCAAAATATTCTCAAAGGCTGAAAGTACGAATTTGAGTTGAAGAGTTGAGTTGCTAAAAGGGCGAATTCATAAGGAGAAAACTTCTTAAGTGCTGAAAGTGCGAATTTGAGGTGATAGAGAAGTTGTTGAAGGTGTGAGTTTGCAAAGAGAAGATTTAAGTGCTGAAGTGCGAATTTAAGAGGAAGAGTTTCAAGTTGCTGAAACTTCTAAATTGCTGCGAACGAATCTTTCCAAGTGTTGGGCCTTGAGTTGCTGCAAGTAAAAAAACTTCTAAACGTTTAAGTGATAAAGGCGTTGAGGTTTGCAACTGGAAATGTCGAAGTGTTGCAGCCTTTTTCTTTTTTCAAAAATCTGCTGGCACTCTCAAAATGTTATTGTTTTATAAAATCTTTTTTTCTAATGATTGCCTTTTATTTTTGCAGAATGGCTGAAACAAGCAGAAGAGCTGCAGGAAGAGGAAATCATGCTGAGTCCAATAGACCAAGCATATCAAGGCAAGCTGTAATAAAGAAGTTGAGCAAATCCTTCCTGTTAGAGTCAAAGTTTTCTTCGAAATTGGGCAAGTTAAGTGACACAAATCTTGGCTCATTCAACTGGGAGACTTTCAGAAAGCGAATAATGGGAACTGGAGGCCATCATCCGTCAGTCACTTCGCACAACATTGTCAGAAGTGGACTTTATGCAGCTGTTGGTTTGCCACCAGCAATCCGGTACCCAGAGCTGATTATGGAGTGTGCAAATTGCTACAACACGGAGCAGAGGACTATCATTTCACTGGATGGCAAGCTGTTGGCCAACCTTACACCTGAAGCAATCAGAGAGGCATTTTGAATTCCAGTCTATGAGAAGATGATTTACAAAACGAGGGAGAGGGCTGAAAGAATGTACTCATCCACATTTGATCGATGTGTTGACTTGATAAATTCTAGGTTGATGAACAAGCCTAAGCCAACTCGCACAAAGCTACCGAAGCAGATAATTTCAGAAGACTTGAGGCAGGAATTTTGTGACTTAATTATGATGCTGAGCAGAGTTGGAGGGTGCCCCCAAGTGTTCATCTTTGAACCTTGGATGTTTTACTATATCAACCTTGTACTGGAAGGCAAAGAGCACGTGGACTGGGCGTTGATGATCAATGATAATCTACATGAGCAGCTCAGAAGTCTATGGAGAACGAAAACATTTTACATGAGCTCCTATATTGTTTACCTACTGGCCCGAATGACAAAGTATAGAGGGATATCATACAAGGAGCCGATTGGGTGTGGCTCTCAACAGTTTAAAATTCACGAAGCTTGTCCGCAGTTACACTTGACAAGTACTTCCAATTACAAGAGGGTCAATGACGCCTTCACAATGCACATAACGAGGACCTTGTAGCAAAGGACGCACCACAAAATATCCAAAGAGGCACAAGAGCTGATTGAAAAGTTCAGATGTTGGTTTATCTAGTTTCCGAAGTTTACTTACATTAGGTTGCAAGGGTTTTCCTCTTATCCGTACAGATTGCCCCGGTATCCCACAAACATAATTGTGATGCTGGAAATATCTAGGCAACTAATTGCCTATGATAAGATTCAAAAGAAGAAGAAGAAGGGTGGACTTGGATTCCCTATCACCATGGGGAATTCGGATGAAATTTGTCCATCACTATAGGCAGCTAGGGAAGCGGAGAGTGAGCTTCAGTTCTTCCACTTTTCCTACCATACCAACAGACAGCATTATGACCCCCATAAGAATATCAGATGGATATTGTCTGAGGAATTCAGGCATAAGGCACAAATTGAGGACTTCTGGGCGAGCATAGTAGATGAGGCCGAAGTCAGGAAGAGGATGTTTTCGCGGATACCGTTGGAGATGATTAGGGAATGCGAGATTGTCCCAATGCCAGACCAGATTGATGAGGATATAAATGTGATACAGGCTGATTATGAAACAGTGAAGGATACGCCACTCCCACTCCCAAATTGGTCAGAGCCAGAGATCACAAACTTGGATACACTTTGCATCCCAGTCTTGACATTCACACGGAGTTGGGTGGAGAGGCGCGTAAACTGACTTAAAGGCAGATCAATCCCCCTTACTTACAATTTGATGGGAGATCACAGATTACCGGTTGCTAGGCATGGAAGACAGGTTGCTCAAGCTCTAGAGCCACGAGGAAAAGAACCAGTCTGGCCTGAACCTCACAGAATTGAAGAGTCCACACATACACCATCACAAGCACATTCTTCGAGTATGCAGGAAGTTTCACTGTTTGCTGATCAAAGAGAAAAATTGAATGAAGAACAAGTATTGTGAGAGGCAAGTCAACCACCTCGTAGAGACTTTTGGGCCAAAGCATCAACATGCCCAGAGAGGAAAATCGGCTGGAGACAGGGGAAGGAACAGCCACTGATACTCAATTTCAGAATGAGATTGAGGCGGCTCTTGAGGATGATGCTACTTCAGATCAAGAGGCCCAGAGCTCAGGGGATACCGACCCTTTGGATATTGATGAGCCTCGTTAGCACGAAGGTATAGAAGAAGTTCATGAGGTAGAGGCCAGAGTTGAGCAGCCCTTCGTTATTTCCAACTTACGACAGGAGGTGTCAGAATGGCTAAGGGACAGGATGAGACATGATCCTGTTGATGAGATTGATCCAGTAGCTGAGATGGAAGAATTGTTGAGTAGGATCATTGCACCTCCAACAAAGAAGGCCATAAAGTTCTCTAAAATTTCAACTGATGAGGATGGCTCTCGGACATTGCATGTGGCTGTGCCTAGGATAGAATGTGATCAAGATGAGGCTGTTCCGGAAAACTATGTGATCACTACTATGGAACTTGGCCGCCCTACTGGAGCACAGGTGGTTGAGGAGTGCGACAATTCATATCAGACACTCAAGGACAGATTGCTCCATATCGAGGGCAAATACAAAAGATTGAAGGTGGAACACAAGACATTGATTGGCTATGTACAACACTTGTCTTGTCCTTGTGGGCAAGAAAATCCGGCAATTGAGCTCCCGGCCGAATTTCCTAGAGAGTCAATCAGTGGTCTAGAGGATTTGAAAAGGATGGCACAAGAAGCGGATAAATGGGTTGCCGATGTTCGTGTTGAGACAAAAAAGTTTATGGAGGATCTTGCACATGCCTATCGGCAAGCCTCCGACATTATGGCAAGAATGGAGGCAGTTAATCATGCTTGGGGTGAGGCTTGTATCTATCAGACGAGAGTGGTTCTTCGCTTAGGAGCTTTGATGCACACACCTCTATAGACTTTGGTTGAGGGAGGTGTGATTCAGGAAGGTGATAGGTATGACTTCGCCGGCTGGTACTCTTCAGTAGTCATGGGCTGAGGATTCTATGATGCTTCACAGGTAGATTCGGTCAGGGTTAGAAAGGCCATGACAAATATTTTTGATGTAGTCCTCAATACGCTTGAGGCTATCTTTGCCAGGAGGCTGACTTCTGAGGAGGTGATTGCAGATAGTTTGAAGAGTAGATTGGCACCATTCTTTTCCGAGGTGAAGGCCTTTGTCCAGGATGATTTCGAGAACACCTCCACCTTCTCCAGCATTATTCAGAGTACCCAGGATGCTCTAGTTGCCTGAAAGAAATCTTGTGCCCGGCATGGGCAAACAATTACCGTGTTGGAATTTCAGTTGGATCATATTCCGCCCATTTCAGATCAGGAAGTTGAGGCTGTGTTGACCAGGTTTGTTGATTTTGTAGCCAGGGAAAAGGAGAAAGGAAACGCCCTTCTGGATGATGATCTTCTGGAAGGGGATGATGTGCATTGATTGCTGATAGTGGTTCCTACGGAGGAGTGGAGAATCTCCGGTGCATTCATTGCCCCACTCCTCTCAGTGGCGGTTTTTAGGACAGAAACCCTAATCAAGGCATATGTGGCTCAATCTGAGCCTTCCATTGTATTTGAATCTAAACCGTCCACTGGACTGGGCTTGGTATAAAAGGGGCATCCCCCCTCATTTGTAATATATAGTTAGACAAGAAATTAGAGATAGAGTTGAGCTAGAGAGTGGAGAAGGCATTTAGTGAATAGTTAGAAGTTAGCTTAGATTGGAGAGGAAAGAAAACTTTCCCTTTGAAAGTTTTGTAAACGGTTGTTGTGAACACTTTTCATAATATAAAGAGTTTCATTGCTTGGTGATTTCTTCTTTTGTTATGAGCAGCTAGCAAGGCCCTTTCATCTTTCCAATTCAAAGTAGATAGAGTAAAGCAGATAGAGTAAAATAGATTTTGTGCAAATAGTTGGTAATTGTGGAATGCGGCGTTTGATTTGAACAAGTCTTCTTTCATCCATACCACTAGCAGGCTCGCTGATGGTGAGTTCGCCCTGCGTGGTCGACTGGAGTATTGGTACTTAACTTCGATTTTGGTTCATATGTTCATATGCATCGTTGTGATGGTATGTACATATTGTGTCATAATTTGAACACCTTTCTCATCCTTTGAAGATTGCACCAACTTTGTAGAAGTTGTCCGAAGGGAGGCGAAGCAAAGTCTAGTTCGAAGCTTGTTAAAGTTGATTCTCGTATTCCACCTTTAGGAGTAGAAGTTAGAATCCCTACCCTTATCCCTTTTAAATTCAACATTTTCCCGGTTAGTCTAGAAATCAGAGCGTCATAGTCAAATCTTTCATCTGCTTCAAGAAGTTGAACAATTACGTAAGTCCCCTTGGAATACCCAGCATATTCACATATAACCAACTGAGGCTATCCCCTTTGCATAAGGAACCTTGGAGTTGAATGCATGATCTTTCATGCAATCTTAGCATGCGGGACACTTTGATCAAGAGAGGATAGAGTATCTGTTGGAAACTTTATTCTGTGTTGGTGCGGTCATAAAACACCTGTCAACAAGTAGCACGACCCCCTATAAACTGCAGTGTGCTTGGCAAACTTTTTAACGTGACCGGCGGCGCTGGCGCGACACGCTCTCCGATACCACGGGGGTGGGGGAGACTAGACCTCGTGACCAACCTCCTGCAACAGGAAAGGTTTAGCCAATCGAGCTAGGGCCCCAACCCCAAGGTCCTCTTTGCTTTATTAACTTAAGCTAAACTCAAGATTTTTCTTTTTTGCATTATTAAATTAGCTTTGTTATCTCATTGCATAGGAGTGTGACACTTGTCACAGGCTGATTTAATCTTCTCCTAGGGTTTCAGTTCTAGGGCTTTTATCTCCTTTTCATAAGGATTGATTTGTTATTGTAATTAATCATTCAGGTTATTTTTTGCATCAATACATTCTCTGGTTTTTGAGCACTATTGTGCCTTTGATCTCCTCTTTTGTGATAGGATATTGCTTGTAGGTGATTTTTGGGTACTGTGGAGTTGATTTTGCAACTTCAATAGGAATTCAAGGGGAGAGGGTTCTATTTCTACCAAGGAAAGAAGAGAACTACTTGTGTTGAAGATAAGTTTAACATACAACCATAAGATGTGGCTTAGTCTTCTATTGCTAGATTTTTTATGCTCATTCGATACCATTTCTTGTGGCATGTTCACCATATTTTACGCACATGTTCAAATATGTGATAACGGCTAGTCCCTCATTTGTCCCACTTGGAAAACATAAGCTATGCACCACCCTCCTTGATAGAGAATATTCTAAGGTGAGCATGTTGATGGAAGAAATGAGACAAACTTGGATAAGGGATGGATGCTCCATCGTCATGGATGGGTGGATTGATATCAAAATCAACCACTCATCAATATTATTGTGACAAGTTCTACTGGCTCTTATTTTCTTAGAGCTATTGATTGTTTGAGGAAGAGGAAAGATGCAAACTTCTACTTTCAATTTTTTTGAAAGATGCCATAGAAGAGGTTGGAGCTGCTAATGTTGTAAAGGTAGTGACTAATACAACTTGTGTGTGTAAGTTAGCTGGCTTGATGGTGGAGGGTGCTTACAAGCACATTTTTTTGGAGCCTATGTTGTGTTCATGCATCAAACAATACATTGAAGGACATTGGAAAGATAGATTGTTTGAAGGCAGTGGTGTTAGAGGCTAGAGATGTGCAGATGTTCATTTGCAACCATCACACTTCACTTGCTTTGTTCACGACTTTTTCAAGAAATGAATTCCTCAAGCTTGTGGATACTAAATATTCCAGCTACTTCATTTTGTTAGAGACGATGCTTGAGGTCTAGGCGGGCTTTATAATTAATGGTGGTTATGGTAAGAGGGAATCACACCAAAAAGAAATGAGAAACAAAAAATCCTTAATGATGATTGGTGGTGCACAATGAGGTAAGAAAATTGTTGGTTTTATTATTAAATTTTAAAAAAAAATATTAATGTTTTTGACTTGTAAATTATTATCATTCTTTATAATAGCATTCACTCTATCATCAAAGTCCAAAATTCTTAATCCTTTGTACGATTTTAATTTTTGTAAATTCTTAATCCTTTTTAAGATATGTTTGCTCCTTCATTTAGCTTATTGTGCAAGTAATAAGACATGTTAATACAAACTCTCCTAGCCTTGGAGAGATTTATGAAACCTTTGATAACATGCTTAGATAGATGAAACAAACAATTCATAGTAGGGATCCTACTTTGGGATTTTATGAGGAGTATCTTAGGCCCATTGTGACGCAATGGTGGAATACTATGATCATCCAGTTTCATATGGAAGCCTATGCTTTAAATTCCAAGTGTTATGTAGCTAAGCTTGGAGGAGTGCTTCCATCTCATGATGAAGAGGTGAAAGAGGGGCTCATGAAGTCTCTTTTCGAAAAATGTATGCTGAAGAGGAATCTTCTTTACTTCACACATAGTGGCTTGCGTTTGTCAATCTCCGAGGTCCAATCTTAAAAATACTAGAGGTGAGGACAACATTAGCTCAAATTGACCCTATGGGATGGTGGTGTGTCATGGCAAGGATACACTAGAGTTGAGGATACTTGCCACTTGTCCCCTTTCACATGTTGCTAGTTCCTTTCTTGCAAAGAGGAATTGGTCCACACATAGCTTCATCTAGTTAGTCAAGAGGAACAACATTACCACTAGATGATTGGAGAAGTTGGTGGTCGTACATAGTGCCTTACAACTAAAGGATTGATAGATCCCTTAGTATCACTATACTTTAGCTTCATGTTGGGATGTTGATCCCAATGATGCTATACAAATTGATGAGGAGGTGGGGTTCCATTGCCTAAGGCAAACCCCTTATAGTGGTAGTGATGTAGACTTGAGCTCCGATTTTGATACAAACCTAGTAGATGCATATGTTGATTAGGGATAGCTATACATTTTCTATGTTTTTGTCATTTTGTAGTTGAAACTTGCAACCTTTGGGCATTTTGTTGTAATTCTTATATAATATGTATGCACATTGACAATGAAAGCATTTAAATTTTGTTAATATGTTTGTCAATTCTCATGTGAAATCTCAATTCAAGTTTGATGTTATGTATTAAGCTTCTATAATGTCTATGATGAATGCTTTATTAATGTTAACATACAAATATTTGAAATTTGTTTATATTTTAAAAAAAATCCTTTATTTTTATTCCATTTGAATCTGCACCTTTGGAATAAACAATGACTCTTGTGCACTAACAAATATGATGTGGTAGTTGCAAAGCCTTATCAGGTGAATTATGGTGTTTTGGGTTGTACAAAGTGGTAGGTGGGAGTGAACAATGAAAAGCATAGGAATTTTGGAGTTTGGTGGTTAGAGATGACAAAGCACTCATGCCATTAAGGTATACAAATGGGGGAAAGTTTGAACAGAGGATCCTAATAAGATAAGAGAGTATCAGAGTGTCGAGGATCGAGGATCGAGGATGACTCATAACTCTTACCATTTGTTGGGGTTAGGGATTGGGCATATGGCATACTAGGTATCCAAATAGGACCATGTCCAAATACACAATTCCAAAGGAATAACACATTGAAAAGGTTTCGAGGATTGGGGTTTGGGGATACCTCATGATAGGTTCTCGGGTAAGAGGAAGTCCGACTTTGATAAAGATAACTTAGTGCAGATGGTTGGGACGTTGGGTTTTGGGGAATTAGGGATATCATGGAAAGGGTACTTGAGTAGGGGAGATTTCAAAACATCAACAAGGATAAGGGTAATGAGTGCAAAATGGGTGAAAGGGATGACGAGATGCAGAAGTCCAATATGTTGACATGAATAAAAAAAAGTTTAGACTTGAGGGAAAAGACATGCTACAAAAGGGAAATCCAATAGGCCAATAGAAGCAAAGGGAAAATCAGACTTGGAATGAAAGGCATACCTACATAGGAAAGTCCAAAACTTTGATAGCCTACAAACACTTAGATAAATGACCAAAATCACTCTACAATTCAAACATACTTGGATTTTGGTAATTGCTAACACATGATAGGCCTGGGGGGACAAAAAGGGGAACACAAAAGCAAACTTAATCAAGGAAGACCCACTTGGGATTTCTTAGATTGGTTATAAATAGCGGGTCAAACAAGGTCAAGGGGCACAAAGGAATATGATTCAAGCACAAACATACATAGTCAAGATGGGGAACCAACACCTAAAACTACACCTAGCATTTAAGGCTGAAGTAACTTTGGTAGTAGCAAAGAAACTCATAATATGCATCGGTCCTTATGGCTAGAGGGGGTGGCTAGAGATGAGTAGATTGTTGGTGTAAATAGGTCTTTTACCTATCTAGTTATTAGTAGGTCCTATTTACATGTTAAGTTTACGTACGTCCTAGGAGGGAATCTTTCTAGGAGGTGTTAGTTGTCATTAGATCTTATCTTATCTTTTGACTTTTAACACGTGTCCTAGGTAGTTATGATAAGTTGTCACATGACATAGGATTAAGACACTTGTCATAATTCTATTTAATCCTATGTCTCACTTTGGCTATATAACCAAGGGGTTCTCATACATTGTATATTGACTTCTTGGATATTCAATTCCATTGCAATCTTGAGCATTGCATATTGATCTCTCTTGTGCTTTCATGAAGTTTCTAGATCTTGGGTGGCTATAATCTTCAGCCAAATCTTGCATAGTGTAGAGTTATTCTATACCAACTCTTACATGGTATCAGAGCTTGTGGGATTGCTTCTTGTTAGTTTTATTAAGAGATCTTGGTTGCAAATCTTGGTAGATCTTGAAAAGTTGAGTATGCTCTTCTCTTGCATCGAATGATGATCTGAAGAATCAGAAAAACTTGAAAAAAATACCAGATTTGGGGGTTTCCTCTTTGTTGATTTCTTTTGCTTGGTTTGTGTTCTTGCAATGGGGAAATCTCAAATTGAACTACTAACACCATATAATTATGCTACATGGAGAAAATCATGATCGAATTATCTCATGGGGAAGGGTCTAATAGGCTATCTAAAGGAGACTATTTCTCAACCTATTGATGCTAAGGAATTGGCAAGATGGGAGATTGAGCGTGAGAAAACACTTGGATGCATATGTTCATTAGTCTCATTTGATTTACAATTTCATCTTGAATTATGCAAAACACCTAAAGAGGCTTGGGAGACTTTTGAGAAATTGCACGGTAAAACTGATAAGATTAGGGGATATCAGATTGGTAATGATTTGATGAATCTTGATCCTAAATGTTTTGACCACATTCAAGATTACATCTCCAAGATCAAACAACTAAGAACACAACTGAAAGATTGCAACATTGATAAAAAGGATTTACAATTGATTCTGAATGTGTTATTTGAGCTTGTTCCTGAGTATTCAGTGTTTGTTTCTGGCTTTGATACCCATCGACTTTCTATGGGAGCATCATATGTTGATCCTAACTTTGATGACTTTGCAAATCTCCTAATCCAAGAGGAAGCAAAGTTAACTAATATGGGTCTAATCAAGTCTTCCAAGTCACAAGCATTGTTGGCTAGTGAGTCTAAGGTACAAAAAGAATCAGGGAATCTTGATAAGAAGCAAAAGAAGAAAAAGAACAAGCCACATAAAGAATCCGACTCCTTTCCCTCTAAAGGAGAATCTTTAAGAAGGAGAAGTCTACTTGTGGATATTGCAAGAAATCAGGGCATGATGAACACCAATGTTATTCAAAACAAATTGATGAGTTGAAGCATCTTCTTATGAAGGCTCAATTTAATTCTTCTTCATCAAAGGGTTCATCTTCTTCTTCTTCATCAAATTCTGATAGACATAAGGGGCAAGCACATGTTGCAGTTGCAAATTCTGAATCAGAGAGGTGGATACTCAATTCAAGAGCCTCACATCACATGGTTTGATCAAAGAGTATGTTCTCTTCATTTGAGACTTGTTCATCACCACATGTCCTGATGGCGAACAACACATATGTGCATGTTTGTGGGAAGGGATCCATTGACATGGATGATGGAGCATCCAATGATGTTCTTTGTGTGCCTTCATTGTCAACCAATATCCTTTCTATCTATTAGATCACACATGATGGAGAAGGAAAGAGTGTTGAGTTCACAACAGATTTTGTCATAATCTAAGATTTGCAGAGCAGAGATATAGTTTTAGTTGGGGAGGTTGATCACCAATCTCGAGTCTACACCTTCTCACATTTTTGTCCTTCTATTGATTCGACAGATGCTCACATTGAGGCATCTAGTATGGACACTTTTGAAGAGATTCAGTATGGTCATTTGAATCTTGGTATTGTTTCATCTACTGAGGATCTAGTGGCATGTGCTGATATTCCATCTCCTTCATCTATTGTTGTACCTGAAGACACTTGTGTCGCCACAGTTTTGGCTCCTTGTGATTCAGTGCAGCAAGCCATTCATTGTCTTCCAGAGATGGCTACTTGGGATGAGTACTTGATAGACATTGCTGGTTTGTTTTGTGAGTCCCGCATTTCAGATTTGGGAGACATCATTGATTGCATTCATCTTCTCTTTTACGGAGATAATCCTTCTTCAATTGTTGCAAGGGAACACTCTAACTCTCTTGTTCATTCTCTACATGATCATTTTTTGCAGTTTGACATGAGTGTGGATTCTTTTGGACAACATTTGGAGGAGGCTTCTTTGTCTTTAGAGGAGGTATCCTTGTCTTTGGATTGTGTTCTATAATCGTTTCTAGGAGATTTTGGATTGTCTTCTTCAGCAGTGTGGCCTAGAATGTTTGGAGGGTGACACCTTTTGGCATCAACATGGAGACACTTGAGCATTTTTCAGAGAGATCATCCATCATCTTTATTCCCTCATCTTCCTTTCAGGAATGGGAAGACATTTTGCATACCATCTTGGTTTTGTTTCTTCCTAAGGGGAGGAATGTTGTTCGACACTTTTGGATCATCTTCAACATTCAATGTCTAGCTTCTAGCATCATTGCAGGAGACTCAACATTGAGGGGGGAATGCATGGTCTCTCTTTGTAATGTCCCATTTTTTCGATAGAGTTCGATCTATGTAGTTTTGGACGATTCATAGCAAATGTATGCACAAAGTTATTAATTGTTGATAAACGAAAGGCTTCTTGTTCGATGATTGCTTTCATCCAAGGTCATTCCAATTGATATTCTACCGTTTATATGAGTATGCATACTCATGTTGCTGGTTCGAGTGAGTTGATGCTACCTGAAGCGTAGCATATACAATTAGATATGTTATTGAATATTGCCGCCCTTGCATACTTATCACACCACTACACAAGCAATTGATAATACTCTCTTGGTCGATACTCATTATGTCGACTATTATATTGGAATAATATATATTCTCGTCAACATTGTTATTGGACTGATGGTGTGGGCTGCGGGCTCTTTTGTTTGGATCATGCCTATCATTTGTCGATGATTTCCTTTACTCGTGCGAGTGTTACCTGGTGGGAGCTAGAATTGTAAATGAGATTATATCATGGGATGAAGTCAAGGAGACGCCATCGGATGGCATTCGATGAAAATCTATACCGATGATTATCAATTGTTATTTACTGTGCTACCATGCCTATCATTTGCCGACTATTTCCTTTACTCGTGCGAGTGTTACCTGGTGGGAGCCAAAATTGTAAATGAGATTATATCATGGGATGAAGTCAAGGAGACGACATCGTATGGCATTTGATGAAAATCTATACCAATGATTATCAATTGTTATTTACTGTGCTACCATGTGAGGGGACAATGGCATTGAAATCAAATTAAGCGCCGCATGAAGACAAACGGGCAGATATGAACCGATGAAGGTGACAAGTTATTCATAATTTTAGTGCAGGAGACATTTAAATATCATTGGCATTATCAGTTGAATTGGGTGATCGGGTAACTCTTATATCGTATGCATTGCCTACGGGAATTGATCAAAGGTTTAAAGGACAATTGAGGAAGTCGATTAAAGAGCAGCGATCAGAATAATTTAGAAGCGGAAGCAATCAATAATAAAAAGCAGCGATTAATATTTAAGGAATAATATTAATAAATTAATTATTCCTAAACAATGGTTAGAAGAGCATTAACTAGATAATTAAAACAAAGAGATATGTCCCTTGAAGAAAGATTGCCATGAAAAGTTGTGTCCTTAGACCCAGCATGGGTATAAAAGAAAGATAGTTTTCAAAGCAATGGGCATCGAATAGTTTCTTGGCAGAAATATACATTTTTTAAAGACAAGTCTATTGCTCTAAGGAGCCATGATCCTCTTGGTCAAGGATGCATGAACAATTAGCCAATATCAGATACAACACCTCATACTTATTGCATGTATTTAAGGTTCTATTTAGAAACAACATTCAATCAAAGGCACCAGCTAGTAACACCTTCATCGCATAAGTTTAGAAAGATCTATTAGAGACAACAATTGTCTATTACTATCAATTTGCACTCTTAAAAGTCAATTACTAGTTTATGATTCATTCTAAGAATTTACATCAGAATATTAATAATATTGTGACTATCAGAATAACAACTCTTATTCATATATACATATCATACTATCATTAGAGTTGCTCATTATTTGTAATGTCCCCTTCTAGTCAGTGATCAACTCAGTATCTCTTCAGCCTATTCCGGAAGCCCATAGGCTCGTTGAGGTGAAATCAGGGTTTCCTCGTTTGGAGGTATTATGGAATTTCTCAGAATTTACTATTTTTAGTAAGTTCTAATTTTGGCAGTGGTCCTGTTGGCAACACTTCAGTGAGTTTCCTTTTTAGTTGGAGCAGTTGTGTGACTTTGGTTTTGGCTTTAAAAGCAATTTTTGGTGAAATGATTTATCTCAAGGCATTAAATGTTTTAATTTTAAATTGACCCCTTGGCCTAAGGTATTAACTTGAAGTTGTGTTAAAAGGTGGTCATTAAAGGGTGGACGCCTCATGGAGGTAATATTTTATATTTTAATAATGTTTTATTGCCTTGAAGTTGGATGCCTATATGGGATGAAATAAAGTGTTTTTAAATTCAAAATATTTCAAAAAGAGATTTTGGGCATCCCTTTCTTGGAGGAGTTATGGAATGTGAGAAGTCACCTTCAATTCTATAAAATAGAGTGTTTGCTCCAGCTTTTCTCATCCATTGTTCATGCTAATGTTATGCTGTCGGAATGACTTCATGTATTTGGCTTCGAGGAATGCTTACCTCCTAGCATTTGTCCAATTTCGTGTTTGAAATATAACACCTAGTTGGTTTTATGGCTGCTTCTCATCTAGACTAGCAGATTGAACTTCATGGTAGATGAATTTTGGAGATTTTCACAGTTTTGGGTTGCTGGTTTCATCATTGTTGAAGGTCGATTTCATTTACAGCTTTTGGAGTGATTTTTATTTTGTTATGGGTGTTTGCTCTTTCCATTTCTAGACTCAAGGCAACCATTCTTGGAGAAAATCAGATTTAAATTTGAACTGCCTGATTTTATTTAGTAAAATCGCCCTTTCAAAGAGGCCGTACCATTTCAAGAGGGCATTGGAATTCGTGCTAAATCATATGTTGAGTTTTGATGCAATTTTGGTATTGTAAATTGGGCGCCAACCTTCTAGAGAGCATCTGCAGTTCATGTCAGCTCATTTAGAGGTATTTTGAAAGAGTTGTGAGCATTTTATTGATTTACAGTTAGCTGGTTAGTCATTTTCAGTTTGCTGGTTTTGATATCAGACTTCAATAAGTTCAGATTTTGGCTTCAATTTCAGTATTCGAGAGGTTTAAATCTTGAAAGATTCATCCTTCAAATATTTGCATTGATCCGAACATTGTAACACTTGCCATATGTTAGCACCTCACCCACATCGGGTCTTGTGTGCACATTCTTGGCGTTGAGTGCTTTCAATTTGATTGTCCTTTTGAAGCTAACGCTAATCAATTGGCGTAGTGCTGGTTTGTGTTGTGATAATTCAATAAAAAATTTGTTGGCACATTTCATTATTGTAACTTAATATCTTAATCTATAAAAATAAAGGCAAGATTTTAATTAATGATACAAAGAACCATTTTGCAAATCACTGACAACATGTTTACATTGTCAACTATTATTGGATTATATCGTTAAACTTGGGCACGAGATATTACACTCTTCTCTCTTATGGGAGGGTCTTTTTCCTTGAATGGGGTTTTGTCCTTTTCATTCTTCATTGAGATCATTTTGTATTTCATCTCTCTTTTGGAGAAGAGTTTTGCCCCTCTGGGTTTTCTCCTTTTCTCCGTTCGTGAGAGATTGCATTTGTATTTGTACATGGGTACCTAACATGGCCCCGTAGCCGAGACCCATCTTTGTGTCATTTGCTTGATAATCAGCTACTCCCTAAGTTGCACTTAAGGGGGGGTGTTGGTGTAAATAGGTGTTTTACCTATCTAGTCATTAGTAGGTCCTATTTACATGTTAAGTTTACTTAGGTCCTAGGAGGGAATCTTTCTAGAACGTGTTAGTTGTCATTAGATCTTATCTTATCTTTTGACTTTTAACACATGTGCCCTAGGCAGTTATGATAAGTTGTCACATGACATAGGATTAAGACACTTGTCATAATCATGTTTAATCCTATGTCTCACCTTGGCTATATAACCAAGGGGTTCTCATACATTGTACATTGACTTCTTGGATATTCAATTCCATTGCAATCTTGAGCATTGCATATTGGTCTCTCTTGTGCTTTCATGAAGTTCCTAGATCTTGGGTGGCTACAATCTTCAGCCAATTTTGCATGGTGTAGATTTATTCTATACCAACTCTTACATAGATCTATGTTGCCAAGAAGGAGTTAAATTGCATCATGAGGAAGAAGTAGAACCATGTTGTTGAGGGGGAATGTGCTGAGGCATGAGCTGTGAGAAATGCTATCTCATAGATCTTTCCACATTTATGTGTGAAGCAACAATATCTAGGGGCTATTTAGAGTCACTAGTCTCTTGGAGGGGTCAGAAGAAGGAGACGATCAATCTAAGAGCTCTAGGATCCTAAAGACCCCTCACAAGAATTTGCACCAAAGAGTGATGGTCTCTCATAAATAGAGGGCTAGATGTTGATAGTTTGATATCTAAAGAAAGTAGAGAGAATATTGCTTGAATCTTGTTGAGTCAATAGTATCTCTTTCAGATCTTAGAGTAATTGGGGCATGCGAAGATGAAGTGCTCCTTGGTCTCCACCTCTTGGAGGGAGTGAAGATAGTAGATCCAATCTTGGCAAAGAATATGATGACTTATCTCAACTTGTAGTTAGTGGGATCATACCTTTAATTGGGTAAGGGGAAACCTCAAGCCATGTGATCAATGATGTTGGAGATAGTGAGGATGACATAAGATACCATCCTCCACTTGTAATAAATACTTTGCATAAAAATAAAGCTTTAGGTTGAGTGGCATAGGAGGGGAGGTCTAGGTGACCTAGATGTATTGTTTGTAAGTGTCCCTTTTGGTAGCTCTAGTGATGCTCTCCTTTGAAGAAAAGAGTTGAGTGGGAGCATCCAAGGAATACACAAAAGGAGGCAATTTCTCAATAGAGATGTCGATAGAAAGGAGCAAGCTAGTCTTAGAGTACCAACAATGATGGTGCTTAAGGAAGCCTAATGAAGCAATCCACTCAATAGGAACAAAGAGCTAAGTATACCTCTCACAACTAAAAGTTGGATGCCCTATGGATATGGGTTTGTGGATGTAGAAAGTAAGCCAAAAGATAGTTTTGAGATGAAGGGGTTGGGCAATCAATTAAACTTGGACAATGCTCTAAGGAACAATCCTCTTGCAATTGATCATGTGTTGTAGCATGAGAGTTTGGATTCTCTCAATATGGGCCCAATTGATGCATCCCAAGCTAGGCTTCCAATCCTCAGAGCCATACAAAATTCTGAGCTTGATGATGGCATAAAAAATACTCATCTCTTAAGGGATATTGTAGAAGTGGATTTGGAAACGTTGATGCTCAAAAATAGAGAGGCATAACCCTTGCAAAGATGTGAATGGGAGGTAGGCTTCATGCTAAAGGAGGGATCAAAAAATTGGACCCTCGAGTATTTGTAAGCCGATGTGATGTCCAAAGCTGCCCCCTTGTAGAACTGTAATTTGGAAAGAGAATGCTTGGAGATGTTGAAAATCATGACCTTAGTTTTACCAAAGTTGACCACAAGTTGGAGAAGTTCACAAAAGAAAGCAAGGAACCAAGGTGCTGTTGTAGGCCTTTAGTAGAATGTGAAAGGAGAATACAATCATTAGCAAAAGGTAGAATGGCTATAACCACCTTGTGTAAAACACAACCATCATCCATACAAGTATGCTATGGAAGAAACTCTTCCAACTCATCACTGTAAATGTTGAAGAGGGTTGGTGAGAGAGGACACTCTAGTTTGATCCAAATGGTACTCAACACAAAATTGGAAAGAATGTGACAAGTATGGAACTGCCCAATAATTGTCTCATAAAGCTTCCAAGTTGTGGTAATGAGAGAGTTAAGAACAGTAACATTGCACATCATTTGAAAGAGCATGTGTCTCGGAATTAAGTCAAAGGCCTTTTTGAAGTCTATGAAACAATATAAGACTATGGATGATTGGTGATGAGCCTCCTCAATAATAGCCTGGAGGGTAAAGAAGTGGTCAATGGTTTGATAATCTGCCCTAAAGTTGGCCTGCCCGAGCTCTAACTTTAGCTCTCTCCAAGTGCTCAAAAACTGCATGTCTAACAATATAGCATAAAGTTTGGCACCTGTATGCCCAATCATGATGGTTCAAGATTGGATAGATCTCTAGATCTATGAATAGGATGGATTATGTGCTGGGACTAAGATTGAGTAAAACCTGAACAAACATTGTTAAAATGATTTGCCGAAGGGAGTGCCAGAGAACCTACACCAAATTTGATGAATTCAGCTTGGAGGCCTTTGCAATCTGCTGCTTTGCTGGTACATAGCTTCAAAACAGCCCTCTTGATGGTACAAGTGGAGAAAATGCTAGAAGATGACAGTGGGGTGGAGGACCATGACATTCAACAGATAAACCAAGATAATGATAATATCCCAGCACTCAACGGAGAATCCATAGATATTAACATCTATTCCATATTTGACTTATATGACAAATGAATTCAACAACCCAAAACACAAACCATCCTCTTATATTTACACACTTAACTTTTTCTTAATAACCAGTAAGCTAGACATGCAGCAATAAGTTAAGTTTCTTAATTCTGCTATAATTTCAGACGAAAGAAGATAAATACCTCATCTATACTTAAACACTAGTTGAGAACAACAGGTTCAGCTTGATAACTCCTTGCAATCTCCAAGCACTTTCCTAAAGTCTCCCAAGCAAGAAAATTCGTTCCCAAACAGCTCTTTGAAGCTTGTTTTTCAAAAAGATAAATTCTCAGTTCTTTTCAGAATATTAAAATGAACCCTCCACATCTGTATTACTCTAGTCCCTTGTTAAGACAGGAACTGTTATCATAAAATAAATCTCCCAACCAAAAATATTAAATCTTCTTTTTCTTAACTCCCAAAATATCCTTGTATCAGGCTTACGAAGAGTTTGAAGAGACGTCCAAAATAGTATGCAGAGGCCATGGCAGCAAGAAGTTGTAGAATTAAAATGAAAACCTAAAAATACAAATGCAACTGAGTTTTTAACGCCAAAAATCTTTTCTTAATCCAAGGTGTTAGGTTAAAATTAATGCTATGTAAATTTCCAACCTATGCCAGGTACTTCGGTCCATGTAATGACTGGCAAAAATTAAATGCAGTGTCTTGCAGGAATGCCAAGTGGCCATGCAATGGTTGGCAAGATTTACGAACTTATGTTTAGGTTCTAGCTTTGAAACTTAGGCTTTATAACGACACAATATATTTACACACACACACATATAACTCAACATTTTAATTAACAATTGATATGTACAATGTAAGGATCGTGACCCAACAGAGTCTCACGAAACAAATAATAATCCACTCATGATCTCATAAACATGGAATAAAAACGATACCACTTCATTAAGTAATAAATATCATAACACATCCTCATATGTGTAGTGCATAATCCAGGTTAAAACACACAATATATTATAAACAAAAATACAACTCTGGCTCTCATGCCATGAAGTTAAATAATGATACAATCTGAAATTACAAATATAGTCAATGATATAATAATATTGTGAGGACATACAATATAGTCATCGATCGCCACCGACCCTCACAGTCATCCGCAAGTCAAGAGACGAGAACATAGCTTAGGCGCTTTTCCGCCCAACCATGAAGCTTACGCTTCCTCGGAATTCTTCCTAACACGAAGAATACCCGACCCTGCATGGAGTGCCTAACAACTTGGAAATAAAAATCAGGAGGGATCCTCAGTGCAAGCTTGATGTATATACATGCATTTCTAACATGAACATGCAATGTCGCACAAACAGGATATGGCAGAGAAATATATATAATAATTTTGCTAGGTAAATTCCATCTATTTCAATGAACACATGGCTTTGGCCAAAGCACTAGAAGTATCAAGTAGATTCTAAAAAGAGGATCGACCTTCTTTGTTAGCCCATATTTGACACCCTATCCCGGAAGGTAAACCCAATCACACATAGAAAACAATAACATGCATAATGATCACAAAATAAATAATTACTCTTTTCTTTCATGCAAATGTTCTCTTGTACATCTTTCAGTATTTCCCTTTCCTACACGTGATAGTAAATATATAATTGACATGCGATTCACCTTTTTCTCGCAACTAGATATAACATGCAAATTGATCTCTTAATGATATTTCTCTACTATATGCAATAGTGAAAGTGCATGCATTACTATTCTCATTGTCATGCAAGAATTAATGTAAATGTAATACTATTTTCACTTCCACACAATAATTAACTAATGGTAATGATTTTGCCGGTTTATCCATATGAAATTAGTTTGTAATTTGCAATACATATCTGATCTGTTATATATACGTATAGTTGAAATGTAAGTTTGTAGTAAAAGATTCGGGGCTTAATAGTAGAGTGACAGTTTCATATCCACTTTCAGATTTGATCACAGCAGAATACTTGGCTCTAGTCCAATTCAGTTCAAGTTTGCAGATTTCAAAAAGAGTAATTCAGTGGTCTTAAAATCAGCACCAAGAGTGTTATACAGTTACAGTCATAATTGATTCACTAGTTCGGATATTTATTCATGCCATAAATATATCTATTTTGAGACGGATTCCTCAGGCGTTTTCTGATCAGCTCTCATGGATATAGAAACCTACTTAGATATTCGGGTGGCATCAAGGTTATTCTAGGATATTCAACAGTGCAAGGTGATAGTGAGGTCAGCAAGGATTATGCATAGAGATTAGGATCAACAACTAGCATAAGATTGTTCTATTATATCCTTGGTATATGTATTTCAAAAGAGAAAATAACTATATGCATCTGCTGTTAGAATCTTTTCTGGGTAGACTTTCTGCGTACTTGACTAGCTATTGCATTATTTTCTAAGTTTACTTTCTATGTATATAGACTGGTTACTACAAGGAAAGGCTGCCAGGTGCAGGTACTTGCAGTTAACTACAGATTTTCCAAAGTCATAGCAATAAGCAAAAACGTTATTTCATTGCACAAAAGACTAATCGACACCTTTTTCATACAGTTTACAAAAGCAAGAAACTTTCATCTTTTAGTCCATACATGTAATTTTATGCTGATTTGCAGTCATGTGGATACACAAGCAGATACTAAACTGAAAGGAGGTGGATCGTCAGGCCAACAGCTAGGGGAGAGTATAGCCTTCTAAAGGTCTCCACGTCCATGTCAACACAAGAAAATAAGCGGTTTGCGGTTTATTTTACAATAACCAGACCTTAACAGAGGTCTTAATGCACATGAAGCTGTAGGTTTGCAACTTTGCATAATTTAATGCCCCTGAAATTTGAACAGCCCACAACTCCTTTGCTTCTAGTCTCCTTAACCTTCCTTCCTTCCTTTTGATTTGTTTTATTTATGGTTTTATTGACATTCTCATGCAAATTCTCATACAAAAAGAAATTCTGCTCTTTATTTAGAACTCCACGTACTCCTTTTAAAGAGTCTCATGCAAAGCTTTTAAATTTATAAACTAATTTTATTTAATTTAATAAACATCTTTAATCTAATTTTTATTTTTTATATAAATGTTATTTTATTAAATTTATTCTCCTCTTTTATGCTTTTTAATTTTCTCATGCATATCTAGTCTTTAACTCTAGTTCTCCCGTATGCGTGCAATTATCTTTTCTCTTTTTTTTTCTATTTATTTAATTTACTTTGAATTTTAGAATTAAACCTATTTTTATTTAGTTTTATTTTCTTTAATAATAATACTCATGCAAATAGTTCTGAAACAATAATAAGATATTTTATATATATTTTAATAATAAATCTTTTTATATATATATATTTATTTATATATATAAAAATAATAATATTATTTTATTATATATATATTATGCAATTTATTAAAATCTTTTATTCTACCTATCAATCATTTTAACTTTCGAGAACAAAATAATCATAAGCATACTTCTATTTTTACATATTTATACACATTAATATTAATAATAATACCTTTCATTATATTATTATTAATTTATATAAATATAATTTTAATTCATTACGAAATAAAAACAATTAATTTCAAATTTTAAAACAAATACTTGAATACATTCTTTTAATTTTCCCATTTAATCACTAATTTAATTTTATCCACTTACATTTATTTTCATAAGAAAAATCATTAGACATAATTTTTTTTTTCCTAAACACAATAGCCATAAAACGAATCATTACACACAATAATATCGCAATCATGCAATGCATAGAGAATGTGACTATGTGTGTGTGTGATTGCCTCGCGATTCCATCATACTAGTTATTGCCAAGTAGTTAGGATACCCCTACCTCAACCATGTTCTCGCTTTCGACAATTACTTGCTCATATTCCCGTGCTCGGTTGCCCTCAGTCGCACATTAATAGGTTAGTCCTCAAAAACCAAGAAATTAAACTCATAATTAAAAACATGATAATTATTTCCATTTCATTTCAATGTATTCGGATGAACCATTAAATTTAGCAATCACGCCCATGTAGATACCAAATAATCAAGCAACGATAAATGATGTCCAATAGTCTCATCAATATACTGAAAAATAAATGTAGAATAGGATCGAGATTTAACATATAACTACATAATATACAAATTTTATTTAACACAAACTCATGTTGCATTATGTTTCTTATGCCAGCATATACTCTTATTTGACATGCATAACAACAGATTTTGCATACATAGTAACAAACTAACTCTTCAAACTGAAGAGTATGACAAGTGTAACTTGACACAACATTGACCCACAAAGAATGACTCAGTCAGGACTTGCACACAACCAAAGCACAATACTACCATACTCTCTCATTACAATAACTAATGGTTTCCAAACTTACATAGTTCCAAGATGAGACATTTCTGTGTAGGAGTTTCCTTTTCAGGACCTGCATCAAGAATTCAAAACATGAATCAGCAGTATTAATCCTGCAGTATAATCATAAGATGCCTGTAGTGACAAGTGTTGAGCCAGAATGTTACAGAATGAATAAATACTTGAATTGGACATATATTACCTGAAAAGGGATAATCACCTGATTTTCTTGCTTTAACTGCAACCTCATTAGTACCAAAATGATAATCAACCATAACAAATCAATTGGTGTTACTAAATCCATTAAACAGTATCCAAAACAGAGAGTCAAAAAGTGGGTCATGACAGTAGTATGGTTATGCTGAGTTTTGAGTGATCTTCAACTTCCTTAGACTACACTGCCTCTACTTTTCTGTGAGAATCAAGAGTTTTGGAATCAGTGAGGTTCATCATTGCTACATTTGGTAAATGGTTGACTGATGATAATTCCGTCTACCACTACGCTTCACAGAAACGGTTTGCTGGTCTAATAACTAAACCTTTTGGTGCTATTCTCATTGTCAAATTTCGAGACAAAGTTGGAGTAGTTTCCAGTTTAGTCATTAAGGGAGGGAGTATTAGATATAATATTATGTTAGAATGCATTTTGTAGTTTGTACACAGGGATATATTGCTTACGTTAATAATGTAATAAAACCACATTAGTTTCATCTAAAAAGTACGTTACAATTAAGTTACAACCACAATTTAACTTACCCATTCAAGTATAAATAGAAGCCACACTCATTGAAACATGTGCCATCCAATTCTTCCAAACTCAATGCATCCAACAAGTGTCTATTCAAAGCCTTGGAAAAGTGGATGACAGAGTTGCTGTCTTTAATGGGATTTATTGTGGATGAATTGTAGCGTCTTCATAAAAGGTAACTGAAGTGCAAGTCATAATGCTGAATCGTTGTCAAATGCATTATTCATGAATCATAACATGTTTTATGTGATGCCAAAGTGTCTTTAGCCCTAGCAGTATGGTGTCCCTTCATCTGTACCATGCTTTGTGTGTTTGTCACTTATTTTACTAAACATGTTTGATTAACTTCTCTCTTTCTGTTCTATACTAGAGATTTTTTTACCAATATTTTTTTTCTCTAATTCTTTTTTTAAAATATGGGAAGGTTTAGCTTTTGATAGCAAGAATATTTCAATATGGCTTAAGATTTAGTGGGAATGTTCATGTTGTCTCTAGTCTAAATCATTTTATTTTATACTCAGGTGGCATTTATATCCAAACTGGTTGCTCTGAGGCCTGGACCTGCAGTTCGCGAGAAAATAAAGAATGTGATGCAAGGTAGAGATGAAGGTGCAGACAAAAATACCACTTCTGATAAGATGTCAGGGCACAACTTAAACAAGGTCAGTTATAAAAAGAACAAATGGTGTAAAAGATTGCTATTGATAACCTTTGAGGTATGCTAACTGAATTTCTTATTAGGATACTCAAAAAGGACATCCCATACGTCCAGGGATGTTTTTGGAGACTGTAACGAACGTAAGTACCACTGGTTATGCAGGACAGGTTTTTGGATGATCCATGATCATTATATGTTTTATCTAATTTATTGATTATTTGTGGCTATTCAGGTTTTGGGGGGACTTTACGAGTCAAAAGAGTCTATTGGCATTACTGTTCAACATTTAGAATGGGTATCATCAGCCCTGAAACTTACTGAATATTTTAATATTAAAAGATATTTTTAAAGCTGAAGTGACTGTTAATTTTCTTTGTTTTTAATATTTTTTAAGGATGTGTTTCATTGTATGGGTTTTGTGGTGGTGGTTATGTTATTGCCAGGTTCATAAGGAGACACTTAATATTCTTCAGGAGATAGCTTTTAGTAGCTGACATCCTGTAAGGTCTGAACTGGGAAAACATTATTTTCCCACCCATTTTGTATCTATATTCTAACATGATTCTTAGTTCAGAGTAATTTCATTGTAATTCTTATGGCAAAATGTACATGCTAAGGTCACTTCACTCTTTTTGTAAAATCATAGCACTAGAGACTGTTGGTGCATTTCTTATTTATATGAACTATGGTCAAGACTATAATCGACAGAGATTAAAGGAAAAGTGATTGACAGATAGCTATTAGAGCCATTAGCTCATGCTAAATGTCTGATAGCAGTAAAAAATGTTCTTGGGAATAAATCAGCAAACCAAAAGATGAGATTTATTCAAAAAGTGATGGGTTAGGGTTAGGGTTTTGGGGAAACAAAATGCACAGCAGGCAAATAATGTTTCAGGAAAAAAAAGAAAAAATCAAACAGCAGTTAAAAAATAACTACTTTTTGCAGATATATCATAAAAAATTGGGAATATGCTATTTTCAGTGATGTAATTGGTCAAAAACTTGATAAAAATTGGGAAAAGTCAACAAAAACTCAATCTAAGTGATTTTTAGGTTCAAAAAATTGGGAAAAGGGGCAAATGGTGAAAAATCATGATTTCTGCTTCTATGAAGTGTTCAACTATGTATTAGAGCCATAATCTATTGCTTTCCTTTGGGATATTGTAATTGACTAGCATCTTGGCATTAGCACAATGCATGTAAGTGTAATCTCCCCTCTTTAGGCCTAGTCAGTTGATGACCGTTAGCCTATCTGTCTGGTTCCTGTAGGCTAATATGGTTGGTTAGGAAACTCCACGATTGTTGCAGCCCTTGCAGTTCTGTTCCTTTCAGCATTTTCATGGTTGGTTTTGAGCTCCGTTTTTAGTATGTTTTGCAATGATGCTTTCAGGAACATTTTCGACTACTTGGCTTGAGCTCCACATTTTTTGGAGCCCATGTCGATTATAGTAAGTCACTGTTTTGGCTTCAGTCATGTATCCTCATCTTTAGTATCACTCTATCACATCCAGATTTGATACTTGATGCTCTAAATTAAGCGAGTGATTTTAAATAAATATTTATAATATAATATCTATCTAATATTCTCACTTAAGCATTTATATAATATTATAAGGTGACTTTTTAAGTGGTGCCTAGGGGACATCAAGCAAATATTTTAAAGTGAAGTTAATGTCTTCTCAACGGTGGCGCCCAAATGAGAGACATAAGGGGTATTTTTAATAAAAGTAAATATTTTATTTTCCCAAGAGGGTCGTAGGGTTTTGGAAGAGATGAATAAAAGTGTTTTGGAGCTCATTTTTTCCATGTGCTGGAGAATTTTGATAACAGGATAATGCTGGTTTGAACCGCATTCATTCAAGGTCTTTGTGAGGATGAAAACCCTCATAGAGGACATCGACTGTGGAGGTGAAAGATCTTGTGTCATGCCCATAATTTTTCGCTAGAAAAACCTTACAATGTTTTTTTTTAACAATCTTTGATCTAATATACATTGAAATTGTCATGATGAGGTAGCATGACTACAAGCGTGACTGCGAAAAACTTATCGTTATGTTTGCATCTTACTCCTCGCATTTTGCAAGGTGACATTATCTTGGCTTGGTCAAATTGAGTTAGTTTTGTTCCAGTTGGATACTTACGTTAGTATTAATCATAACCAAACCATAGCAACGCCATTATCACCTTTTAACTAGTAACCTGATTCGATTAACACTACATTGATGGGTGTATTATCATTATTAAAGTAACCAATAATAGGATTATCATTTATTTACCACTCCCTCATTAGTAAGGGAAAATTGTCCCCATCAATTAACTCCAATAGCAATTTTAATAACAATGTTACTTTCATGCTTTACCCAAACTATAGAAAAATGTCATTTAGTTCTTGATCACTCCATATTATCATTGAGATGGTAATTCTCTTAATTTATGAGTTAATTTATCATTATATGGTCCAATTATTATCTAGTCATTATTTGAATGTCCATAACAAATATTGTGATTCATAATCATAGGTAGATGTTGATATCAATGTTACTTTTGACCTAATTATCAATGTTGTTAATTAAGAGTTTGGTGATGTTTAACATTAATGATGTTCCTGTTATTGGTAATGCTAAGTAATTATCACACAAACTATAATCCTAATAGCCAATTCGATCTCATAATGATTCACAGTTTAACAACCCTATCACAACCTAACATATGTTCTAACACTACCGTTAGTATTACTAATAAAATCATTATTAATTCTAATGTCACCCTTTATTCCAAAAAATGTGATAATTCATTATCATTTGATTCATTTATTTTCCTATTATTCATTTATTTGTTTATTTATCCATTACATACATAAATAAATAAATAAATTACATACCTTTTTATATACACATACAATCTATTTTATTTAGAGAACAATTTAAAGTAATAATAATTATTACTTACAAAATAATAATATATATATTTTCTAATATTTTATTTAACTCGAAAAAAAAAACCTAAAATCACAAAAAAGAGAAAGCTTTTCATTCTAAAGAAAATAGAAAATATACTAATTATTCATTTATTTTATTTATGGATGTGAAGTTTGGGGGGGTAGCATGTCAAACCACAAGTGGAGGCAAGTTGAAAGAATTCAAAAGCATTTGATCACTACTAGCATCAAAGTCAAATCCTCGATTCCGTACGAGATTATCTTGGCTGAAACTGGTACTTTCTCGTTGGAGGCGTCTGCAATCATTCGGTTAATAAATTACTTAAAAAAAGTTGAGAACATGGAGACACATCGCTGGCCCAAAATGGTGGTTGGGGAGGAGCTAAATCGTAGAAAGAAAACTTGGATGAAGCAAAATAGCAAATGGTTGAGCAAATGGAACATTAAGTTGCACGAGTACCCTGACACGAATGTTGAGATAAAAAGGTATGTGCTAGAAAAGTTTAGGTGTACTATGTGGACTAAGCAAGTTGGTCATAAAAAGACACATTATATCCAGAAGTTCAACCCCGCGTGGGAGCACGATAAGAACCTAAAGGTTGCAATTAAAGGCAAGGCTAGGATTTTGATCGCTCAATTGAGAACTGGGTTGCACCATCTTCGATGTGAAACTGGTAGGTGGGTTGTCCCCAAGGAAGCCTGGGAATAAAGAACTTGTATTTTTTGCAGCAAAGGGGTCGTGGAGACTGAATGGCATTTCATCATTGAGTGTGTTGCTTATGTTGATATTTGTATCCAGTATGAAGACAATTTGAAGGTGCACAATCTAAATGAGCTCTTTAAGGAGACTAGGCTCTTCAAAGTTGTTGGCTTCCTGGTCAAGATCTTTAAGAGGAGGGCAGACATGGAAAAGAACTTGAAAATGGTTAAAGTTCAGACATTGGGTCCCATAGACTGATGGTCTCGTGGACGTCATTAAAATCCATTCATTCATTTTCCTTACACATACTCCTACTTTTTTTAAGATAGAGGGAATATATTCTTCATTCCTTTATTTAAGGAATATGTAAACATAAAGAATACACGTGGGGTCTCCTAAGTATGGTTAGGAACTATGCCTAAAGTTAAGGCAAATTATCATTTTAACTTTTCTTTTTTTTAGAAACCTTAGTGTTAGGCCATGATAAGCTAGAAGTGCCATAATATATGCAACAACGCTATTCACATTATGGCGTAGTTGGCTATCTATTATAATTTTTTTCCATCAAACATTGCTATATAGATTATATTTACGTCAAATAATTATTAATGCTATGGGGTGTGGTGCATGGATTAGACCAAACACGAGCAAGGATATATAAATTTATTTGCTGCACCACTAACGTTAAGGGAACAATGATTACCGCAAATTAATATTAGTTACATACCAGTCTTTACCAGGCACGGTAAAACTCTTTAAATGCCGCATTTAGAAAGGGCAGTGGCTCCATAGATTTTAGGTTTGGTTATTATATAAATATTTCCAGAAATTTATTTAACTAACATAGCATGAAAGTTTATATAAGATTAAATGGATGAGATTAAACAAATGACAACAATAGAAACATTTCTTGGCAGTATTGTATTTATTATTGATATGATTAATCATCTTATTGATCATTTCTTGGCATAATGTGCAACATAAAGCTCAATGAATAATTAAGTATTTGGATCTATTCATACTAGTAGTACTTTCAAATATTTACCATAACCAAACACACAGGTAATAAAAGTCATAACAAGATATGCAATCTTACATTTTATGCAATTTTACATGGGATGACTTCAATGATCAAATCTTAAACACCATTTTTAGTAAATGGACATCAACAAACAAGAAACACTTTCCTCAACTTCTACTTCTCATACTGCCTTCTATCCATGACCATTAGACTTGCCAGTCTGTCAAAGCAGTTTGAAAACAACTTTCTTCATTACCGCTGAAGGAGGTTTCACGACTTGTCAGTCTACGACTTCCTTATTTTTTTTCAAATCCCATTTTATTGAATGTTGTTTTTGCCATAAATTGCAACAACCCACTAAGTATAATTGAATGGTTACTTAGTGAAATTAGGTTGTTATGATCACAATCGTGTTGATCCAGTTATGTATTCGAACTTGTTTTTACTTTATTTGAAATGCCTTATAGCTTGTTTTCTGGTCTTTTTTTTTACTCAAATGAAATGTGCCAATGTGTTTCTTCTGGGATGCATCATCTCAAGAGTACTCATATTGTTTAGCTATTGTAAAAGTCATATACTTTTATGGATTCGGAAGGAAATTTAGTTGCGAATTATTTAACACTCAACTACACTACGATCCACAATGACACATACGGTTACATGCTACAGGGCCACACCAACACAAAAACAAATTTAATGCTGCCACTCCCAAATGGTGATAAAGACTGCTATCAAATCTGGGTCAAACATTAACTATTTTTGATAACACTTAGACTCTTCCCAAAATTTCCCTCAGCTATACCTGATCATGAACTTATACTGTAATAAATATATTGGCATGGTGAAAAGCGATTATCAAAACTTGCACTCCAAACTCTGACAACACAAGAACCAGATATGATCGCAACTACTTCTAGACTACATTGATAATGCATGGGAGTGACATATATACTATCCACTTAGGAAAATTTTGCACAGGCCAGTAGTTACATGTCGAGTATGAATGGGTGGCAACTTGTGTAAAATCTTGAGGTAAGCTACATCAATAATATTTATTACTATTAGCTAGCAATTATTGATAGTGAGATTTTTTCTAAGTTTGCAGACAAATTGATGATCAATGCTAATTACTCACCTTGCTACTTTCCACGGTATGGTCAATGATGCAAAGAATTGAAGTGATGTTTTAGGAAATCTCACCATTTTGCGCTCAAGGTTGTTTCCTAAACTAGAGTAGGTGGAATAGTACCCAACCAGAGTATTCGTCTCCTTTGCACAAGGATAACTTTACTCTGCTTGCACATATTACCATTGATTATGAAGAAACTAGCATTGTTTAGCTCTACAAGTTGAAAATCACTAGCCAAGGAAGAGAAGAACTCGATCAACCCAAAAGGAAGACAAAAATGTTGATGGCAAGCCGCTGGTGAAACACAACAATTATCTTTTTTTTTTTTTTTTTCTCGTTAGTTAAATGTATGCAGAGACGCAGTGAGGGCAACGCCTTCCTAGGGAGGATGCCTGCCAACTATGCAGATTCAACTGTATTATTTTTAGTTTATTCTATTTATCTATCTGTTTTTTCATTTTTATCGGCCACATTAGATTTGTTATTTTTTTACAACAACTGCCCATTTATTTGGATATATATGTTATGTATAAGATCAGGCGTTTATGAAGGTTCGGTTTGAATGAGGGATATAAGCCATTAAACATTTCTATCATCATTTAGATCTCTTTTCACAAAGTTTGTGAATAATGAATATATTTTAGGTAGAACATATCCCCCTTTTTTTTTTAAAACCCTAAACATTTGTTGAATAACGATAAATGGATATTTGATAACTAGATTTAAAGACACTTCACTTTTAATAAATATGAGTATGAATTTGGGATCATATGTATTTCAAATCAATGTCCATCCCATAACATAGATTCATGTTTATTTTTACCACTCAATTGATGATAAGACAAGTAAAAGTTTCATTCATATTTTACATACATATTTTTGTAAATCACTAAAGAAAATTACATTTAAATCTTGAGAAAACAAGAAAAACTTTGTAATATTCATTTGGGAATTTAATACAGCCACAACTTGCTCAATCCTAACTTTTCTTACTACCACAATGACTAGCCCTCCATATAGCAACTGGTTTTAAGAAATGCAATGAATGACACATGACTGAATAAGGCTAGCTCTCCACCCTTCCGTAGTGGCATCATGGAGCCACATGGACTCTAGCCATACCCCCGAGCAAGAATATATGTTAACCCCAAAATTAAGAATGGAGTCTTCTCAAAACGTACAAAAAAAATTAAAAGCCATGACATCAAATTACATGCCTATAGGATCTTCATTCACCATATTCAACAATGATTCATACACACATGCTCACATCTTACAAAAACAAAACAAGAGGAAGATGTAGGGAAAAAACTTATCTCTTTTCCTTAGTTGATGGAAATAATTCTTCTATCGCTCTTTCTTCTCCAAGCCAATCCAACTTGATCTCCCTCTCCCACGGTAGACTCCTCTTCTCATATTTTCTTCTATCTTGATGCAACTAGAGTTCTCCAAAAGGAGAATTGGGTAACACCCCACTCATTCTTCTCCTTCAAAATATATAGAAGTTTTAACTTGCAACTCTTGGATGGGGATGTGTGGGGTGCACTTTCCTTTATAAATGAGGATCTTTTCCTTCTCAAATAAAATACATGCACTTGGACAACCCCTCCATCTTTCCACCCCATCATCTCCTCAAAATTCGTCACATTCATGAATGTGGACTTTTGAGGGATCTTTTCACACTCCAAGGACAAGTTCACGTGTCAAAAAGGTTCCCAACCCATAGGTATAGGTCCTAGGGGTCTATTCTTGTTCAAAAACCAAGGAAATTGACTCAATAATCCCTTTTTAAAATCCACACAAGAATCCATACGAGTTTCACACTTGGATAAGGGTTCCTAAACCCTAAACCCCACTTACACCTCACATGACACAATTAAACACCCTCACAAAACAAATAAATAGATTAGCTCTTTAATATCCACCCTCACACCCTAGTCTACCAACACATTAACTCTATTTCCTTCTAAGCCCAAAAAGAAATCAAATACATAACCACAAGGGGATGTCTTTCCATTTTATTTCATTGGTTTTCCCTTCTCGTACTGGTACCTTGACTTTCCTGCACATTACCAATGCAATCATTAGCAACAATCATACATCACATTTGTTTGCTAGTTAAATATCCCAAGATTTGACCTTACAACAATTCAATTTAACATTTCAATTGTATTCCCTGATTTACATACATGCCTAACACATTCATTGCAATGTTAATGAAACAAAATGTCAAAATGAAATACCAGAATATTGCCACATAACCGCATTATTTATTGCCCAGATCACATCTCACCATCTATTCAAGGAAACATATAACAAACTAGGGTTATATCAATCACACATGAAATGGGGTCTTACACTTCTTGGTTGGTTTGTAGATGGTTTCATTCAGAAACTATGCACAAGTTTCATTGTTTGGATTTTCGGTTTGAATAGAAATGTTTATTAACAATTTTGTGAAATCTTGCCAGGCAAGACAAAATTGATAAGAGTTTGGAAGTATTGAAGTCATTTCTAGGAAATAAAGCTGCCATGTTTGAAAACTTTCCAGGGAATAGGGATGCTATTACAAAAAAAAATATTAATAGTTGGTGGCTACTATAACAGGTGAAACAAGGAGGTGATTCATGTTTGAACAGAGGTATTGAGTTTGTGGTTGCATATCGTGGGTTGTTAGCTAGGTGTGGCATTTTCCCTTGAGTGTTGGACGCGAATCCTTGAGTAGTGTGAGACCATTCATAGCTTGGTGGAGGTCATTTATGTTAGTTGTTGCCTATACCGAGCTAGACAGATTGAATAAAGAGGACGTGGTCATTGCGTTGGAGTTGGCGAGAGCATCAACAAGTTGGCATGGGAGTTGGGAAGGTCGAGGTTGTTTTGTGTGGGGGTTTAATGCTGGCCGATACCTTTTATGCTAGTCGTTGTGGGGTTTAGAGGCTTTTAGAGGCTTGGCATGAAGAATTTTGGGCTTTCAACTTTAAGCACAACCATGGTTTAATTGCTGTTCACTTCTTGAGTTATAATGTTGATGTTATCACATGATCCCAACCCTTGTTTGGTTGCAATGTCGTTGAGTTGAGGTCATAATTATTTATACATTCTAATGTATGTATCTTGTTCTTATATCTGCAATACATTAATATATGGTTGAGTTTCGTATGCCAAATAATGTTGTTATTTACTTTCACATATGTGAATTCTAAGTATTGTGGTGAATAAATTCTTACAGATCCAATATCATATTAATTTACAAATAAAAAAACATCTCATTTCACAAGCATGCAAAATATTTGACAAAACACCTATTCAGTAGGAGGGAAAGGCGAAAGTTTGAAAAAAAAAGAGGGTGGTTATTATAATGGTATCAAAGTAGTGCATCCTGCCATCTTGGAGGGTTATGTGTTAGTGATTTGATCTTATGTGGTTGGGAGACAGTGCTAGCATATACTATTTGAGGAGAAACATATCAAACCTAAAAATTGAGGATCCATTAGAGATTGATCCCTTTACAGGCGTTGAATGGGTTGAGATAAATATGGGTGACAGAGAGCATGGGGAAATAAGCACAAGGGAAATCCTTAATGATCTTGCTAGAGGACAGTGAGAGTTGTAGCAAAATATAGCTCAAATGTGTGCACTAATGACTCAACATGGTGGGTAATAAGAATAACAAAAATAAAAATGATGGGAACAATAGCCATGAAAGAAATAATGGAAATGGGGATGGATTTGTTAATAATAGGGCTGCAAATCAGTGTACTATGAATAGAACAACCAAATCTAGGCCTCTTATGCCTAACTTTTCTCCAAGAAATAATCTTCAAGCTGGAAATGAACCAATACAACAAGAGTTGCGGGATAAACAATTGAATGATTGGAGAGAAATAGGGGTTGAGTTCCAAGCTGAGATGTCCTTCTATGATTATATGAATCTCAAGTTGAAGCATATGCCCCATAGAGGTGGAGATGGTAGACCACACAATCAAGACTTGTAGAGGAAGGTTGGTAAGCTAACTATTCCCTATAATGATGGCTTTGGAAAAACTACAATGAGAGCTTGGGTGCAAGAATTAGATACTTATTTTCAACTTAACTTAATGCCAGAGGATGAGGTTATTAAATATGTAGTCATACATTTTGATGGTAGCACCCATGAATGGTGGCACCATGGATTGGTCACCTTGAGACATGATTAGATTGATTCTTATGTAGAGTTCCTTGAAAGATTGATTGATAGATTCAATAAAAAAGATTCTGAATTGCACTTAAGGAGTTAGCTTAGCTTAAGCAGTGGGTTATGTTGATTCATACATTGTTGATTTCCAAAGGTTGTTAGTTATGAAAATTGACATTTCAGAGAGAAGATTGATTGTGTTATTTATGGATGGGTTAGCAAAACCATTGAGAGGATGGATTAAGGCACTATGTCCACTCATAGTTCAGGATGCAATAAAGAAAGAAAGAGACATGGAGTCCACTTCAAAAGCAAATTTCAGTCAAGATTCACACATAAGAAGGATAAGGATAGGAAACATTTTTAGAAAGATTAAAATCAGTCCAAAAATGTGTCTACTAGGTTGGATAATGACCAACTTAATGAATTCAAAAGGAAAAAATTATGTTCCTAGTGTAGAGAACCATGGGATCCATCTCATGAATTTGAGCTGTTAAAGGCAAAAGCTAAGCAAATTGAGTACTTTTCAGTTGATGAATCAACTTCAAAAAAATTAGACTAGCAAGTTGATTTGAAGGAAAGTGATGAAGAAAGCTCAATTGAAGAGTCAAACAAGGAGTAAGGTTGTTAAAGTATAATTGCCCAACTCTCTAGCTTTTAGAAAGTTGGATCTTTTAGAGTTCGAGGAGTATTATGTGGATAGTGGATAGTGACTCTCATTGATACAAATGCCACAATTTTATTGATGAGGGGGTTGTGGCCAGAAGGGGAATCAAAATAGAAGGTTACAATAGTTTCAAAGTGATGGTAGTTGATGGATTCATCCTCACATGCACCAGGAGGATTCCAAACTTGAGCATTCAAATGGGTGAGTATGAGATCAAAGATGACGTCTATGTGGTGAGCATAGGAGATACATATGTGGTCCTTGGTATGCAATGGCTATGTTCAATTGTGGAGTTTTATATGAATTTGTAGACCATGAAAATGAAATTTGAAGGTCGTGGTAAAGAAGATCGTACTTAGAGGCATGTCAAATAGTGGGCCACAAATAGTCTCTTTCAAAAGAATGGAGACTTATCAGACATGATTAGGTAGAGTGGGTAGCAGAATGCATTATCATGCCAACAGTTATAGAGCAATAAAAGAGAAGTTACCATTTTGATGTGGAGGTTGTGTTGTCTGAGCACAACAAAGTCTTTAGTAGCATATCTCCTAGGAGACCTCCGGATTGAGGCATTGAGCATGTCATAGTATTGGAGGAGGGTGCAAAGCCAATTATCACTACCCCTTATAGGCATCTGAAGAGGCACAAAGATGAGATATATAAGGCCATCAAGGAGCTCCTTGACATGGGCCACATCAAGCCAAGTAAGAGTCCTTTTGCATCTTTGGTAGTGTTGGTGAAGAAAAAGGATGGAACAATGCGAATATGCATTGATTATAGGGCTTTAAATAAGAAAACAATAAAAAACACGTATCCCATTCCATGAATAGATGAGCTCATAGATGAGTTGCATGGTGCTTGCTACTTCTCCAGGATTGATTGAGGTTGGACTATCATTAGATTAGAGTTCGTGAGGAGAATGTGAAGAAGATTGCCTTTCGTTGTCACTTTGGACACTATGGATTCTTGGTTATGCCTTTTGGCCTAACCAATGCACCAACTACTTTCGAGTCTTGCATGAACATGGTGTTAAACAAATATCTTTGTAAGTTTGTTCTTATATTCTTTGATGATATTTTGATATTCAACACGACATGGAAAGAGCACATGAGACACTTAGAAGAAGTGCTAAGCATCCTTGAGAGGAAGTCATTGTTCGCCAAGGAATCTAAGTGTGAATTTGGATTGATCGAGCTTCTTTATCTTGGTCACATAAGTAGCTCCAAGGGTGTGTGTGTGGACCCAAAGAAAATTAGAGCGATTGTTGATTGGCCTTTGCCTACTACGCTTTCACAACTTAAGGGTTTTTTTGGCTTGTGTGGGTTCTACAAAAGGTTTGTGAAGGGATTTTCATAGGCGGCTACCCCACTTGCTCATTTGACCAAAAAGGGGGCCTTTGTTTGGTTTGATGTAGTGCAGTGATTCTTTGACTAGTTTAAGAAGATCATGAGTTCATGCTTAGTTCTAGCTATTCTTGATTTTTCCAAGTCTTTTGAGTTCGAGTGTGATGCCTTGAAAGAGGGAATAAGTGCTATTTTGATGTAGGATAAACATCCTGTCACAATTGATAGCGGGAAGTTGAGGGGGATTGAGAGGAGTTATTCTATTTATGATAAGTAGATGTTGGCCATTATGCATGCCTAGGCCAAGTTCATACCATGTCTCGTGGGAGGTAAGTTTACTGTTAAAATCGACCATAACAACTTCAAGTACTTCTTGAATCAACGAGACTTAAATGATAGACACCAGAAATGGGTAAGCAAATTCCAAGCTTACGACTTTGACTTTGTTTATGTCAAAGGGAAGAGAAACATAGTGGGTGATGCTTTATCCAAGAGGCCACCTTTATGCAAAGTATGCTAAGGACTTTTGGGCTTCTAGCATCATTGAGGGTACTATACAGGATGGCATGTGTATTGTAGTCAATGAGCTTATCATTACAAAAGTAGAATTTATTTGGTACCCACCTCATAGTTTAAGATGACAAGTATGATATTTTTTCATCATACTCCTATGGCTGGTCACTTGGGTTTCTTCAACACCTACAAGCAGATCTGAGAGATGTTTACATGGAAAGGACTTAAGAATGAAGTCCTTAAGTATGCTCAGGAGTGCTCCACATGTCAGCAAAACAAATATGCACATACTTATCCTGCTAGTTTATTGCAACACTTGCCATTTCTTAGTAAAAAATGGGAAAGCATATCAATAGAGTTTATCGCAGGGTTGCCCAAGGTGCAAGGAAAAGATCACATCTATATTGTGGTGGATAGGCTAACCAAATTTTCCCATTTCTTTGCTATTTTAGAAGTGTTTACAATAGCACAAATGGAAAATTTGTTTTTTAGAGAGATTTTTCAGGTTGCATGGGTTATCCAAGAACAAAATTAGTGATAGGGACAAGAAGTTTTTAAGCTTGTTATGGCAGAAACTTTTTAGATTGAGTGGGACAAAACTCATTCTTAGTACCAACCATCATCCATAGATAGATGGGCAGATTGATATTATCAACAAGTTGGTGGAAGGGTAGCTCCATAATTACATTTTAGGGTAGTAGAAGGCATGGGGGAGATGGTTACACCTTGGCGAGTATTGTTGTGATTCTAGATAACACATGTTGATTAAGATGCCATTTTTCATGGCTTTGTATGGTTATGAGCCCCCTAACTTTATGGACTTGTTTTTTGGAGATAGTAAGATGCCAAATGCTAAGGATCTATTACAATAGAGTCAGGATGTTATGAAATCCTTGAAAGAGAATTTGCAAGAAGCCCAAAATTAACAAAAATAACATGCAGATCAAAATCACATTGAGCGAACATTTGAGGTTGGTGACATGGTTTATTTGAGAGTGTAACCCTACAGGCAATCCACTCTCAAGAAGAGAGGATTAGAAAAGTTGAAGCCATAGTATTATGGCCCATTCAAAATCTCCAAGAGGATTGGAGAAGTGGCTTATGAGTTGGAGTTATAGACAAGTAGCAAGGTACACAATGTTTTTCATGTATCTCGCGTCAAGAAGGCGTTGGGACATAATATGATTCCCTCTTTTGAGTTAGCACCATTGGACGAGGAAGTGAAACTTATTCTTATTGCTGAGGCTATCATTGATATCAGGGAGCATACTCTAAGGACTATCATAGAGTACTTAGTGAAGTGGAAGAACTTGTTGGTTGAGGATGCCAACTACGAGAGTGAACAAATATTTCGGCATTCAAAGTTGAAATTACTTGGGGACAAACAATTATAGGGGGGGAGGATTGTAATGCCTCCTCTATAGGCCTAGTTTAGTTGATGATTGTTAGCCTATCTATTTGGAACCTGTAGGCTAATGTGGTTGGTTAAGGAACTCCATGGTTATTGGAGCTATTGCAATTTTGTTCTTTCAACATTTCATGGTTGGTTTTGAGCTCGATTTTCAATATGTTCTGTAGTGACACTTTCAAAAGCATTTTTAGCCACCCAACTTGAGCTCCACATTTCTTGGAGGCCACGTCCATTTATAATAAGTCACTGTTTCGACTTTAGTCGTGTCTACTCATATTCATTATCACCTCGACACATCTGGATTTGATAGCTGATGCTCTATTGTGGTTTTCGTAGATTAAGTAGGTGATTTTAATTAAATGCTTATAATATAATATTTTTCTAATGTTCTCACTTAAGAATTTTTTAATATTATAAAGTGAATTTTTAAGTGGTGCTTGTTAGCATGGTACATGGATGAAAGTAAAAGATACCACAACTCACCACAAAGGACTTGCAGAACATCAAACTGACAAGGAAGATAGATTAAGGGGCACCCTATAAGAGACCAAGCGTTAATATATGCATGTAATAGATGATAGGTTAGGAAGATATCAAGTAAGATAGGAATAGAGAAAGAGACTGTAATACAAAGCAAAGAGTAAGAACTATTAATGCAATGGTTATATATATATATTATAAGGAGCTATAAGGATTCAATGGATATGTGTTATGGATTATTGTTACTCTTGTTTAAGATATATATGATTTGCTATTAGATAAAGTTTCCTACTACACTTACTCTCTTCTATCACTGTACCCTCTGGGGTATAAAATGACTACATAAGGGATACTAGGGTATAGATCTTTGGGCTGTAATTCTCTATCCTCTTGCTAACATTGTTTCCGTTGTCAAGACACTAGAGAGGACAATGAAGAAAATATATAGTAAAGGAATAGAACATTAGCGCTAGAAAAAAGATAACAATATCAAAGGATTTTCTTTTTTGCAGACACCACTCTTAGGTACTACTTGTGTGAGAGGGGGGTTGACACTTAAGGGATGGCAAATGAAAAGTGGGGAGGAATCTGAAAAGATTCCTGAAAAGATGTAATTGTTCAAAATTTTAAACTACCCATGGGATATATAAGGATTAATGAAAGTCCAGACCAGACAAACCCATGGCAAAATGAGACAACAAAAGGAAAGTGGAGATTTTTGCAAGGATTAAGTTGGAAATGGAGATGAATGCGAAAGAAAGAAGGTCGAAACAAACGCAGGAACGACAAGAAAGATACCGTAGAAGAATGGAAGAAACAAAAAAGAGGAAAAGAGAACATGACTCAAAGTTAGTGAAATAAAATACAAGCAGAGAGGATGAGTTCGCCATTATGAGTGCAGTCGAAGAAAAAGAGTGTGCCATTGTGGGTGCAACCAAGAAAATTAAAGAAAGGATACCACAACTAAGTTCTAGAATGGAGAAAATAAACCAAATTATGCAAAACATAGGAGAGGTTGAAGATTGTGGAAACACTAGAAAGGATTTAGAACAAGTAGTGGTAAGAATTATGACACCATCCCTCGCTAGAACACCAACTTCTTATCCGGATTGGATAAATACACAATTAAGGATAAATGAGGATTGGTTACGGTAGGAACCCCCTTATAGAATCTTCATAATATAACATTTGATGTTGATTACTTGGATGAGTTAGTAACCAAAAGTGTTTTGAGAATAAGAGAAGGTGCAGTAGAAAATAAAGAGGATGTCATGAGTTTAACTTCTAATGAAGTGACACCATCAACTAATCAAATGATACTAACAAACGAATATCTACAAGGATGAAAGGACAGTTTAGACAGTTACAACCCCCAAACCAAGAGTCACCCATCATGGCATTAAAATCAAGAAGAATCTCAATAGAAGAGTTATAAAACACCTTAAGAAAGAAAGATATAGGAGAACAAGAAGGAGAGGAGAATAACACAGGCAATCTGGGGACATATCATTTTGACATAGGACACAGACAATGAAGAAGAGACAAACATGAATATTCCTAAGAAGTTACCTCTTTTTGGAAAAGATATCAATGAAGCAGTAGAACATGTATTCATCCTATAATCTATGTGGCAAAGATAGAACATAACAATAGACAATACAAAGCTATTCGATTTCATTGGATCAATCCGTGGAGACACCCTTAAATGGTACCGAAAAAAACTACCCTAACAGTGAAAAAGAAAGGGGAATAGTGAAACAAGAATTCTTAGCCAACTTTGATACTCCAGAACTACCTACAAAAGGAGTTAGCAAAATTTGTGAACTTACACAAAACGAGGATGAAACCATAAAAGAATTCGATAAGACATTTAAAGAAATTACTAGGAGACTAGAACCATTGATTGAAAAAACAAAAAATCGAATATTTCATCTCCGGAGTAATACCAAAAATTAGAATAGCTCTAGATGGGAGGCATTTTGATACCTACTCAGAACTTTTTACTTTGGCGTGCTAGATTGAAAACCAATCCTGGCGGAAATACGAAAGAGTAAAGGAGAACAAGGAAATTGAGAAATTAAAACTAGGAATAGAACAATTAAGACTCTGACAAGACCTTATGGAGAAGCAAAACATGTTTGCACCAAGACCTAATATCTGGTGTACTTAGTGTGGAAGAGGACACATAAGAAATTAATGCTCGAAGGAAATTGGAGAAAAGAAAGCTAATGCACTAAGAGTAGATTCGCGGACACAAACCAAGAAGTTAAAGTCAGTCTACTATGACACTTGCGGAGAACGAGACAATCATGAAACAACGGATTGCTACAGTTATTTCAATTGAGAGAATACCCAATCGTAACAAATGATAGTGACCACCAAAAATTGGCATACGTTAAAGGCCTGGCGGAATGACCACTCCATCAACAAAACCATGGATATAAAGTACCACAATGGCAAAATGACAAAAATATTAATTCTATTCAAGATCAACCAAATTCGGATTTATATACTGAAAGAGGCCAATTTTGAGGAGATAGAGGCCGAGGCAAAGGAAGGAGGAGATGAACGAATGCCATATATTTTAAATGTGGTAAACCATGCCACTTTACGATAGAATGTTGGGGGGAAAGGAAGAAACCCTTGTAATTTTGTGGGAGTATAATACATGACATATTCAATTACGACAAAGCCCAAACCTATTATAGGAATGCAACATCACAATTAATAAGTGATGAGCTCCAAAACCTAAACTCATTTAGAGGGGCAAGGTTACTGAGGTAAATACCAAAAGAGCTCGAGGAGACACACAAAGTAGGCCAAACGGAACCTCAAGAGACTAGTAACTCTGAAAGAGAAAATCATACCTATAACAAAGCAACTATAATAACAAGATAAGGGACCAATATCATAAATGACATACAAGAAACAACACAATAAGAACTACCTTAGACGAGGAAATATTCCACCCAACTAAGAGACAACATGATCACATAGTAGAAGAAACAAAGAAAACTATTGCCAGAGAACAAGACTAGGAAACAAAATAATTTTTTTGTAAGCATGAAGTGGGAATACTTAAACAATTAATCAAAATGTCTAAACAATCATACCTACTGGTAAAATATGACAATTTGTAAGTATTGGAATAAAAAGAATAAAATACCACAAATTAGAACCATAAACAAATATGATAGACAATGGAAAACAGGAACAATTATGATTACAATAAGTATAGATCATAAAAAGATAACCAATGTCATGGTGGACTTGAGCCGATATAAATATGCTCCTAAAACGGGTGTGGAACAAATAGGAAAGCCATAACTAGAATAAACACTCTACAATACCAACCTAGCAAATGACACACGAATGAAAACCATGGGAACATGTAGAAGTCAATGTCAAAGAAGTAAAACATATAATGGACTTTGAAGTAGTAGCAATAAAGGATACTTTTGATGCATTCAATGCCCCACTAGGACTAAAGTAGTTTGTAAACGCCAATGGAATTGTAGACCCTAGAAAGGAAGAGATACCATTTGCTGATGAAGATAGAATAATCCATATCCCCTTAGGAAAAACTCTAAATGAATCATATATAGAAGAAATAAACCCAAATGATTATAATGAATCTAAGAATAAAAACCTATACACAATCTCACGGTTACCACCAGCTGACATTCTAGAAGAACCAAACCTGAAAGGAGAAGTTAAAATTGAAATCACTATATAAAGAACAAATAGTGAGGATGTGTTAGACACATGGATGCAAGAGGAACCAAAACTCCATTCTTAGAGAATTACCAGATTTCGTAGGATATTCATGGTTATGAAGACACCAAAGAGAGCTTTGCATTCTACTGCACTTATAAATAATGAACCACAAAACAACTGTGGAAAGATAAAAGACATGATATAAGCTACATCTGTGAAATCTTTCCATATAAATTGCATTTTGTGAGGGGTTTCACACATCAAATTGCCCAAATACCTAGGGGTTGGTGACACTATCATTTATCACACTTTTTTTTTCAAACTGAAGAAAGGAGAGTTGACATATTAAACCATACACTCATTTGTAATGCTGCCTATTGGTGCAATTCCCATAAGGAACAATTAACTCAATGGAAAATATTTAAAATCTTAATTAAAACAAGATACCTACCAAAAGAAGAATATAAGGAAATACCAAAGTATAATGGATATATTTCACTGAAGGGTCATCTGACCACTTGTATTACCACATGGGAAGCAAGAAACGAGTATGATGAAATATATATATACAATTATTCTATTGGACACTAACATCAGTAGCACAAACTTGGTGTGAAGAGGAGAAACAAACAATTGGAAAAAACCAACAGGTTTTTAACCACATGTTCTCTTTTTACAATGAAAACACACACATACATATCACATTGATCAAAATGGAGATAATATTCAAACCGAATGAAACTCTGGAAATGGTGTTACCGTAAACCTTGACACCACCTCCACAATCAGATGGCATATGGAGATACATCTAATGGCTTGATAAATAATCTGCATTACTGGAGAAAAGATGTTACCTAACAAAACAAGATGATGAGGATTCCCACAACTTAGATACAAAAGTCTAACTAGGGGAAAGAGAATTAGAATCTCCAATAGAAGCCAAACAAAAGTATTATAACCAACCAATCAAACTAAAGAATAGAACATTGCTAAAGAAGGAGATCCTAAACTGGCTAAAATATGAGACTAGTTATTAGGATGAAAAATTTGTGGCGCAAGTTGCAAAGATTTTATCAAAATCTAAAGAACTATTCCCAAGAAAATCTACAACCTAAAGGGCATAAAGGAGGAATCAAGAGTCATGAAGATACAATTGAAAGAAGGGGCTAAATCGGTACGAAAAATACCATACCGACTAAACCCAAATATGAAGAAGAAAGTTAACGAAGAACTAGACAAAATGCTAGAAGTAGGGATAATCAAACTAGTAGAAGATGCAAAGTGGATTAGCTCTATGGTAATTCAAAATAAGAAAATAGGTGAAATAAATATTTGTGTTGACTTTAGGGAATTGAATAAAGCTTGCATTCATGACCCTTTTCCTACACCATTACTAAAGAAATTTTGGAATAGTAGCAGGAAAAGAAATATATTCCTTTTGATGGATTTTTAGGGTATCATCAATTAAGAATAAATGAGGAAGACCAACCAAAAATGACATTTGTGATAGAATGGGGCTCTTAAATGTACACAGTGATGCCATTCGGCCTAAAGAATGCACCTAGAGTATTCAACAAGATAATGATAAATGATTTTAAAGACTTTATACATGAATTTTTGGAGTATATCTAAATGATTGGATGGTATATGGATTGGTCAAAGACCATGTACGCACATTAAGTATGATGTGTGTACCCTAATAATGGTCAAAGACCATTATTAGGACATATCATCTGCAAAGAAGGTTTGATGGTAGATCCTATGAATGTTTAATCATGAAACTACCACCACCTAAGACACCTTCAAAAGCAAAAAAATTCTTAGGATATACTAGATACTATCACAAATCCATAAAAGGTTATATGTCAAAATAGCTGCACCAATCGAAGAACTTCTAAAAAAGAAATCCGATAAAATCATTGAATGGACTAAGGAATGCTAACAAGCATTTGACACATTGAAGAACAAAATTGTGGAGGAACCCATACTAATCTTCCTAGATTGGAACACACCATTCCATGTACATGTAGATGCATTAGGAGTTTCCATAGGAGCAATATTAGCTCAACTCAAAGGAAATAAAGATCACCCTATAGCCTTTGCAAGCACAAATCTATCTAAGGCAGAAAAAACTACACCACTACTGAAAAAGAATCCCTAGCTATGGTTTATGCATTACAAAAATTTAGACATTATCTCTTGTCAACACCATTCACATTCTTTACAGATCATGAACCATTGAAGTACTTACTCAATTGGCCTATCATACGAGGAAGGATGTCAGTGGTTACTCTTATTTCAAGAATTTTCTTTTAAGATAATGATAAAACTTGGAAAGCATAATCAAATACTTGATTACTTATCAAGGATAGAGGCATGAGAGGAACCAGGAGATCAACTAGAAGATCTACTTGGCGCACACCTATTTAGATTAAATGCAGCACCAGAGGAACTACATGATATTGCTATAGTCTTATCTAAAGGATAATTTCCCCTAGATCTCTCGCCACAAGATAAAGAATCTCTTGTGCAAAATTATTTACCATATACATTAATAGAAGGAGAATTGCTTCACATAGGGCAAGATGAAATTATAAGAAGATTTGTTTTTGAGCATGAAAGAGAGTCTACCCTGAAGAAGCACATGAAGGAACAATATGGGGACATAATTGTGATGAAACAACAAGAAAAAGGGTTAAACTAGCTGGACTTTGGTGGCCAACCCTACATAGAGATGCAAAAGAATATGTAAAGAATTGTGATATATATCAAAGGGTGGGGAAACCTACTGCAAGACATGAGATGCCCTTGAAAACAATCTTAGCACAAATCCCATTTGAAAAATGGGCGATAGACTTTATAGGACTAATTGTCCCACTTGCTAAACACTCAAAAGCAAGATTCATAATAACACAAGTAGAATATTTAACAAAATGGGTAGAAGCAAAACTTAGTAGGGATTGTATTGCAATTTTTTTTGCAAGATTCTTATATGAAAATATAATAACTAAGTATGGTTTCCCATTAACTATAGTAAGTGACCAAGGAAAACACTTTGTTAATAGAGTAATTACGGAGCTTCTACATAATTTCATGATAACACACAATAAGAGCTCACCATATCACCCACACGAAAAATGGAGCAAGTGAGGCTATAAATAAGATATTTGTGACAAAACTTACTAAGCTGTATGATGGAAATAGGTTGGATTGGGACATTAAGATACCTGTGGTACTCAAGGCCTACCACACATCTTACAAAAGGACCACTAAGTTTACACCATTTTAATTGGTATATAGAGCTGATGTGGTAGTTGAACTTTATAATCCCAAACTTACGTACCACACTCACATTGTGGCTGGATGATGATGAGTCCTTAGCGCAAAGGATAGAAAAACTAGAAAGGCTGGATGAAAATAAATTCATAGAATTATACAATTAGAAAGTAGAGTAACAAAGAAAAAATTCTCGACATGATAGGAACCTCCGCACTAAGACTTTTCAAATAGGGGATCTAATGTTATTATATGATAGAAAATTTAAAAATCAAACCAAAAAATTCAAATGTGGAGAGGTTTGGAACATACAAGGAGATTATGGATCAAATCCATAAGAAAAATGCTTAGGAGAAGTTTGAAAAGAATAAAGAGAAATTGCAGAAGCAATGGGGATTCCACCAAACGAATCAACACAACCATCATCTTCTGCACTAGCTCTGGGAAAAGCACACCAACCACAAGAAGGTTCAAATGTTTTCATGGAGCTGCAAGCACACAATTTGAGGGCCCCACATCCTCTTCCTAGATGGTGACCACACCAGATGTATAATAAATCTCATAAACCTTAGTATAAATGAGTGCAAAGAAGAAAGGCCATAAAACAATACCTAAGCAAGTAGTGAAAAGGAAGATAATTACTTCTGAAGAAGAGGAGGAAGAAGAAGAGGTACAAGAAGTACATAAACATTCAAAAAAGAGAAAGATAAAAGAACACATGGTGGAAATACGACAACCAGAGGCAATAGAGCAACAACAACCACCAATTGATGTGATGGTGACTACAAACTACATACTTTACCATGAGCTCGATAATGTACATAAGGAAATTCAAAAAAAGTTTAGAGGAAGTAATCAAGGACTTCCCACAACCCATAGTTACCACAATCCAGGAAAGAAGGGAGAAAGACCTAAAGGAAGAGGAAGAAATAAGGGAGAAAACAATTACAAAGGTAGGGTCTAGCCTTACTACAAAATAAAAAGAACAACTCACACAAGCCCAAGCACAAGAGCTTCACACAAAGCAGCGGGTGGACACCTTAATGAGAGGATTGTAGTAGTTGTTGATTCAACCCACAAGACCCAAAAATCACCTGCAAGCAATTACCTATCATGATAGAGAAGATCAAAAAGCTTCATTGTGCTTAATAAGCCTAAGAATTGTATTGATTTAAATAACCTGAATGAATGATTACAATAGAAATCAATCCTTATGAAAATGAGATAGAAACTCTAGATCTAAACTCTAGGTGAGGATTAAATTAGCCTATGACAAGTGTCACCATCCTATGCAATGAGACACCATGTGCTTTTATTAGCCAATCTAATAATTAAAAATGAAAATCCTAAGTTTAGCTTAAGTGAATAAAGTAAAAAATGATCTAATTAATTTATCATGATTAATTAATTAATTAGATGATTAACCTATTACTCCAACATCCCCCTTAAGATGAACTAAGGGAGTAGCCAAAAACTTGATGAAGGATGCATGGATGAATGCATGAATGCAAGAATGGGTCCCGATTACTAGGCCATGTTAGGTACCCATGTACATATGCAATGCAATCAAGTGAAGAAATATGGAGGACTCCATGATATGATACCTCCCAAGTACACCATCCATCACATAGATGCATTAAAAATGCGCCCCCCCCCCCAAAATAAGAGGGAAAGAAATGATGAAAGAATTTGGAAGCTATGTGTATCTCAATGCCGATGCCAAGCTATGACTAAAACTAATCCATATGAGCAAGTGCCATGAAGATTCAAGAACATTAGCCATAAAATGAATGGCCCTCAAACTGAGATGTGACTTGATGTGAATCAGATGCGATTCAAGATCATTAACCATAGGCTCTCAATATGAGATATGAACTGATGTGTACCAAAATGTGTTAAGTCACGAGAAAGTTGTGGCCAAGAGAAACTACAAAATCTAGATACAACTCAAGTGAGTTGTCACCAAGATGGAGATTGAATCATAGTGCATGCCATATGACTACATTCTAATCCAATTATTATGTATGCAACCCTCGCATAATGAAACTTTATTGAAGTTCATTTATTACAATACCTCAAAATTATAAAAGGAGAACATACAATACATGCAAAAATCAAAGAGAAAATGAAAACATAAAGCATGCAAAAAGGAAATATTTCATGCACGAATTAATGTTCACATCTTCCTCCATGGAGTTGGTTCGAGTTGAGATTTGTGTAGCGGAAATAATCAACTTTTCGACGTCGCTTGAATCACAAATATTTGATATCCTAGTTAAAATTTATGGCTCGATGAGTGTAAAAAACTTGATCTAAATTCAAAGGGCTGTATAATTGACTAGGAGAAAAATTAGGAAAAATGACCTATAGCATTGCATTGGGCTTAAAACCAACTTTCAGACGATATAAAGTTTTCGAAAAATGGAGATCGTATGCTCGAGTTATGAATTTTTGAAAAATGGGGCAAATTTTGCAAGCCAACATCAACAAACACAACCCTTTTGATTTTATTTCTGAATTTTTTTCTCATTTAATGAAAAAATAGATACCCAAAAAATATTTTGATGGTGCCAACAAAACCCAAAAAGCGTTTTTGAATCCAAAAAGCATAACATGTAGTTTGGTTAAAAAAAGACTTCATTTGTAGGAAAAATAATTGTGTGTGCTATTTTGATAGCAATTTTTGCAAGATCTTCTCACTATCTACAAAATCTAGAAGACACCCAAATGGTATTTCATGATTTTGAACAAAACCCTGAAATTAATTTTCTCAATTTAAACATGAAGCAAAAGATATTTGTTGTTTTTTCTCCAAGATGCACTAGAAAATTGCTCAAGGCCTGATCTCTTGAATACTTGAATAGGAGGCTATAGATCTAGTGTTTTGATACAATGTGGAAGTTGCTAATTCAACCCACAAGATCCAGAAATCACTTGCAAGCAACTACCTATCACAATAGAGAAAATAAAAAATCTTGATTGTTTTCAATAAGCCTGAGAATTGTATTGATGCAAATAACCTGAATGAATGATTACAATAGAAATCAATCCTTATAAAAAGGAGATAGAAACCCAAGATCTAAACTCTAATTGAGGATTAAATCAGCCTATGAAAAGTGTCACCATCCTATGCAATGAGACATGTGCTTTTATTAGCCAATCTAATAATTAAAAATGAAAATCTAGAGTTTAGCTTAAGTGAATAAAGTAAAAAGTGATCTAATTAATTAACCATGATTAATTAATTAATTAGATGATTAACCTGTTACTCTAACAAGGACAATAAGAGGAGATTGCTAAAATATAGGAGGAGACTACCACAATCACAAAGAAAATCTTGGATTTAATATTGGAAGAGGAAAGAACAAAGAACCAACCAATACCGTCTCCCACAAGAAGTCCACCAAGCATGCAAGGAGATAAGAAAAAAAATTAGAATATGGAAGAAACAACCACATTAGTTTCTTCAATCCAATCAATAAAGGATTTTCTATTGCAACAAAAACAATTGCAACCAAAACCCACTCCTTATCTAATATAGTTGCCAATGATGGGCTCCCAAGTAAATCTAGCAAACCTCCCCTCGCTCCAAAAACTACAACTAGGAGATTTTTTCCATGCTAGCGCCATGGAAGAGATATTTCAACAACATGTGGACAATGTAGAGAAACTAAAAGAGGTGGTACAAACACTGCAAAACTCAATTCCACATGTCCATAGGGATACTTCCCTTCATCTACCATAGAAATTGAAACAAGTAGTAGATGGTTTGCAATGAAACCTCAAGGCATAAAAGGATAAAATAAGGCAAGAATCTCAACAAGAAGTTTTGAAGAAGAACATAGAGGAGGCTAAAAAAGGTGTGTGGTAGCCCACTCTTAACTAGACAAGCAATTAAAGAATGCGAAAGGAATCATAATAGAAGCTAACGTCCTATACTAGTTTTGTCTCTAATGGCCCACCCTCACCAAAACCTTGAAAGACCAAATATCACAATTGGAGGCTCAAATAGTGCAAGTTGCCTCATCCTATGACCCATTGAAAGACATGGATGGAGCAATCAGAGTACAACTATAGAACACACACACCTAGCTGCAACAACTCCAAGAACAACAGGAAAATATAAAGATGCAAGTAAAACAACTAAGGGAAATAGTCAACATTAAGATAGCACACTTGTGCGAAGTATTAGGAGAAGCCAAAGCTGCAACCTAAAAAAATTAGATCCCTAAGAACCTTGCAAAAGTAGAAGCTACAAAAATAAGTACACAAGGCTAAATCAAAGTACTCCAACAATCCAAACAACAATGTGATACTGCAGTTGAAGGTCATATACAATCACATTCTCCCAAATAACTGAGTAGCATGTCTTGGGGACAAGACATAATTTTGGAAAGGGAGATGATGTTAGCAAGGTATAGGGCAGAGAGTAAAAGATACCAAAACTCATTGCAAAGGACTTGCAAAACATCAGGCCGACAAGGAAGATAGACTAAGGGGTACCTTATAAGGGTCACATCTCTATAAGAGACTAAGTGTTAATATATGTATCAGGGAAAACTTTAAGAAACCCCCCCCTTGGCGAAGGTGTAAAATCCTGGCGAATCTTGTATACTTCCCGATAAAAATATTAATTTTATTGATGATTTTTTTTGTTTTTCGAGAAAATAAAATAATCCCAATTGGAGAATATTTTATAATCCCTAGAAGTCTGTGGAAAATTGTGGTGAATTGCAAATTTTTTTAAACGAATAAAATATTTTTCATTGGCGATTAAAACCTTTTTTCAAAGCAAAAAATATATTTTCATTGGAAAATTAAACATAATTTGAAACTAATAAAAAAATTCAGTGGCAAAATAAACGGATATGCCAATAAAAAATCATATTGTGGTTGGAAAAATTATCAAATTTTGGGACAAATTTTCCGCACATTCAAATTCCTTCATAAAGAGTTTGGAATGCGGACAAGTGTCAACACATTTATTATTTCTGAAGCTAGATGTTAGTGTAAATTAATATAATCCATGACCTTTCGATGAATGTTTGATGGATGACTGTAGTTGCATTCCAGAAGTAAATCTCTGAAGCACTAGACTTGTGAATTGAAGCCTCCAGAATAACACTAAAACCGTTAGATTTCCAAAAATCAATGGTTGAGATTTTATTACTTATAAATCACTTAGTCATAACAACCAAGGAATGATTAGAACCGTCGAAGGAACTATAGCAAGGTGCAAAATATTAAGGAACTGTAATGGCACCATACAAATGGTTATAGAGTTTTGTTTCTCAACGATGGGGCGACCTCGATGGGATGCACAACTTTCGAAGTTTCAACTCATTTAATGAATTGTATGGTGCCATTAAGGGATGTCTTCTCAAATGCTTTCAAACGACAACTTGAGGTTTAACGTAATCTTTTAAATCCTCCAAAAGGACAAATCTTAAATAAGGAGGTTGGAAAAACGGATTTAGTAGAATATTAGAACATTTTTCTTGGCAAATAAATGGTAGCTTCATGCCGACGAAGTTAAGTGAGCCTGCATACGAGGAAATGTGGCAACATTTTCAACTCCAAACTCAGAGTTTCCTCAAAATGGTACTTCCTAGCGATATTAGGGAATGGGAAGATGAACCTGTGCCCGTCATGCAAACAAATTTGAATTGGCATGAAGAAGAGCAACTCGACATCATTTCCCAGCCGCGTTCAGTGGCGTGGAAAGAGAAAACCAGCTACGTCGAGTACAACAGGGTGATTTTCGTTTTAGAAGAAGAAGAACGCGTTGCATTTCATAATTTAGTTATGGAAATATAGTTAGAACTATACAGAGTCCCAACACCTCTAGCGGTTTAACAACATGCATGAAGCCTTTTGTGACACGTAATGATAAGGGGGGGTAGTTTCAACTTTTGAGTGCATTTTGATTGTACAGGGTGTGAGGTCTATGAATCCACATTTTTGGCATTAGAGAGATAAAGGAATATATTTCTAAATTTGTGTATTTATTAATGCTTCCTTTTAATTATGAATGAATTGTGTTTCTTCATGATTATTCTTCAATGTTTATTTGTTAGGTCAGAATGCGTATATTTTCATCTCTGAGACTTTGTGTTCAGATTAATTCATCTGTTAAAAGAGAAACTATCGATTTTATTTACTTATTTCTCGCATGTGATTGTGAGACAAACAAACTTTTTGTCGTTTGTTTTAAAATATCTCGCATCTACTTTCATGGTTAAAGTGACAAATCTATACACCAACAATCAAATTTTTTTTTTACATTCCTTCATTTCCATAAACATTACACTTTATAGACCCAACTATTGAATGGACTGAAATGGACAATTATACAGACTATAAACAGACCATGAAAAAGAAACAAACCGAAATGACCTTCCATAGACACCAAATTATGCATTGCTGTAGCCAACCTCGCTGGTCTTCTTGGCTTTGATTGCATTCAAAATCACTAGACAATCACCACCGCAGGCACTATGGGCAGGATGGTTTGCTCGTTCCTCCTAGCTCCTGGTATCATTCGCTACCCATTCTTCACTAGTGCCTAGCTCCCAATCCTCCTCATCTGAAGAACACCTTTCCTCATCGAGAGCTTCAACCACTGCAAATGCCTTCACCCAACCCTTCGACCGATCTTTGAGAATGTTGCTGTACGCAGAAGAAAGTCAATACACCTGTCAATCTCCCCCCATTGGTTTTTAAGAGCTGCATGGTCTAGTGAGCGCACCAGGGGAAAATTTGGTACCAAGCATTCATTCCCATGAGCATTGTAGTAGTGCAGCGACAAAGGGGTCATGAAATTATCATCGATGTTGTCTAGTGCTGCGTCGATATTTTCCAACATAGAGTGTTGAAAAATCATTTGGCATAGATTTTTCGCCCAAGCTTTCGAGACACCCATGTACACGAGCATTTCCAGAAACATGGAAAGTATTTTTGAATTCCCCTTGAGCTTGTGGGTAGCCAACAGAAATTCTGGGCCCAACACACCCTTCACCGCTTGGAGCACTAGTGGGTGCTTGGACTCCATTATCCCTTTTAGTCATTTCTCAGTGATTTCACCATGGAAAGCATTCTACTGCTTCGTGGAATTCAGAAACAAAGGAGTCTCCATTGCCCCTTAGTGTTTCTCAAGAGTGCTAAACCAATTTGAGAAAAATGAGCACAAGTTAACAATCCCTATTTGTAGCAAAATCTCTCGCAGCCTTATGGAGACCGTACCAAGATTCAAGTGGTGAATTAAATGTTTGTTTTAAAAGAGGGACCGCCTAGGAAGAACATTTTACATAAATGATGTATAGGTCAAACAAGGCTGAATTATCAACCTTATAAAATAATTTATAATAGTGCGGAGGATATTCCATATCTATAGCCAGATTTCAACGCAAATCAATCTAACCATGACCGTTCGATGAATTTTTGATGGATGACTGTAGTTGCATTCCAGAAGTAAATCTCTAAAGCACTAGACTTGCGAATTGAAACCTCTGGAATAACACTAGAATCATTAGATGCAGACATGTGGTGAGATCAAGGCTCATCGCTCATCACTCATTCTGTCTTTTCAATGCCTCGACGTTCTACATTTCATTTAATTGAAATTCTCAATCTTTTTGAAGAAAGTGTGGTTGCCGTACTGCTAGCAGTGGTGACGATTAATGTCATATGTGATATGAATATCTGAAGCAATTTGTTGATAGTTGGACAACTCATTGGCTTTAATGAAACAAGATTTGTAATGATTTCATATCGTTTCAACTTTGAGTGGCACTGGTGATTTTGACAGCTTGTCAGCTTGAGGTACAATTTGCATGTAGCCAGATGTCAATCAAATTAATTTATTAAACATTTTAATTGTACATGAATCACGATTATCATTTTACCCAGGTTGGTAGCGACATTGGTGGCCCATAAATAGGGATAGTGAATAGTGGATAGTGTCATAAGGGTTTTCATTTTCTAGGGTTAGTAAGAATTTAGGAAGAAGATGATGTGGTATTATTGGGGATACTGTAAATTCTCCTTCCTATAGTTATGTAGTTACAGAGTAATCACTAAAAGATGAATTTCCTTCAAGTTCAGAATGGGTGGAATTGGAAAAAAGTTGATTTGGTTAACCTGACTTCTCAGACATGTTTTGAACCAGGATGAGGAGCTCTGATGGAGATAAGTGCTATACTAGTGCATGCAAGCTGCATAGAAAAGATGGGAGCGAATTTACTACTCCTCTTGTATCTTCACAGCTCCCTATTCTCTAGCATGGTTTGCCTGGCAAGCCCCATGCATTTATTTTTAGAGACACATTTGTATTACATCTTTTGCATGACTCTGGTTCTCAAAGGGGATAAGTACATTTTGTATCTTCATAGCTCCTATTTCCCTAGAATGATTGGAACTGCCTTTCCCCGAGCATGGTTGGCAAATCCCTTGCATTTATTTTTAGAGCCACATTTGTATTACGTTGTCACCAACAGAAGCTTGGAATCATGCATTTATTTTTAGAGTTACATTTGTAGTAAGTTGTCACTAGAAAAAGCTTGGAAATTGGAATCAATTTGTAATCCATTGTCACGAGCAACAACTTGGAATAAATTGTGTCTATGCAAAGTGACACATTGACATATATTATTTATACAAAACAAGAGCTTGCCTGCTCTACAACTACTCGTTTTTAAAAAGATATGTAATAATGTGACATTGTAATTTAGTTGCAATAAAATAAATGGTTGTGTTGTGTTATTCTTTGTTATTCATTTACACTTACAGTAAAGAGTAATTTTTTGAGTTCAAAACTTCAGTGTCTATGAATATATTCAAATCAATTTTTTTCCTTTAAGAAATTAAGTAATATACTTTATGCAATATGCACTTGATAATTCATGGTTATATTGGGCCATTGGGGGAGTGCAATCATTCGTTCCATCGATGTTTATGTGTTACAACGATTTGCTTACTATTATCTATTTTAGAAATAATTGCATGCAAATTTAAAAGTAAAACATAAAGCAATACAAATGAAAAAAGAAAGTTGCCATCAAATTGACAAAAAACATTATAAACACTAAAATTTGTTGTTATTGATTTCTAATTTGTCATTGACCTTCTCCCCCAGTTCCCAATATCATTATTCATATTTTTAAGTCCTTTGCAACGTTAAGTTATTGACCCCTTGGCCTTGATGTCAGTCCTAGTGCACTAAAGTTTAAAACAACTTTAAAAAACATGTGTCATGTTTATTGTTTTAAGTTAATATCATAAATTACTCAAGTTTCAACCGTTCGATGAAAATTTGATGTATGGTTGTAGTTGCATTCTAGAATGAAATGCACAAAGCGATAGGCTTGTGAACTTAAAACCTCTAGAATCACCCTATAACCGTTAGATTTAGAAAGATCAACGGTTTAGAATTTGCAACATGTAGACCTAAGATGTTTCATTCAATTTAATGTTCCAATTTTGAGAAAAAAACACTTTGTATTACGAAATGTCAAGTGATTTTTTTTTAAGTGAGAGGGTTAGCACACGGGGAGATTTTAGTCTTCAGATTGCTCATTGTAGTGCACCACCTTGTTTTGGATTCCACAGTTCCACTTGAAACAAATCCATTCCAGTTTCCACGACTGTCAGCATTAATATTTTCAAGAGTCAGGACTCAGAATTTGGGTAAGGAAAGAATTCCTGTGGCTATGTTTCATCGTTTGACATTTCCAAAAATCTTATTTTGTCAAACTTTGAAGTTTGGGTTTAGAGACTTAAGAATTAAGAAAAATTAAGGAGGACTAATAGGTATTAGGGAATTCAAATTTCACAACTTCACATTGTATAAGCATGTATACCACCAGTACCACTAGAGCAATGGCCGATAAAAAAATACATTACGCATAATTGCTTAAAACCCCAGGTTTCGCTGATGGGTACCATGATATTTATGATCCTAAAATCTATGGTAGGCGTACCTCAAAACTTATATTTTCATCTCAGAATAAGGCTGCAAATAAAATGAAAGTTAATAGTATCAGTGCATTGTGGGTAATTGGATTAGGGCACATGATGTTACATGAGGTTTTTCCTTGCCTAGAATTTATCATGGTTTGTGCCCAAAATTATGATGGTAACAAAAGATAAATTGTTAATAAAGATAGCAAAGAAGAATTGTTATCCATTAATGCAAAAGAACTTGGAAAAGTGTTGGGGTTTACAACCGAAGAATTTGGAAATGTCCACATTGACCTAGAAAAGCTTGCTAGTGATTATGAAGCAGTGGGAGAAAGGGAGAAAAATGCTTTCTTAAATAAAATAGTTCAGGATAGAAACAAATTGAAAGGTGATCAGAAGCCTCCTTATGATTTGGATATTTTTAAACCATGGGTTCAAGATGCTATTTCCATGCCAACATTTTGCCTCGGTCTAGATAGCAATTTGGAAGTGGGTGCAAGTCTCCTTGAAATGGTATATAATATCGATTATGGTGTTCAAGATGTCAAATATAATTTTATTCAGCACATTGTAGAATCCATGCATAAACAATTTTTAATGATTAAAGCAAGTTACACCAAGACATTTAGGTTCACAACCTACTTGTGCTATCTTTTTCTATTCAAATTTAGAGGAATGTTCCTTATAGTAATGCTGAGGAAAATAAAATGACTCTAGTATATGAATGGACCACTGAGATAAGGATGCATGATTCTCAAAGGAACTACAATCATTTTATAGACTACTTTTTGGCTCCATTGCATCAAGCAATTAAAAACACTCCAATGCATAGATTGCCTATGTCATGTAGAAACTGCATTCAACTAGGAAAATAAATACAATTGGCTGATTGGTACTTAATGGAAGAATATACTGTGCTAAGATTGTATGGATAGGGAGTATGACCATACAAAATTCCAATACATGTGACATAAAGGGTTTTTGCATTGCAATATGTAAGGCAAATGCAGAGGGATGATGAACTACACTTTCTTAGTCAACAAAAGAAGACCTTATTTCCTTCTTTACCTTTTTCATGTGGAGGGTTCACATTCGAGAGAAATGCATGTAGTGTGGCACATAATCTTTTGATTTTTTTTTGATTTTGATGCTATCTGTCACTGACAATATGATCCATGTGACATCATTAAATCAATGATTGTGGCCAATAAGAATGCTGCAAGTAGAATTCAACATCAAATTAAACCCTTTCTTGAAAACTTGAGAAACAAGGATTCTTGGGATGAGGTCAAAATAGCAATGGAGAAAAGTGCTGCTGAGAATGGTATTTCTTTTGAACAATTGTCAGCATAAATTATGGCATTGCACCGAAAGACAATCAAGACAACAATTTTTATGAAAAAAGTGATAAACGATCTAGTAGAGTAAAAATTCTAGGTTCTCTAAGAAGGAAGTTACAAATAAAAATTGGAAATTACTGCCTTTTAGTCTATGAGGAAGGAGCTAGGTGATCCAAGAGCTCTTGAAAAGTATGGAGATAACATAAAAGATTTTGAGTTTAGAAAATTGTGGAATATAGAGCATCCTGATGAATATGGAAACAAAGAAAGTGATGATGAATCTAATGATGATAGAGAAGAAGTAGAACAAAGCCATATCAAAGCTAGTTTAAGTGAGGCCACAAAAGAAGCATATACTTCAGGAGCAGCCACAGCTGAAAAAATGGGTTATGAAGGTGGTGGTTTGGGGTCCCAAGGACAAGGAGTTCCTATAGTAATAGATGTACAACATAGAAAACCAGTTGATAAATCTGGCCTTGGAGCTAATACAGTAGACCAAGGGCATACAAGTAGAGACAAAACAATTCAATTTGTTAGAGCTTCTAATCCTCATCCTCATCCTCATGGTCAGATATAATCACAACTAGGACATGCCCATGGTGGAGAGATTAGTTCAATTGGCGTTACCTCTGGTGGTGATGGTATGGGTAGTAGTACTAGTAGTGGTCAACATGTGCTACAACAATAAATTACACACAAGAGGAAAACAATACAAGATACCATAGAAACACCAAGTGATCAAGGCATATAGAAGAGGCAAAGGATTTTGACAGGTCCAAGTCACACTATCAGTGGATCCACCACAAATGAGTTATTTCCAGGCACTCCCCCACTTCCAGTTAGTGTGGTTGTGACATCATTAACAACTACAAGTATTTCTATTCCTTCACCATTCAAGCATTCCACTGTTCCTGCGTCCCTAATTTATGATTTCATTGAAGAGTTTAAAAAGAAATCAAATTTGTATAAAAAAGAAAAGAAGCAACTAATGGAGAGTGTGTCTGCTGTAACTTTAGAGCCTACAACAACCATGGTATTACCCACATTTGACACAAATAAAGAAATCATAGAGTACACAATTGTTGTTCCCACAGTTTAAAACAAACCAACAAATCAGATGGATCGATCTGAATACCAGGTGACCAATTTTCAATTGGATTTTTCTGGACTAAAAAGTACTGAAAAAATTAATGTATCAAAGAAGAACAATGAATTGATGTACACATCATTGCTAAAGAAAGATAGAGAGAAGAAGAGGTTGCAGACCCAAATATAAAAGTTACAAGCAGACCTAGAAAATGAGAAAGCAAAGAGGAAAGCAATAGATAACAAGAGCAATGAATTAGAAAAAAGAATAAAAAAATCTGCCTCTACATCAACAAGCAAAGAGGATAAACCAAATGAGAGAGAAGTGAATGACCTGAAACAAAGGCTAGATGAGAGCAATAAGAAATATGATGAGGAAAAATCCACTTCAGAAAAATTAAGACTAAGCATTGCGAATGGAAATGAATAGTGGGAACAAAAATTGGAGAAAGAGAGAAAAATAAATGAAAGATTGGAGGCAGAGCTAATGGAAGCAAAAAATGAAATTAAGTCTTGCCAAAATAAGTTATCTACATTTTGTAGAGAAACAATGAGGCATATGAAATAAAATATTTGGGATGAAATAATGCAGAGGATTGATCATTTGTGTGACATGTTTCAATTGATTTATGCTATCAGACAATATTATAAGAAGCTCAACAAATATTTAGTGGACAACAAAAATGTGCTGGCATTAGAGAAATCTGCAAATCAAGTTTTACAAATAGTCTACAAAGCCAGTGACAATGATTTGAAATCAAAAGGGATTACTAATCGAATTGCTACCTCAATGAAGTTGTCATCTATCATTGAAAATTGTTTGAGAATGCGTGAAACAAAGGAATATTTTCATTTGGTTGCAAACAAGATGAAGGTGGCAGATGAAAAGGTAAGGAACTTCATAGAGCTTGGTTTTCCAGAGGCTTTTGACACAAATGAGTGATTCATTGGAAAGGATGATTTCAGAAAGAAGATGGATGGTGCAAGGAAGCTCAAAACCCAGATGTGGTGAACTATTTGGATTCCATCAGAACACTGATAACCTTGAATGCAAAATTGACTGAAGAATTCAAGATAGGTTCCACTTCCAATTACAATCATGAAATGTTAACAAAACTTCAATTCAAACAACATCAGTTAGAACAAATGGAAATTCTACCACCTGAAGAGTGGAAGCTGCTAGAAAAGGTGATACAGTGACTTGATTTTTGAATCTTTGATAATATGAGTTTCTAAGTTCCAACTTAGCTCTGTGCAGAGTTGTCTTTGGGCATTGGCAAGATTTTGCATTGATAATTCCTCTATGTACTCCTTCATGTGAAAATCAATAAAAAATCTCAAATTTAGACTTCAATAATGTGATGATGTTCAATTATTTGTATTATTTATTTTATCATTTGAAGAAAAAGTCCACGGTTTCAAATATTAGATACACATTAAATGATTGTTGATGTTCATTGTTGTATATGATACTAATACTATTGTTAAAATGTTATTAAGCATTGAGTTGAGTGATGAATCATTGAGTACATGTTCAAGTTTTACTTTTAACACAATTAAAATATGAACTATAAGGTGATGAATTGTTAGCTCATTATATTTACTTCTTGGTAGAGCTTCTAAATTATAGATGTTGAACTATTAGATTCTGTTCTGTTGGGACTAAAAATCCTGCTCAGTATCCACCAACTTACACCTTACCCACATCCCACATATTGCAAAAATACACTACATTTGATTTTATGATTAGCACAAATTGCAGAGATTTGTGTAACCAGGTCCATTTTGTTGCCCACATTACCATTTGATCATATCCATAAATAAATCTAAAACCCCATGGTCACAGACCCTATTCCTGAAGAATTCAATACTATCGGCCTGACAATATTACATTGGGGGTACTCCCCTCACTGCTCCATCGATCAACCGATGAAAGCGACCCACAACTCAATATCAACATAAAAATATCCTATCGGGCACCTAACATAAGAGGCAAGTGATAAGATGTATTCAGGATCTAGGTACAACCTAGATGAAGCCATCTTGTTAATTTGGTCATTATACCCTCAAGACAAAAGGCTTGTTGTAACTAGTAATCCATATCAAGTGTTTGGGCATCTCTTAGTCTTGGTTCATAGAGTAGGGGATACTAACCCCATTGAAACATTTGAGTTAAATATAAATGTGGAAAAGTTCACTAAAGAACAAAGAAAATAGTCAACAACACCACACAACTACAACAAATGTGTATTGACAAATTAAATGTACTTCCACACACTCAATTTGAATAACATAAACAACCACTTTGGAGACAACCAAATAACATATAAACATATGAATCCACAATAGTTGAACACTCAAAAACAAATCAGTGATAGTAATTCTTCATAACCTTCTCCATTGTATTGATCTTCAAATGATATGCATTATAACAATAGTTTATGATATGAGAATCTGAGATGGATGGGTGAATCGGTGCAATATATCTTCTTACTATTTTCTTCTCTAATTAAAAATGATGTGATGATCTTCTATTCGGGTCTTGATATCTCTTATATATGAGAGCCAACAAGCTACAAACCCGTTACAAAAAATCATGATGTTTGATAACTAAACATAACTCAAATAAAACAATGCCGCAGGTGAATGCATCAATCCGTTAATCTCCAAGAAGAAGCCCGTGACCACCTAAGATCTGTTCAAAGCTTCTACTCCATGATAGGGCGCTCATCATGCTGTCGAATGGTGTTTTTACTTTGATGGTTGTCCCGTTGCATCTGAAACATCTACAGTTTGGCTAATAAACAGATTGATTGTAGAGAGGTGATGGATGTACTCCTGTTCAACATAGGTGTCCACGTTAGAGATCACCTATTTCATATCATATTCCATATACATTATTTTTTTGAGCTGCCTATGAGTGTTTTGTAAAACCATATCCTCGTCATTGATTTCTTGCAACACAGTAGTTAGAAGCCCAACAAGCTCTTCCTTCCAACCATCATAGTCTCGCAGATTTCAAATGTCATTATGAAGTGTCGGGACTGAATCAAATCAGTCAAAATATTCCCTAAGCCTGTTATGATATCCATTATGTGATTCTACTACCTTGTTATATGTCAGCAATATTTGTCCTTTCATGATTTTCTTATCTAGGAGCTCCTTTCTTTTCTCGATCATTCTCCCCTTCAATCATCCATTCTCCACCAATGCAGAGTGTGTCTGTTTGAATAGTTTCCAATATTCATCAACACACTTCATCATTTTGTTGAATGTTTCTTTGATCATTTCAAATACAGTGTTATATTTGATGGTTTCCTCTTCTTTCTCCAATTCTTTGCATTTCCCTTGGGATTTCAGATGGCAATTCTTCTAATAGGCTACATCAGCCAATGCATTAAGCACTCTCTTATTATTTTCAAGCCATGGGGAGTACAAATCTGATGTGGAGGAAGATATTCTTTCTCTCTGATTTGCTAGCTCCTTCTTTAGTTTGTCATTTTCCTTAATCAGTTTTTCGATCCGTGCTTTGGTAAAATTTTCCACATTTATGTTCAATTCTGCTGTCTCCATAGGGTTGGTATCCCCTACTCGTTGAACCAAGAGATTTCCAAACATTTGGTTTGCATTACTAATTATAGCAAGTCTTTTATCATGGGGATATAGTGATCAAATAAGCAAGGTGGCTTCATCTGGGTTGTACGCAGATCCTAAATACATTGTCACTTGTTTCTTCTGTTAAGTTCATTGTCTTATCCCCTCTTTTTTATGAAGCTATCAAATATAATTGAAGAGCTAATATCCCACCCTAGCATGAGAAACACTCCAACTTCTTGAAGTAATTCCATTCCTCTTTCAGGAGTGATGGACTCCATTTCCTTATCTACCTCCCTTTTCAATTCCTCCAGAGCGGTTGCCTCTTTTGCCTTTATTTTCATAAACAAATTATTTAAATTCAGAAGATTTAACAAAATCAAAATCAGAAATAAACTCTTGTCTAGCCTTGACCCTCACATCATCAGATAGTTCATTTGATGCCTCAAATATTACAATATTCTGCTCTTGAGGGGGCTCGTACTGTGCAATCATAGGAGCACTTATTTGTTTGACCTGCTCACCCTCTTCATCACTCTCTTCTTCACTTATATTAGTATCTACAAAAAACATACCTCAGGAGTAGGCTGCGAAGGTATGTAATCCAAGGGCTCTATGTCTTCAGCTTGTACTCCTGAATAGGTTGCATGAGGCGCATCAAAAACAATTGGGGGCACATCCTTTACTAGTTCATTGACATGAGCGATGATTTGCTCAATTCTTGTTAAAGGATCCTATATTTCACCAAATGCCTTAGAATAAGATGATACATTTTTTCTCTTCCGTTCCTCTGCAATCGTAATCTTGTTATAGGCGGCCATTTTTTCCTTGGTGGAAGCCTCATCATGGATTCTTATCACATCTTCGACTAAGAACAAATGTTCATACCCTGATAGCCCCTGTGATAATCTCGCCTTGTGAATAAACCCTTCTGCATCAATTTTTTTCCTTACATCACCTAGAGATAGGTTGTACTATGCTAATTTACTATCAATTTCCTCATATCCTTCATTGGAAACCACTGTAAAGTCTCCAAAACATAAGGTGTTGGGGTATAAGTGATTGTTTGTTATGTCCTTTGAGGTGTTTGGCATCAGATTTTACCAATTGCCTCACAATTTCTAAATAAGCAATTCGGTCAGGAACTACTCGTGGCATCAAGTGTGGAGCTCCTTCGAACCCATAAACCCTTATCACTGTACAATCAAAGAAAGCATACCAGTCTCCCCAATTATGATTCACTTTATTTCTCGGGTCATTTTCCTTTGGTCTTAGAAATCTTTGTACTTCTGGGGATAGGTTATAATTGCATGGATATCCCAGCAACTTCATCAATGGTTTTACAAAAAAAATTCAAAATAAAGGTAATGAGACCTACCAAATTGACTGCCCCACAATGAAGTCCACATTTGTACAAGTTTGAAATCTCCATTTTCATCTGTATCTTTTATCCTTAATTCTTCACTCCAGACCCCTCTGACTTGTCCTTCATACAAAAGCAAATGCATAAGTAAAGAATAGTGTTCAAAATTAATATTATCACTATTATTTTTAATCTTTTCAAGCCCTTGATTTAGGGCGTTGGCCAAGTAGCTAGCATAATCAAATGGCCTGACATCCTTGCTCTGTATGTTTGCAGCTAAGACCATTGGGGCAATCGACATGAGAGGCATAACCTCTACTCCCAAAACCTGACTAGCTGAATAATAAGTGTATCAAAAATACTCTTCGAACAAATATTCATGGAAAGAAGGGTTTTCACTGCTAGAGAATCTCCCGAGTTGGCCTCCTTCATCCTTGGGCCTATGCAAAGGTAATTTCCATCTCTTATAGTTGGTATCCATGTGGCGATACTCTATCAAGAGGTCTTTGACTGTGAATGATAAATTCGGTGAACACTCTAACTAAAATACATTAGAAATGAGATCCCTAGAAATAAAAAGCATGTCACCCCCGCCATGTGATTGAATAGTTATTTTATTGGGGTCATATCTGATAGCAAGAGAATTAATTAGCTTTGCGTTCACAAACACATTGGGCACCACAAGTCTTCCTAGGTTCAACCTCCACGGATTGCAGATTAGTTGAAACCTAAATTGTTTTCTGTAATGGTACATGAAGAGCTTGTACCCTCGTTGCGGTTTCCAAATATCTCCTAAGCCCTTATGTTTGTCCCATAGTCGATCCATTGAAGGATTCAATTGAGAACTCCTCTTGGGTCTCGGCCTTGACCCATGGCTTTGATCTATCAGGTCTTGATTTAGGAGTCTCTTTTCAATTTTTTGTTTTTTAGCTTTGGGTTTGTCTATACTCTTCCATTATTTAAATCTTAAGCTTTTGAAGAAAATAGCTTCTCAGTTGGGTCTAAAGTACTTACTTGAGTCTCGCCTCCACTGGTCTTTGCTGCATAAGAACTTCAAGTTTTTCCTTTCTACTTCTGCCCTTAGCAAAATATTCCAGATTTTGTAACAACTATGCGATCAACTTGTGATATAATTCACTTCAATTTTGGTTCATAATCATAAATGCACCATCCATCTTTCAGTCTTGTCATCGGAGAAGAACATTTATTTCAAATATCTCGAAGTTGACAATGCCCCAGGATGTCACATTAGTTAGTAATAATCATTATCGCCGTATCGGCGAGACTGTGATTATTCTTTCACCGATAGCCACCCTCCCCACCGATGAACACTTTTCCTTTGATCTATCGATGGGACGCCAGATAATGTTTCCCTGATGCACCCTAGTTTCCCCAATAAATCAAGGGGGTAGCATACAAATGGGATGAAAAATGCAATCAAACATTCAATAAATCAAAGTGTTAGGAATGGGGGAAGGACTACGTCACTATGAGATTTCAAATTTGTTTATGGATGCAATGTAGGCTATAATATGGATCTTGTCACACAAATTTCTACAATTTGCATTGATCATAAATTCAAAGTGTGGTATAATTTTGTGATTATTGATATGTGGAAGATAAGTGGGGTGGAGGCTAGTTTCTTTGTAAAGAATAATTAAAATTCCTTTTAAGAGATCAAATTTAATATCACAATTTCATGGATGATGGAATACAATAGAAAATATCATCAAGTACAGTTTGGAATATGATTCATGAAGTGCAATATAAAATAAAATATCATGAAGTGCAATGATTCACAATTTATTTGAATACAATATAAAATATCATTATCTACAGTTTCGAATATGATTCATGAATCATGAAGTGCAATATAAAATAAGATATCATGAAGTGCAATGATTCACAATTTCAATGTTCATTGAATACAATATAAAATATCATCAACTACAGTTTGGACTTTGGAACAATGGAAACTGATTCATGAAGTGCAGTAAAAATACCTAAAACCTGCTAATTATCTTCCATTTCCCAAATGGAGTTAGGGTCCTCAAATTGATGCTCATCTTGAGATAAAGTAAAATTTCGTCGTCTTGATTCTAAGTTTGCTCTTCATTTTCTTCGGCCTGTGTCTCAAATTCAACATTCATTGTGTGATTTGTGTCAAATTCAATGTCATTGTCATCTATCCTAGCCCCATTGCCACTGCTAGTGTCACCAGTACCAGCGTTTGGAATTGGAGTGTTTGTGTTGCACAACCTAGTCCCTCTTCTTTCACATGTGGACCTCCAGATTGAGAGTTCCCTTTGCAAATGAATTTTTTTGACATTATACACAGTTCCTTTCATCCTCAAACAATTTTCCAAATTCTTGTCCAATTTGTTTCTTAACTTTAATTTCAAAAACCCCAATGTACTGAAAACTCTCTCATCATCCACCGACCCCAATATCATTGTTTGACATAAATCAACAAGTTTGAAATATTCTGATATCGAACCACACAATATTTCACTCTAACCTAAGCTTGTCCAAACCTTTTTTATTGATCTTGGTTCAAAGGCCTTCTCCTTGCCCATGGATTTATACGAGTCCTTCATAACTATTGAAAAACTCTTACATTGTTGTCTAAGCTTATTTTCATTTAAAATTCCTTCTATTGTTTGCTAATTGTATGTTACCTTTTTCAAAAATTGTTCGATCAAGATTTTTACTTGATCATGAAAATATTTTGGGTTATCTCGGTTTACCCAAAATTGAGGATACACAATACCCATGGCTTCAAGTATTTCATGTCGAGGGAATCTTTCACGAATCTTTGAGGAAAGAGATTTTGCAATTTCCTTCAAATTATCACTAACAGATTTAACAATTCTGTTAAAATCTTCCTCGTTAACAACTACTTCTCTACTAGAGCGCCTGGTTGTCTTACAATGGTACATTGGTATCTCATATCCACATACACAAATACATAAGTTCCTGCTTGCATTAAACTGTAAATAACTATCAAGATTATTCAAATCAGTAATTTTCGCCACATGAAATAATTTACGCCTTCTTGTGTTAGATCTAGATACAGATGATCGAGGGCCAATCATGTAAGTTTACATAGATTGGCATATACATAAATATACATAGTTCTATCTTGGGCTTTCTTCACAAGATTGTTCATCACATCCACATGGGGAGAAGACTAGCTAAAGTCAAGAGTGTCTCTATATCACTTAACCTATGTAAGAGGTCAAGAGATTTGTATACTGTGTTGCGATGCTCGTACATCACTCCAATCAAGGATTGATATTTTGAAAGAACTCGTTGTGCTGGTCCATGCAGAGAGATCCATCTCGTATCAAAATCCTTGGGAAACTTTTTTCCTGGTGTTATTCCCTTAGCAAAATATTGAAATTCTTGTAAACGTTTGGGACTTCGACAGAAGTATGCGTGGATCTCGCGAACTATATTTTCAACTTTTGATACTATAGGAAACTTGCTTACAATTTTGAATGCTAAATTCATTATGTGGGCCATGGAGTAAATGCCAAGCATGTATGGTGCACAAGTAGTTTGTAACTTTGTGCAAACACCTCTCGTTTGACCTTGCATCACTGCAGCTCCATCAACTCCTACACACACCAAATTTTTGGCAATTGTCAACTCATCGATACCTGTAATTTCATTCAAAGATTTCTTGACCAGTTCAAATAGATTTTGCAATGTTGAACTTTCCTTCATTTTATAAACACAAAGAAGATGAGCTTAGTGAACATGTTGTTCTACAATATACAAATGCATACAGACCCAAGAAGTATTGTCCACCGTAGTAACTTCATCTAAAGATAATGAAATGAAATTTGACTCTTTTACTTTCTCCTTTAAATCTTCCTTTTCCACTGCGGCAAGATAGTTTTCCCATTCCCATCCAGCATTTACTAACCAATGTGAGATGGGATAGGGAGGAACACTCAAATAAGATAATAAACTAGAATATTCTAGGTAGTCTGTCATAGGATGCCCTCTAGACAAAATATGAAAAACAACACTCATTTGAATAGTTTTTGACAGATTCCCTGCTGCCATTGCTTTTCCAAAATGAGCCTCAAGTGTACCTTGACATTCATCAAGCTTCGATATTCTATGGTTATGCTCTTCATAATCTGCGACATACTTAACATGAAGACACTCTTCCTTTGATTTCCATCGAACGACTGATTGTTCCTTTCCGTCTATGATTTGTTTTTCGTAAACTTTACTGATATGCTTTTCTATAGTGTCAAACTTTAGTTGCAATGTCTTGGATCTTCCACATTTCCAACTACAAATTGTACACTTGCATAGTGTTTCTTTTTCAATATCATTTTCGATTGCTACCCCCACTGGTACAATGAATGGGTACTTCGACAACCAACCAAGTTGAAAATTCCTTGTCATTTCCCACCCGTGCCCCAATTTTGATTTGCCTTTTCTTTTCTTGATACCAACATCATCCTCATCCAAGTAAATTATCTTATTCTGGCTAATCAGGGTATCCCTTGGAACATCTTTTGCGGTATTGCCATCCTCATTTGATACATTTTGATTTAACTCAATGAAAATCTCACCTTGACCTTCCTGTGGTGGTGAGGTATTGTGAATGCCTTCTTCATTAATATTTGGTGGAAGATTTGATGATGTAGCTCCATCTTGATCTGATGGATCAAAAGCTTTGCGAATTTCAAAGTAAGACTGCATGGTACCTCTACGTTTTGGGTGTTTTGATGACCTCCCAGTCTCTTCATTACCCTGAGGAGTCTCACCCTTGCTGCTCAACATATTGATCTCTCACTTAGAATAAAACTAGAAAAAAATGTCTTCTTGTTTAAGAAGGACAAAGAATATAGATCCCATTCCCTACTCAAAATCATCTTTAAGATTGAAGCAAGAATGTAAAAGAGATAAATAAATATTATTATTATAACTAATAACATTATGAAGAAATGATCACTCACCTTTAAGTTTATGTTTTTATCTTTCGCTGACTTTCGAATCGAGAAGTAGAACCTCAGAACTGAACAATGTGTAAGAATAAATGATAGTTTCGATTGTATTTATATCAATCCATATTTGGCGAATTTCGTGGGATTTTTAAATGATATATTAAAAATTTGGCGAATCCTGCGTGCTTATACAACGATACATTGTAATTTTCAAGGCAAAATGTGTCCTCAAATGTAATTATTTTTAAATGTTATTGGCGAAATAGGTCCTCATAAGCAACTATTTATAAATTTTAATTGGCGAAATGGGTCTTCACAAGCAACTATTTGTAAATTTTAATTGGCGAAATGGGTCCTCATATAATGTTGTTTTAATAATATTGGCGGATATGTAGGTGTTTTATTACATGCTCTCGGGATTCCAGGCGAAAATATTAATCTGTCCATTTGAAACTCATAGTCTATTACGACGAATTTATTGCTTAAATATGCCTCATTAAAAAAAGCGAACTGGCGAATGGACATGCATTGGACTGATAGTTCGTAAAATCCGGGCAATTTGGACACCCTGTTGGGTACGATTAATTTTCCAATTTCGACTTGACCAATTCCTAGAATTTGCCAATTGGTGAAGATTCACCACTAAAGTTTTCCCTGATATGTATGTAATAGACGACAAATTAGGAAGATATCAAATACGATAGGAATAGAGAAAGATATTGAAATACAAAGCAGAGACTAAGGCTTGCTAATGTATATATAAGGAGTTATAAGGATTCAATGGATATATGTGTTATGAATGATTTCTACTCTTGTTTAAGATATGTATGATTTTCTATTAGATATGGATTCCTACTGTACTTACTCTCTTCTATCATTATACCCTCTAGGGTATAAAATGACTACATAAGGGATACCAGGGTATAGATCTCTAGATCATAATTCCTTGAATCCTCTTGCTAATAGTACCTAGGGTATAAAGTAAATATTTTAAAGTTAAGTTAATGTCTTCTTAAGAGTGGCATCCAAATGAGAGACATAAGGGGTATTTTAAATAAAAGTAAATATTTTATTTTTCCAAGGGGTTGTAGGCTTTTGGAGGAGATGAATAAAAGTGTTTTGGAGCTCATTTTTGCCATATGTTGGAGAATTTTGATAAGATAATGCTGGTTTGAACTACATCCATCCAAGGGCTTTGTGAGGATGAAGGCCATCACAAATGATATAAACTACAGAGGTGAAAAATCCTTCCTGGTTGGTTTGTAGGTGGGTTCATTTAAGAACTACACACATGTTTCATTGTTTGGATTTTTGATTTGAATAGAAGTGTTTATTAGCAATTTTGTGAAATCTTGCCAAGCAAGGAAAAATCGATAGAGATTTGCAGAATGTTGCTGAAAGACATAATTACTTTGAGAGTATAAAAGTATTGAAGTCATTTCTAGAAAACAAAGCGTGGGTTATTGGCTAGGCACAAAATTTTCCCTTGAGTGTTGGATGTGAATACCAAGTAGCATGGGACCATTCATAGATAGGCAGAGGTCATTTATGCTAGTCAATGTCTATACCAAGCTGGACAAATTTAATAAAGAAAATATGCTCATTGCAACTGCGCTGGTGAGAGCATCAATAGGTCGACATGGGAGTTAGGAAGGTCGAGGTTGTTTGTCGTGGGGGTTTAATGCTGGTTGATACCTTGTATGCTAGCCGCTATGGGGTTTAGAGGCTTTTAGAGCCTTGGTGTGAAGAATTTTGGGCTTTTAGCTTTAAGCACAACCATGGTTTAACTAATGTTCACCTCCTAAGTTATAATGCTAATGTTCTCACATGATCCCAACCCTTTTTTTTGGTTGCAATGTTGCTAAGTTGAGGTTAGACTTGTTTATGCATTCTAATGTATGTATTTTGTTCTTATATGTGCAGTACTTTAAAATATGGTTGAGTTTGGTTATGCAAAATAAGATTGTTATTTAATTTCACATCTATGAATTCCAAGTATTATGGTGAATAAATTCTTAAAAATCTAGTATCAGATTAATTTACAAATCAGAAAACATTTTATTTCAAATGCATGTAAAATATTTGACAAAACACCTATTTAGTGGAAGGAGGGAAAGGTGAAAGGTTAAAAAGGGGGGGGGAGTGGTTATTATACTAAGCTACAATGAACTTTTATTTTTTGGTTAAAACACATTTATTCACTAGTTTTAACATTGAGGTGAACATTGATATTCTAAGAAATCTAATAGAAAAAAAACATTCTAGAACTGCTAATAAGTAAATTCATGTTTCTATTGATGTTGTGCAACCACCTGCACTAGGATATGAGAAAACAAAGCTTTCAAAAAATGAGATCATAAAATTAAGGAGTGTGGCTACTTGAAGAATGAATTTAAGATTCTATCACATTTTAAAGCTTTTGGAGAGCTTTCAAGGATTAACAACAATCTAGCAATATTTGCTAGTTTTGCATATGATGGTAAAAGTGCAAATAGTGTTCTGCTAGCTCACAATACAAATGTGGATTAAATTGTGTTGCAGAATGACAAGAGACTATAACATGAAATACAACAAAAAAAATTGAAGTGGATTTTTATTCAAGTTTTGGTTGATGAAAGAGGGATGCTAGTAAATTTGTAGCCCAATATACAATTCAAGGCTTGTATTTTTTATTTAATCTATTTGAGTAGGCTTATAACATTTGTGTTTATATGGCTTAGGACGACTTAGGATGACTCAAATCTATGCGTTTCTCTGAAGAGGGGCTTTCTTCTACCCCCTTCTAAGATTCCTCCTTTCCCTCTAGCTGATTTACAAGTTTTGTCTCCTTCTTTTGAGCTGTTTTCCCTATTGCTACTAGGTTTGTTGAGGGTTTTGAGCCTATTCCTAGTGTGAGATTTCTATTAGGGTCTCCCTCCTTGGTAGTGGCTCCCACTTCTACTGCTCTTGATGGGTTGTAGAGTAGTAGTGTTTTGGGGATTCCTCACTCTTCGGTTCCTCAGCCTCATTGTCTGTATTCTGATCCTCCTCAAGGAGTTGCTTCTTCTGGAGTTTTTTCTCAATAGGCTTTTCAAGATAAGCTCAAAAATGCCGAGTTTTCTCATGCTACATCTTCCATTTCTCTCACTATTCTGGATGAGTGGGTCAAAAAATCTATGGATGGTTTACATTATGCTCTTATTGGGAGATTTTTCAGTTATAGAACGAATATTTCAACATTATCGATAGCTAGGCCTCTGATTGTTGGATGACTTTTGATCTTCACATTATGACTTTGATGAATGGTTATCTGCTATTTCCTTTCATTCTATGGAGGATTGCACTCACATTTGCAAGGGAGGCCCTTGGTATTTTGGTAAGGCTTTTTTCATTTAGAAAGCTGGTTTGTTGGTTTCAATGTTTTTAAGATTAATTTGCACCCTATTTGGGTTCATCTCCTTGCTCTCCCTTTAGAGTTTTGGGATGATGGTATTCTTTAGGATATTTCTAATACTACTAGTCTCTTTATAACCTTGGATTAGGTTACTAAATCTCAATCCAACTTTCTTTATGCTAGATTTTGTGTCTTGGTTGAGGCTGGTTCAGAGTTGCCCAAGAGGGTGAATCTTTGCTCTAAGCTTGGGATTTGGGTGTAGGAACTTCAGTATGATTCCTCTCGGTTGCCCCTGCCTAATTTTGTTATGCAGTGTCCTTTGCCTCATGACAAGGTTGTGTTGGATACTACAATGTTTTTCCACAAATTCAAGGATCTTGAGTAGACCATTGTGACTCCTCCTTTGGATCCCCATAGTGCTATTGGTAATGGTTCCCTGACTAGGATAAAAAGGAAGTTCATTTTTGAGCTTGGTAATGCTTCTATGTCTTTCCACTCTCGTGCTACTCCTCATCTAAGGCCTCTTCTCAAGTTTGGTTTCAAACCGCCTTGAGCTATCTTTTGTTGTTGGTTTTTGGGTTCTGTCCATCACCAACTTCTGTTTCTTGTGTTGTTCCTTTGCTTTGTTGGTCTCTCAGTTGCTGTTGCTTTTGTTTTCCATTGTCTCACTTCTTATGAGACTCCTTTCTTTTGCCTCTATGGCTGCTTTGTAATGCGTACGAGCCCTTCCCAAATTTAACTTAATCAAAACATTTTGGGTTTACATATTTAGGATTGCCATGAGTGTAGCTCTAAAAATTGAAAAGAATTGCCAAAATTCACAACAAAGCAAAACATTATTAATAATAAAAACTATAGAAGCAAATATCTTTAAAATATTGTGATATATGCCAATGTATCCTTTCTTGGTAGGGTTCCTAACATTTTCTCAAAAATATTGCAAGTTATTCAAAATATTGTTAATTGGGACTTTGAACAAAAATTTCACCAATATTTTGCAATATCATCATCAATCGATCACCATTAATATTGCAATAAATTTGGGTTTTTTTCTCTTTTTCTAGATAAGCCTTAGACCTACAATTTTCTAATCATTCTTCTCTAGAAATTTTATAATTGGATTATACAACTTGAACAATGTAAGCAACTGTGAAGATTTCCATAGCAATTAGGTCTATTGCCAAGGGACAATAGCAATTAATGTTGTTATTTCAATAATGTGTAGCTTTTTGAAGACACTTGGTATAATGGAGCTCAAAAACCTCGTGAATAGGGAACATTATTTGTTTTTATTAGTGATTATGAATGTTTCCTTTAATAATAGTGAGCATTGTGTTGGTGTTTTAATTTGTCTTTTGCAAGACAACACAATATGAGATATTGTGAAGTAATTTTTTTCTTCAAATTTGTACAAGTAGCTCCTTGAGATCTAGACTAAATTTAAATTTAAGCTAAACTAAACTTAGGCACCAAAGTATAGAAAACATATACAAGTATTCACACTATACAAGATTCACTGAAGGGGTTTGCATTAAGGAAATGATTACCTGTGTATGTTTTTGTATTGGATACAAGCACTCGACTATTAATAGCTATGGATTGCAAGCAATATTTTTAAATATTGAATAGAACAACTAATCTAAACATATAAAAAATACCTTCTTGTTATCTAAAACAAAGGTCAATTGTTCAATGCAAACAAGATTTAAGGGAATATACCAACTTGAACAATTAACAACACATGAATCCAAAGATTAAAACACACTAATTTACATGCAAAGTCACAGCCTTGATGAATAAATTGACTTCAATGCAAAGCTTTACACATATTATTCATATCTATTCTAATCCATGAAATTACAAACAACAACAATTTCTACAACATATAAACATAGCACCAACCATCCTTTAACTTGTACCCAAAACACTTATAAGTTTTTTTTAAGCAAAGTTTCCAAAAACTACTTTAAAACATACCTAATCTAAACAACTAATAAAAATCAAGTGGTCTAAAATAGAGCTAGCTTCACCAAAAAATAGAGCATTGGAAATAGTCACTACTAAATGTAGCTATCACCAAAAATAACGAATTGCACTTGAGGACCCTCTATTCAGTTTTACGCATTTCGCTCTTTGTCTTGAAGCTAACAAATCCCTTATAAAACTCCGAAACCACTATGTAACTTTATGATATTTTGGAAATTGGAAACCTGCAATATCAGTTGAATGTAACTATTGTCATGATTTGCCCGCAATTTAAGATATATACTTGAAAAATAGGGGCTATGAGAATTATTATCATGCACCAATGCAAAACCATTGTCATTAATGAGTGAAACATGTCTTTTGCTGCTCCATCTCTTGGAAACGAACCTTCTTTGCTGTCTCAAGACCTCAGGAATGATGACAATAGTCCACTTGAGGTGAAAAGAAATAACCCTTGTGACTGTAAGTGATAATGGAACCTTGCAACAATAGAAAAAAAACGAAAAAAAAAACAGTGATTTATGTTGCCATTCTTTTGGAAAATGCTGCATAGTGTCATCGATAATCTTCAGCACTGTTGGACCTTCAAGAACATCTTGATATGGTGCGAAAACCTTGCTTTATAAACCTGCAAATGAATAAAAAATGGATCTAGAATTGTGCTGGAGACACCAAGGGCGAATTGCTTATCTAGAATGATGATTTAACTTTCATTTAGAAGGAAAGACTTTCAGGTTTTAGCTTCAAAATCTGTTTTTAGTTTTAATAGCTGACTAACTAGACATAGGAGCCCTCCACCTTTTATAAGATTTTGGCCAATTGATATCAGTGGCACACCTTTTAGCATTCTTTGTTGGATTACAGTGAGCTAGGCACATGCCTGGGGTCTCTGCTAGGGTGGAGTTTCATGACTACTTAACCTCGTTTTTAAAATGAAAAGTGAAACTTTACATTGTCCTTGTTATGGTTTTAGGAAAATTTATTGCTAGCAATTCACCGTCAGAAAATTCACCGTCAACAATTCACCGCAGAAAAATTCACCACCATGACAAATTCACCTCAAGGAAAATTCACCACCAGCAATTCACCTCACGAAAATTCATTGCATTAAAAGTTTGTGATTAATTTTCCATGGCGGTGAATTTTCCTTGAGGTGAATTTGTCATGGCGGTGAATTTTCCAATGATGAATTGCTGATAGTGAATTTGCCTGATGCCCCTTGCCATACCTTTCAAATGCTAGGAACACATTTCCAGTGACTTGGTTGCTTTTAAAATTGGAGGTAGAGTCCTATAATGGCTCTTCCAAGCCCAATGCTATTGCCACTTTTTAGATTTGAGGTGAAACTTTGTGATAGCTTTGCCATGATTAGTGTGCTCCTTTCTCACTTGGGAACTCGTCAAAAGTATGCTAGGTGCATGTGTGAGGTTACTTAGATAAAGCATGGAGAGGTGAGGGTACTATTGTTGATTTTTACAATATAGTTACCATTTTGTGTAAAAATCAGTCCCATACAAAGATAATGGTAGGGTTATCAAGGCTTATTTATCTTAGTTGTGTTTTATTGCATGAAATTTTTATTATTATCCTAAAATATTAATTTATTAACATTGTTAAAGAGATTTATTTACCATTATTTGTGATTAATAATCTCAAAATTAATGAGAAAAAAAATCATATTTCAAAATTCATGGTGTACACTCAACACTATATTTTTTGGGTTCCCAATATGTTCCCTTTTTTCCTTGATAATATTTTTAAAATTGAAAATATCTTTATCTTATGGTATGCTAGGAAATACTTCAGAAAGATAATTGTTTCTATTGTACAAATGGTGAAGATTAGATTGTTGAGTTTTTAGCTCAAATAGGAACTTCCACACAAATTTAGTGTGAATTTGTTGGAAGTAGTTTGAGTTATTCTATTTTGCATTTCACTTTTAGTAAAAAGTGTACCTATTCGAAAGTGTACCTTGAAACCTATAATGGGGTTAGAGAAGACAATCTATAAATGTTACAAGGTGAACCCATTTTAGCTCTAGTTCATGATAGTGAATTTGAGTGAGTTATTGCGCAAGGGGATGAGCCATTTGTATCACAAAATGTTGTGTATTCTAAGGGAGATAGTCACAAGTCTTCTAGATTTCAATATTGAATAGCAAGGTGTATGTAGAGGATGCACACTTAGCAAGTATGCCAAGGATGCTTTCCCAAGCAATGAGCATAGATCTAAGGAAATTCTAAGCTAATTGTATTTAAATGTTTGTGGATTGATATTAGTAGCATCAATTTTAGGAAGTATCTATTATGTTTCCTTTATTGATGACTTCTTTCTTAAGACTTGGATCTACTCCTTAAAGACCAAGGATGAGGTCTTTAGCAAGTTAAATTAGGATTTCAAAGCTCTGGTTGAAAATTAGACAAGAAGAAGATCAAGGTCTTGAGATTAGACAATGGGGGAGACTACGCATTCAAGGAGTTCAAGGGTTTTTATAAGGAGGTTGGGATCAAGAGGGAGTTAATTTTCCATAAAATCTACAATAGAAAGTGGTTCTATTAATTGGGTTCTCAAGGACAAATCACAACAACCAAGCCAACAATCTTAAATTAAACACTCAATCAAATAATTAAACAAGGTTAACGTTGATCCTTCTTTATACTTACGAGTCTTATGAAAGTGTAGGTAATTACATTAAAGTAAGCTTCACCCAAGTAAATTCACAAAAAATATTTATTTAAACTCCTTTAACAACTGATATAACTATCATACACTATCTTGCGTGACACCAACACACAACCACTAAGACCTAATTGATTCGTAGAGTTCTCAATGTTGCAACTTAGATGCTTTGATACCAAATGTCATGCTCACATTTTTACATGTGAACATGGAAGATAATCAACAAATATTTTGTTGTTGCAAAACTACTAAGTTCTAATTCATATCATGCTAGTCAAGGACCAAAATTGTAATTGAAGATCTGGTTTAACTTAATTGAAAGGGTCTATCATGATTATAATTACACTTGGTTAGGTTATTCAATATTGAAACACTTTCATTTTTCATCCTTTTAAATATCTAATATTATCGATGAGGTGTGAATAATGCTTTAAGATAAAAGTAATTAATTGCATATAACACACAAGGGACAAACATATTTATTTTATATCATTCAATGTTATTTATAAGTGTGTCACAAAAAATGTATCCTTGACATTTTTGCTCATTTGGGTCTTTCTTGAGGATTTTGGCCTAGTTTTGCTTGAATTTAATGTTGTAATGTGGCCAACACATTCACATTAGGTCTTGAACCCTCGTGAATCAATAAGAATTCTATGGTGTTTTACAAAGGTGTTGTGAAGTGTTGTAACCCACTTTCACACTTTTCTAGGACCCTTTCATTAAAATTCACTTAAATAGCCTCTTTTTACCCTTTAGCAAGCCTTATTTCAAAGTGTTGTAAGGTGTTTTAACAAACTCTCACACTTTCCTAGGCTTGTCATCAATACATTGACCATTTCTTATGTTAAAATAGCCCCTTAATGCACTTACATAAATAAAGGGTTTTCCCCTCATTTTCACCCCCTATGCTTTCAATCAACCAATCTTCTCAAGCAAACTAGGGTTTCAACATTCTAAGTCATCAAGCAAGCATTCAAGGAAAATTCTTCAACAATCATTGCAGCAACTCAAGATTTATCATCATGGCAAGTCTCTAACTCCATTGTTTCACAAACTATAGAAGCATCCTCTACCTTTGATCAAGAGGGCATCTTGTCGAGACTCCTCCAAGATCACTTGATATCCCTTCCACCCAAAACTTGAAAGAAATTCTATTATAAGAATTCCTTTTGTGCATATCACTGAGTCCACGCTCATTCTACTAATGAATGTAAGGCCTTGAGAAGTAAAATCAAACATCTCAAAGAGTTTGGTGCTCTCCCTTATGTGGGGGCACCTCATTCCTCTAATCGATACCGATTTTCACTCTACCTTGCATCTCATAAAATCCTTTCAGCTCACCCTTGTCTTGCACTAAGTGGGGGCAAGGGGTTAGTTAGCCTTGTCCCCGTATGTCACTTGCTGTTGCACTTATTTTAGTCTGACTTAGGATCTTGATCCTAGGGGCTTGCACAACCTCCTTCATCTTTGTTATCCTAGACCATCCGCATTGGTACAATTGGACTCTTCTCTTGAATGGATACTTTAGTGTTAGTTTGAAGCAAGTTCATCCTCTCACTAAAGTGGGGGCTAAATTTTTTTCAAAAAAAATGTATCATTGACATTTTTGCTCGTTTGGGTCTTTCTGTAATGCCTCGCTATGGAACCCAAAGAACGACACATAAAGTAACTAAATAATTGAACAATTTTTTTTTTAGAACATTCAATTACAACATGTGACAAAGTAAACATCTACACATGGTTCTCAAGGTTTCACGAAAACACTACGTAAACATACACTAGAAGAATATCACATCATAAAACCATATACATAAAACATACGAATATATCATATCACTGATGAATAATTCCATTTCATAATAATACAATGTTAAGTTACATGTTCAAGATACATCAAGCGAGATTGTGACAAATCTCAATACATCAAAATCATAATACAATAAAGTCTCATATAATCATCATGTATGAATAGAATATATAGATGACGATCATGCAGAACTGTCAATCTCATTCATGAGCACGCTCAATGTCCAACTCCATGAACAATGTGAAACCACGAACCTGTCAAGAACAATATTGTCTTGCACTGCATCACCTGCAATGGGACCCAATAGAGGATAGATCACATTCCTCCCAACCATGTGGTACTCGAAAGTCCACCCCCCGTGTTAGGAGATAATAAAATGTCCACAAGTCAAACAAACATACAAGAAGACAAAACATAACATCATATGGCTGACAATCACATAACGACATAACGATATCTAAACCATATGACTACAACAAGCTACTAGAGGCAACATTAAGGAAAACGATAACTCTACACAAGAGACCACATGAAATGTATAAGGATAAGAGTCTCATCACACAGTTCTTTTAGGTTACCCTGGCGAATCTTCCTAGATTACCGACCCTCGTCTTGAGTTACCCTGGCAATATCTACCAATTCTCAGCCCCTAAACAAACTCATGTGGAATCAAATTACTTTTCGAGAGGACAAAGTAAACGACTATGCCATTCTAGGCCTTCTCAACCTACCCTTAATCTATGCAAGCACTAAGGTATTAGGCGAGGCAAAACAATTATCTATGTTATATAGTGAACACTATCCAACCCCTAGTACATACAATTAAGGTTTTCATTGAATTAACTACTTTTGATAGGTTACCCTGGTAACCTCTTAGGGTTCTGGCCCATAACGAAAGCCACTCTTCCTACATACAAAACATAACTTACTGACATCAACATAGGATAGCCATCATGCACAAAAATCAAAACCATGAATATACACATCATAAACATGAGGATACCATATAACTCCCAAATATCTCCAATGAGATAACAAATCATGCATGGCTAAGTCCAAAATCAAGTGATACAAAGAATGAAAATAAGCAAGCATTACACACTTTACAATGCACATTACAACCCTAGCCTTTGGAAGAAAATTTAAAAGCCCCATAACATATAAGTACACTCTTCTAATTATTACAAAATAATCTTGACCAACGTAACATCCATCAAATCTTATTGATCTAAAAGATCATAAAAGATAGCACATAGACATAATTTAAGTGTCTTAAAGATTTTGTTTTATTTAAACAAATAAAATAAACATTCTTTATTAAGAACATTATAAATGCACTACATTCAATAATCCATCATATTACCAAAATAACCAACAATACTAATTCATATATAAGAAGGTAAATCTATTTATAAACAATACATATGTAATTGTATTTACTTTAAACATTGATTTGAACAACACTACTCTTTAAGAAAATAAATCACAAACCTATTTATATATATATATACCTATATATATATATAGATTGATACTCAAGTGCCTATCAAACAAGAAAGGTTATAATTTAAAATGATTCAAAAAGAAGCTTATCCCAGAATATATATTTAATAATACTCTGAAAGGGATAATAATACACATCTGAATCTAATCTTTAGCTCCATTGACCATAGATAATAAGAAGAGTCTAATTATAGTTCAGAAATTTCAAATCAGCCAACACACATGCATTCAGTAATTAATAAAAGTTACCATGACATTCGTTGAAAGATTCGAAATAGAGAAGGATACTGGAGAACCACGGAAGAGATCTATACATGAAAAACCCCGATTACCATGTGCCGATGAAAGTATAAGCATTTGCATGGAGAGAGATAAGCGAATAACATTCAAAATGGATCTTATGTAAATACACACAATGACTGGTATAAGTTTCAATCTATGATTGAGGTAATCATTTGAGAATCCGACATCTCAAGACAACCAATCGATTTGATATTAGCCGATATAAAAGAATGAACATGCGCTGATCATGCAAATAAGAATTTGCAGCAGACAATATACAGATATACGAATGAGGAGATAACAAAAGATCAGGTAAACATCAAACATCATAGAGAAACAACGAAGGAAACAATACCAAGCTTGCTTGATCTAGACGGAAGGGAAACGACCTAGTACAGGCTGCGCGTGGGCCTATAAGGAGATAGGTTGAGTATCCACATAACCGGAAACAAAATTTCATAAAGGCTAAAGCTCAAGAAATGGCTACAAAAAGGGAATTCTTCGAACAACCAGAGAAACATAAATTAAATAGAAATACAATAAAGGAGAGAGCTATATGTAATACAAAGAAAAATTGTTGAGAACAGGACGGTGGTAAGATGATAGGGAAATTTCCTTTAGAATTCAACGATTCATGCATACTAACCATACAATACAAATGATTAAATCCTTCACATAATCTGTAGCAAAGAAAGAGTCTGAAAAGGCATAAAGAACTACACTAGTAACAAACCCACTTACGCTGCATAAACTATGTTTCCCTCAAACGAATTTCAACTGTCAAATTTGAGACTCTATAAAGGCTGATTTAAGCATGAGTAAAATTCAACAAACTAAAGAATCTAATCTGTGCAGGAGAAATCCTTCGATGAATCTATGTTTCCAATTTAATTACAGCTAGGTTTTGAATATAGTTTTCATTTTTTCTACAAGTTTTCTTCATTATAATCCAAAACTAAACAATAACGATTTCGTTTTTTGTTGTTTGTGCAGGTTATTCAACATACAAGTTCAACATAAAGAAAATCAAATACTAGAAACAATGTTTAAAAGTTTCAAATTCAAAACAATAACCAAGAAAAAAACTTGGAATGCTTCCTCAAATTCCGACGAAGAATGGAGTAAAACATGGAAAAATTGAATCTGGAAACCTTCAGTCACATGCATGCCTTCACATTCACTATCTCAAAATATTTCCACCCAAAAAAACACACAAAGAAAACGAAAAGATTTTTCCCAAAAAAAAATACTGCCGTGAAAACAACTTTTCAAAAAAACCCAATTGCCATGCACAAATTGTATAACCTTGCATTTTTAATTAATTTTCAATTGAATTACAATCACAAAGCTTAACTAATAGTCTGCATGTGAACGGAATTGATCAATCAAATCAAATTAAACAATAACTCAAGATGACACTTCCTCATTTCGAATCACGTTTTTAGATATTTTGCATAAACTGTTGAAAACAACTTTGTAAAAATATCTATTTTTAAAACATTTAAGTTTGCACAATCAATCAACAATTTACATTTAATTAATATTCTATTTTAATAATTTTAATCAATTAAATATTTTAAATATTTAATCAAACTTTAATTATAAAGTAATCTAACATAATTATTTTAATCTAAACATTACAATTACATTACATTACAATAAAATCAAATACTTATAAATAAACCATTTAACTAATTAAGCAAATCAATTTCCAAACAAGACGAGCACACAAACGACATGACGGAATGAACGGCAAACAACAATGGGTAAAAAAAGGGTACTCGTTCTATGAAAGAACGACGGCTAAAGAAAGAGGAGGACCTGACACTATCTCTGAAACAACATGTTTCCATTAGGTCATGGCACACTCAGACCTGAAAAAGTAGGTGGAGTTGATGCTTGTACCTACAAACTATATAAAACAACACTGTCAAACATATCCACATATATCGGAAATCACACCGTGAAGGAGAGTTGTAGCGTAGCAGGGTACTCACGAGTGAGTAATGCTACATTGTCTCCTTCACCAAGACTACCATGCAAATAATACATCATAAACAACATCAGATATAACATCATAACTCATTAAATCTCAGACACAACATGAAACCATAACACACTCAATGTCTATCTTAATGTCACCACATGAACATAACTAGATGCTCAGAATGTCTAATGTATCATCAACAGAGTATAGCAACTAACATAGTATTTGTGTTGTAAGTGAAATAAAGTAATATAGTATCCAAAACATCTAAACGACTAGAAAATGAACATAAGCAAACTGAAACGAATAGTAGCAATTGGAGGGACACTACATACTCCCCCCTAGGATAAGGCTTACTCCTAGAAGCCTGCAAACAAATAGCTCTCTCATGCATGTCACATCCTCCTAGGTAGCTGATGCCTCATCACTAGGATCCCACTGGACCCTTACGTGATCAATGTATCGACCCTTGAGGGAACGCCTCCTACACTAAAGAATGCCCATGGGCTCTAAATCCAGCTACCCATCCTCTACCTGTAATGCATTCCAATCGAGCACATGTGAGATATCAGGATGATAAAGCCTAAGAACAAATACATGGAATACATCATGAATGCATAACAAACTGGGTAGTAAAGCAGGACGGTATGCTATAGGACCAATCCTCTCCAGAATCTCAAACGGTCCAATGAAACGAGGCGTGAGCTTAGAGCCTTTTCCATAACGAATCAGACTCTTCCACGGACGCACCCAAAGAAATACCCTATCTCCAACTGAAAACTGACGATCCACTCTATGAGCATTGGCATACTTGTTTTTCCTGTCCTGCGCTACCACCAAATTCTCTTTGATATGATCAACCTGCTACTCTATATCCAAAAGAATATTAGGTCCAAGTAGAACTCTATCCTCAAGCCTATCCCAACTCAACGGAGTCCGACAAGGATGTCCATACAATGCCTGAAAATGAGGCATACCTATAGAACTATGATACCCATTATTATAGGCGAACTCCACTAAGTAGAGATAATCTTCCCAATGTGTCTGCTGATCCATAACATACATCCTAGGCATATCCTCAAGAATTTGATTTACCCTCTCGGTTTATCCATTGGTCTCTAGGTGATAAGTTGAATTGAGTACCTAAGGAATGTTGCAAGGATGTCCATAATGCTAATGTAAACACATGATCTCTATCTGAAATGATTCTACATAGAATTCTGTGCAAATGAACAATATCCTCCATGAAGATCTTTTCCACAAATGAGGCATTATAGGATGAACGAACCAGAGAAAAATGTGCTACCTTAGTCAACTGTAACGATTATAGCATCATGTTGACGAGATGACATAGGCAACCCAATGATGAAGTCTACCGATATGATATCCCACTTCCATTCAGGAACAAGATGTGGTTGTAACAGTCCTACGGGATGTTGGTGCTTGGCCTTAACTCTCTGGCATTCAAGACATCTCGAAACAAAATTAGTGATGTCACGCTTCATTCTTGGCCAAAAGTACAATTATCAAAGATCCGCATCCATCATCTTAACACCAGGATGAGCTGAATAAGGTGCTCAATGTACCTCTGACATAATCAAAGTGTGAAGACTGTTTGTAAGTGGCATGTAGATATGAACCATATGTCACAACAAACCATCTGAATCAAGCGTATATCTTGTGAATGTACCCTCTAAGGGTCTATCTGATCCTAATTCCGTCTTCACCTCCTGATACAGTTTGTCTGTAGGAAGTGATGCTAGAATCTGACTTCTCAAATCAAATCCAAGAGTCACGGTAGAAAGTTCATGCCTTCGTCAACTAAGAGTGTCAACCACTATGTTTTACTTCCCCTGGATAAATTTCACCTCAAAATTATACTCGCATAAGAACTCCATCCACCATCTCTGCCTAGCATTCAAATTAGGCTGCGTGAAAATGTATTGCAAACTATGGTGATCATTGTGAAGTTCAAAACAGTGACCCAACAAGAAATGCCTCCACTGAATCAGAGCATGAACAACTGTAGCAAGCTCCAAATCATGGGTAGGATAGTTCAGTTCGTGATCCTTGAGTTTGTGAGACTCATACAAGATCACACAACCTTCTTGCATCATAACGACTCCTAATCCCTCCAAAGACACATCAATGCAAACAAAAAAGTCCTTAGTAGGATCAGGAACAACTAAGATAGGTGCACTCGTCAACTTTTCCTTGAGTGTCTAAAAAGCCGACTAACACTGATCTGACTAGATAAATTTCTCCGCTTTCCTTTGAAGAGAAGTAATAGGATGAGAAATCCTAGAAAACCCTTGAACAAACCATCTGTAATACTCGGAAAGACCCATAAAACTATGAACCTCAGGGACATTGGTAGGCACGGGCAAATCAATGATGGCTTGGATCTTTGAAGGATCCACTGCAATACCCTCTCCAGAGATAACATGACCAAGTTATTTCACCTTAGTCTAGAAGAACTCACACTTCAACAAATTCATGAACAACTAATTCTCTCTCAAGCACTGAAAAACCTGTCTCATATGCTCTTCATGCTCCTTCATATATCTCAAATAGATCAAAATATCATCGAGAAACATGAGAACAATATGATAAAGGTATGTGCAAAAGACACTGTTCATCAAACTCATGAAAATAGATGGTGCATTTGTTAACTCGAACGGTACCACTGTGAACTCATAGTGTCCATAACGAGTTCAAAATGTTCTTTTATGAATGTCCGCTTCTGAAATGTGCAACTGATGGTAACCCGATTTCAGATCAATTTTAGAAACCACATTAGCTCCCTTGATCTGATCAAAGAGATCATCGATTCTAGGAAAAGGATATTGATTATTTACCATTACCTTGTTCAATTGACGATAATCGATGCAAAATCTAAGAGATCCATCTTTCTTCTTCACGAAGATGATAGGTGCTCCCCAAGGAGAAACACTCAGACAAATAAAACCCTTAACCATAATTTCCTCCAACTGCAAACAAAGCTCTTCTAGTTCTTGTGTGGTCATTCTGTATGGAGCTCAAGATATAGGCTCTGCTCTAGGAACCAGATCAATTCTTAAATCTATGTCATGTTTTCATGGTATACCAGGAATATCACTAGGAAATACATCTACGAATTCCCCAAGAATAGGGTAATCTTCAAGAGATACCTCTCGACTCTCCCCTGCCTCCAAGTCATTAACTGTTGCTCCAAATAGTTGACAACCCTAACGCATGCATCTCTTTAATTGCATAGCAGATATAATCCGCAAGGAGATGGGTCTTTGCACACCAACTATTTCAACTTCTGCACCAAAATCATCTAAGCAATGTACTACCTTATGTCAACAATCAATCACTACACTATGGGATTCCAACTAGTCCATACCCAAAACAATGTCATAAGAACCAAGAGGTGTAACACAAAGATCTATTGAGGTAGATAGCGATCCAATCCTTAGTCCACAATTGCGAACAAGGGATTCTACTACTACCTTCACCCCAGAAGACAATTCAACCTGCCACCTAACGCCTTGCTTTACTACCACGAGTCCACATCACTCAACAATAGATGGAGAAATAAATGAATCAGAAGCTCCAAAATAGAAAAGGATAGAAACATTAATACCCTATAACTGACCTGAAGCCTCAACCATAGTATTCTGATGATCTGCTTGATGATTATCTACCATAGCAAAAACTCTGTGAGAATGGCCTGCATCTCCAACTGTCGGCTACTGACCAAACCTTGAAGTACCTCTCATAGGACATTGCCTCACAATGTGACCCTGCTCACCACATGAAAATAAACCAGTGCCTCTGCCACCTGAAGGTGCATTCAACTGCTGGAAACTATCTCTGATAATCGTAGATTGTGCACTCTATGCTGACTGATCCTGACGATTGCGATTATTACACCACCAATTACGGTTCTTCCCAGACTGTGAACCGTTACCCGAATAAATTTGAGAACTCTTATTCTTCGGTGGGTAACACTGTTGCTGCTACTGACCACCCTTAGCGGGTGCCTATTGGTTATGAGAGGAACCTCCTATCTGAGTCGGACCACCACGTGGACCAAAAATTGTAGTAGGTGCACTACCCATCTGAACGCCTGTATGTCCACTCAAAGCCATAGAAAGATTCTCCTCCATAATTCATGCCTTCTCCACGGCTACCTCCATCATCTTCGGCTCGAAGAATCAGAATCCTCCGCTGATACAGGTGTTCAAGCCCCTGATGAAGTGTTGTACCAACATAGCCTCATCGTCCACAATTCCAGTATATTGTTTGAGCTCGTAGAACCTATGCTCAAACTGCTCAACTAACATAGCCATCTGATGCAGATCATGGAACTTGTTTGCCCGATGCTGTCTCCAATGTTCTAATAGAAAATGCATTCTGAATTTCTCCAAGAACATATCCCATGATACTAAACCAATCTCGAAGGGAAGCTTCTGCTCCTCCAATCGCCAACATGTAGAGGCAAAGCCTCTAAGATGCATAATGGTGCATCTAGCTCTAGTGTTGCTACCATAAGGATGCATATCAAAACATTGCCCCAAGTCCAATAGCCAAGTTTTTTCTTCTAGACCACCAATAGTACCTTCAAATGTGGGAGGGTGTGCCCTTAATAAATCTCTCATATGCCCTGCAGCAATGACATCTTGATCCATAGTCTCAACAAATCTCCTAGGTGACCTATCTCATTCTCTATCCACTTCCTGTTTAGCCTCCCATCTAGGACCAAGACGAGCAAGAACCTGCTCAAGCAAGGGATGCAACAGAGCTCCCTCTGATTCTAGCTAAATTGGATTCAGTTCCTCATCCACCTGATTAAACTGAGGATCTTGCTGCTCTACATGCTCACTCTCATGAGAACTCTGAGGAGGAGTATCCTGGTGATTAGTCATATGGCCACCACCTCGGCCTTGACCACGACCCCTACCTCAATGTCTAAGCATTGTCCTACACAAAACCAAAGATGAGTCTCAGATTCAAGAAACAAAAGACAACATGAAAACACACTCTATAGATTCTAACATCTAGGACAACCTAATGGGCTCACAAGAACCAAAGTACCCAGTGTTAGAGCCCTTGCTCTGATACCAAGTTGTAATTCCCCGCCATGGAACCCAGAGAACGACACATAAAATAACTAAATAACCAAACATTTTTTTTTTAAATATTCAATTACAACATGTGACAAAGTAAACATCTACACATGGTTTTTAGGGTTCCATGAAAATGCTACGTAAACATACACTTGAAGAATATCACATCATAAAACCATATACATAAAACATACGAATATATCATATCACTGATGAATAATTCCATTTCATAATCATACAATATTAAGTTACATGTTCAAGATACATGAAGCGAGATTATGACAAATCTCGATACATCAAAATCATAATACAATAAAGTCTCATATAATCATCATGTATGAATACAATATAGATGATGATCATGCACAACTGTCAATTTCATTCACAAGCACACTTAGCATCCAACTCCATGAACAATGTGAAACCAAGAACTTGTCAAGAACAATATCGTCTCGCGCTGCATCACCTACAAGGGAACCCAATGGATGATAGAGCATGTTCCTCCCAACCATGTGGTACTCGAAATTCCACTCCCCGTGCTAGGAGATAATATCAGGTCCACAAGTCAAACAAACATACAAGAAGACATAACATAACATCACATGGCGGCTGACAATCACATAACAATATCTAAACCATATGAATACAACTGGCTCCCAAAGGAAACATCAAGGCAAACGATAACTCTACACAAGAGACCACATGAAATGTATAAGGATAAGAGCGTCATCACACAATTGTTTTAGGTTACCCTAGTGAATCTTCCTAGATTATCGACCCTCGTCCTGAGTTACCTTGGCAATCTCTACCGATTCTTGACCCCTAAACGAACTCATGTGGAATCGAATTAATTTTTGAGAGGACAAAGTAAATGACTATGCCATTCCAGGCCATCTCAACCTACCCTTAATGTATGCAAGCACTAAGGTGTTAGGTGAGGAAAAACAATTATCTGTGTTATATAGTGAACACTATGCAACCCCTAGTACATTAAATTAAGGTTTTCATTGAATTAACTACTTTCGATAGGTTACCCTGGTAACCTCTTAGGGTTCTGGCCCCTAACAAAAGCCACTCTTCCTACATACAAAACATAACTTACTGATGTTACATCCCAAATTGTGAGGTTACTATTCACTAGTACTAGATAGGGTAAAAATGAATGTAATATGAAATCTGGAGATGCTTGTGCCTTGTTATCAATATATATGTTATCTCATTTGACGTTGTTTCATTTGATGTTATCTCAATTGATGTTATTCATGGTGAAATATTGCATCTATGTGAATAGATGGTTATTGAAGTATTATTATTCTAAATTTAAAGATGTTTATATATATATATATATGTTGCTTAATTTTTGTGAACAAAGGGCTGATAAGGTATATGCTAGTGGTTGCAGGAAAATGTTCATTCTCCAGGGGGAGGGGAAGTATCACTCGAGAGAGGAGCTTGGTCGGTTAATCGATAATGTGAACTATCTGAGCACACACACACACATCTCTGTAGATTGAGTAAACTTAGTTATGTTGGTTCTAGATAAGTCATCCGCAACTCGTATATTGGCATTAGGTGTCGTGTCTACTTCTTTACGCCTTATGAGTGATGTTTATCTATTTATCAGTCTTGTGGTATTACAATCATTATGATGGTAACGTGATGGATGTAAGTAATCAGAAGTCAACATATATACATGTGTATAGTATATACACATATCCATAGGTACATACATATCGATACAAGCGTAAGCTGGCTAATGGATATGCCATATAGATGCATCAATATGGTATACATACATATACGAGCACATAGAGGAATATATATGGACATATAAACATGTATATATGTACACAAATTATTATATGTGGATATTAATAATATTATATTATCATTGCATGACAATTTTACATATACAAATATATGTATATATCTACATATCGGATATGCTGACTGGCTTACAATATGCTTATAATGGAATATATATATATATATATATATGTGTGTGTGTGTGTGTGTGTGTAAATATATATTAATATTATATATATATATATATTATAGTAAAGTAATACACACACACACACATATATATATATTGTTTGAAGCAATTTAACTAAATAAATATATGTATATTATTTATTATATTAAATATATATATATATATATAATATAATATATATTTTTAATATTAAACTATCATAGTTGGAAATTGAATTATTTCCCTTAAATGATTCAATATATATATATTCATTTAAAATTTAATGAAAAACAATCTTTGATTTAACTATCATCTCACATTTGAAAAATCGATTTTTTTTTTAAATGTTGATACCAGCATAAGAAATTGACTTGTTTCTTATTTTATCATGGGAAATCGGGTTCATACTAAACCCAGCCGAATATTTAAATTGACAACCATGGGAAAATCGAATGTAATAAAGTTATGTAAAATACATCATTCTTTATAAAATTAAATTAAAATATTTGATATTTCAAACTATTGTGAACCTTGCCGTAAATATGAAATATTCAGCTAGGAAAGAAACACACGCCTGTAGAAGTGCACGACCATGACCAAGTCTCAGGAATTTGGGATGCAACTCGTATTGTGTCGACTATAGCCTAGAAGTAGGGTATGTGGTGTGCAAACAAAGAGGGAATTTTTCTCTGTGATTATCAAAATTTTCCTTTACTTGTTGAATAGCATCATCTCCTGTAGGTGTTAATTCTTCCTTATTCAACATGTGCAAGTTTGAATTGTTCTTTATTTGCTGTCAAAGTATGGAGGTCGACTCACCTCTGGGAAGCTGAATAAGGAGTTAGAAAACTGCCATATTTCATGTTGAAACATTCAAAATACAGTTCTGTCATTCTACATGCCTGCAAAAGTGGAAGTCGATGGGTTTCTGGCTCTATAAATAGCTGCCATTCTTCTTGATTATTTACTATTCATTCATCATCATCATTATTCATCTTCATTTCTCACTTAAGAATTCATTTCTATCTCTGCTGCCATTACTCTGTTTTCTGAGTTTATCATTGTGGAAACCATTTCTGAGTTTAGCATTGTGGAAGCAATTTCTGAGTTGAGTTTAATATTCTGAGAGCACTTTCTAAGTTAATTACTTGAGACTGAGAGTTATTTCCTGTATGTGAATACTGAGATTCATTGAGCAATTCAATTGTTGTATTCTTCATATTTGAGAGGGTAGATTCTACCCAAGGAATCTGTCATTTACTTCAGAGAATGTCTGAGAGGAAAGTGGGGAGATCAACATTCATTGAAGAGCTGGAATAAGGTCTAGAATAGAAGCTCTTCCATCTTGTTTGGGAAAAGCGTAATCAGGCATGAGATATTCTTCTACTACTTGTTCTAATTATTCATTTAACACTTCATGATTGATATTATCTGTCTATGAATATGAAAAGAGTTATTTCTTGAATGTTTTCTGTTGCCTGTGCATAGATAGGGAATTGCCTTATAAACTATACTTCTATTGTGTATAGAAAGTGAGTTGTTCTATGAACTATATATCTATTTTCCCCTAGGAAGATAAATATTTAAGGGATTAAAGATGCATACTTGTTGTGTTTGCATTAACTATATGATCTCCATATAAGGAGAGTATTGTTTGTAACAATAGCTATATACTAGGACTGAGATGAGGACATGAGTCAAGTAAATTCTACTAGCTTAAGTTATTAGGTTAATTGAGATAAGCTAGAGTTACTCCTAGGATAAATATTTCCAGTATAGGAGGGATTATGTGAATTACTTGATTATGCTGATTCATTTCTAGTAGATTAGTATGTTGTAGGAATTTTGGAATACAAATTATCCAGTGAAGGACAAAACCTATGCGTAGTGTAAGATAGCCCTAAGTCAAATCGGTCCTGACTAGCACTGCATATGATAGATGACTTCATTCGAAGTATTGAATGATAACTCTTTGATCAAATTAGTGAAAAGTACGACATCCACTTAGACCGTGTGATGCTTGAGACTACATTGTCAGTTCATTGTGATCCTTGTACTAGTTTGATATTGTGAAATAGCAAGGTTTTAGTTGTGTAGGACACAACACTATGCTCAGTTGGTTTACAGTATCAGTTACCCAACCAATCTCTTCGTCAAAGGGAGGGCCATCTATTGAATAATTGATGTATGGGGGATTGCATTATAAGTCTGTGGTTGGCAGAAAAGTGCCAGAGTGATGCTTCTCCTCCTTTGAAGGCTACTGGCGCACCAAGATTTGAAAGGATGGATTCCTGGACCTTCTTACTACTATTTGTTGTAAAGCTCATTGGAGCTATGATAGTTAAGGTATGTTCTCTCGTTACTTGTACTTGTGAAGTTATTGTAATGAAATGGAATCTTTATTGTAATTTTAATATGATATCATGTTCATATATTATCAATAAAGGAAAGAAAAATTATATTGCAATGACTTGTTAGCACGTTTACTTACTCCTTTCATGTAAATTTGGAAATTTTTATTTTATCGAAGGGTCAGGTCATTACAACTTACATCAACATAGGATAGCCATCATGCACAAAAAGAAAAACCACAAATATACACATCATAAACATGACAATACCATATAACTCCCTAATATCTCCAATGCAATAACAAATCGTGCATGGCTAAGTCCAAAATCAAGTCATACAAAGAATGACAATAATCATTACACACTTTACAATGCACAGTACAACCCTAGCCTCTAGAAGACAATTTAGAAACCCCATAACATATAAGTAAACTCTTCTAATTATTACAAAATAATCTTGACCAATGTAACATCCATCAAATCTTATTTCAATCTAAAAGATCATAAAAGATAACACATAGACATAATTTAAGTGTCTTAAAGATTTTGTTTGATTTAAACAAATAAAATAAACAGTCTTTATTAAGAACATTATAAATGCATTACACTCAATAATCCATCATATTACCAAATTAACCAATAATAATAATTCATATATAAGAAGGTAAATCTATTTATAAACATACACACAGCCGAATGTAATCTTTAGTTCCATCGACCATACATAATAAGCAAAGTCTAATTATAGTTCAAAAATATCGAATCGACCAACACACATGCATTCAGTAATTAATAAAAGTTACCATGACATGCATTGAAAGATGCGAAATAGAGAAGGATACTAGAGAACCATAGAAGAGATCTATACATGTAAAACCCCGATTACCATGCGCTGATGAAAGTATAAGCATTTGCATGGAGAGAGATTAGCGAATAACATTCAAACTGGCTCTTATGTAAATACACACAATGACTGGTATAAGTTTCAATCTATGGTTGAGGTAATCATTTGAGAATCGAACATCTCAAGACAACCAATCGATTTGATAGCAACCAATATAAAAGAATGAACATGTGTTGATCATGCAAATAAAAATTTGTAGTAGACAACATACAGGTATACGAATGAGGAGATAACAAAAGATCAAGTAAACATAAGACATCGTAGAGAAACAACGAAGGCAAAAATACCAAGCTTTCTTGATCTAGACAGAGGGGAAACAAACTAGTACAAACTGCACGTGGGCCTATAAGGAGATAGGCTGAGTATCCACATAACCAAAAACAAGATTTCATAAAGGCTAAAGCTCAAGAAATGACTGCAAAAAGGGAATTCTTCGAACAACCAAAGAAACATAAGTTAAATAGAAATACAATAAAGGAGAGAGCTATATGTAATACAAAGAAAAAGTGTTGAGAATAGGGCAGTGGTAAGATGATAGGGAAATTTCCTTTAGAATTCAAAGATTCATGCATACTAACCATACGGTACAAATGATTAAATCCTTCACATAATCTGTAGAAAAGAAAGAGTGAGAAAAGACATAAAGAACTACACAGGTAAAAAAACCTATTTCCGCTGCATAAACTATGTTTCCCTCAAACAAATTTCAACTATCAAATTTGAGACTCTATAAAGGCTGATTTAAGCATGAGTAAAATTCAACAAACTGAAGAAACTAATCTATGCAGGAGAAATCCTTCGATGAATCTATGTTTTTGATTTAATTACAGCTAGGTTTTCAATATAGTTTTCATTTTTCCTACAAGTTTTCTTCATTATAATCCAAAACTAAACAATAACAATTTTGTTCTCCATTGTTTGTGCAGGTTATTCAACATACAAGTTCAACATTAAGAAAATAAAATACTAGAAAAAGTTTTAAATTCAAAACAATAACCAAGAAGGAAACTTGGAATGCTTCCTCAAATTCTGACGAAGAATGGAGTAAAACATAGAAAAACTTAATCTAGAAACCTTTCGTCACATGCACGCCTTCAGATTCACTATCTCAAAATCTTTCGACCCAAAAAAACACATAGAGAAAATGAAAATCTTTTTCCCAAAAAAAATACTGTCGTGAAAACATCTTTTCAGAAAAACTCAATTGTCGTGCACAAATTGCATAACCTTGCCTTTTTAATTAATTTTCAATTAAATTACAATCACAAAGCTTAACTGACAATTTGCATGCGAACGAAATTGATCAAGCAGATCAAATTAAACAATAAATCAAGATGACACTTCCTCATTTCGAATCATGTTTTCAGATATTTTGCATAAACTGTTGAAAACAACTCTTTAAAAATATATATTTTTGAAACATTTAAGTTTGCACAATCAATCAACAATTTACAGTTAATTAATATTTTATTTTAATAATTTTAATTAATTAAATCTTTAAATATTTAATCAAACTTTAATTATAAAGCAATCTAACATAATTATTTTAATCTAACATTGCAATTACATTACAATAAAATCAAATACTTATAAATAAACCATTTAACTAATTAAGCAAATCAATTTCCAAACAGGACGAGCACACAAACGATATGACAGAACGAATGACAAACAACAATGGGTAACAAATGGGTACTCATTCTATAAAAGAATGATGGCTAAAGAAAGAGGACCTGACACTATGTCCAAAACAACATGTTTCCATTAGGTCATGACACGCTCAAACATGACAAAGTAGGTGGAGTCGATGCTTGTCCCTGCAAACAACATAAAACAACACTATCAAACATATCCACATATATCGACAATCACACCGTGAAGGAGAGTCGTAGCGTAGCAGGGTACTCATGTAATACCCTTCCGTTTTGATTCTTGTTTAAGTTGCTTTATGCTATGTTTGGTTGTAATTACTTTGATACTAGATACATTTTTGTTATAATGTTTTGATTGCTACTATTGAGCGACAACATTATTGTGGGATGTAGTTATCTGATTATTGTTTCACATGTATTATGGATTAATGATGTTGTAGAGTTAACATGAGATGTTATTATGAGATTATTGGAATTATGATGGAAGTGTCATTTTCGATGAATGTATTGGTGAAGAGGACGGTTTCACATCACTCGTTTGTGAGCGCTCTATTATATGTGTATTATATGCTGGATATATTGTATGATGTTGTTTACTTGGTTGCAAGATTGCAGGTACATGACATCGACTCCACCTGGTTTCACAGGTTTGAGCGTGTCGATCCAACGGTTAAGTTGAACGGGAGATAGTAGCTAGGTAACATGTGTCAAGTCTATACCCTAGCCTTAGTGTGTCGTCAGTTGTGTGTGTCGAGTCATTGTCTGTCTTGCTTTGATGTTATTTAATTCTGAAGCATTCTTGATTTGGAAATAGATATTTAGAATAATTGCATTTAAATCATGTTGATGGTTATTTAATTTAAATAATGCAATGTGGATAAAAATTTATATTTAAATTAATTAATTATATTTAATTTATTTAATTAATTAAATTTAATCCAAGGGGTTGAATTTAGTTATTAAATAATTAAATTAATTAATTAAACGTGATGCAAGAGAATGAAAGGAAATAAAAGAATTGAAATTAATTTTGGAATTTAATTTAGAAGTGTGAGAATTAAATTGGAAATTGTAATTAAATGTTTATTTGAGAAATTGGTTGCAACTTTGAAAATTAATTTATTATTTCAAATTACATTTTAAATTGAAAGTGGGTTTTCCAAAATTGAAATTAAAATTGAAATTAGAATTGAAATTGAAATTTGAAATTGAAATTGAAATATCTAATTTGCATGTAATGTGAATTAGGGTTGTAAATATTGAAATTGAAATTGAAATTGAAATATCTAATTTGCATGTAATGTGAATTAGGGTTGTATTAGGTATTTTTGATTTATAAGAATATATGTTTTAATTTTAGGGCAGGAAAGTTTTTTAGAAAAATACATTTTTACAGCAGGGAAGAAATTTTGAAAAATTTGCACAAGGGTTTGAAGAAAGTTTGATTGTAGAATTGATTGAAGGAAAGATTGTTTGCATTTGTTGGATTTTGGATTGGATTCTTTGGAGGATTGAAGAAAATTCAAGAAATCTTTGGAGGAGGCTTGCATCAGAAATTCATCTCTTCCTGTAGCTTCTTGTACCATGTTTTCCTCTTTGTGTTTTATTGTTCTTGATTGTTTTCTTTAAAATAGTAATGATTAAATATTTGTTTGTTAAATCTGTTTAGAAAACAAATTTGATATTAGAATAAAAGAATTAAATAAAGTTACAGCCTTTGCTTGTGAAAATTCTTGAGTGAAAATTGTGAAAACCTTAGTTGAATTTAAATTATTTGGAGAAATTGATTTTATTGTTATTGAAATCAAACATAGAGATTGAACAATGCATTTAGAATGATTTTAGAAAATAAAACCCTCTGTTTGTTATTAAAAATCGGATTTTAAAATCTGCAGTATAGTTATATTTTCATGGTAAAATGGTCTGGTTGCACCGCCTATAACTTTACTTTCACAAACTGGGTTTTCAGAAAATTTAAAGGGTTTTTTCATTTTGAAATTTTCTTACCTTTGTCGAAAAATCGTAAATACCCAGATCGTAGTTTTTGAGTTATGCTTGAAACATGAGACTGTTGTTAAATTATTTTCTCATGGCTGTTCTGAAAATAAAATAATAATAAATTGATATTTATAAATATTAATATTTTAGGTATTGTTATTATAATATTAAAATATTATTTAATAATATTTTATATTATAATTTATAATAATAAAGTATTATATTTATTTATATTATTTTAAATAAAATTTGTATATTAGATTAGTGGAATTAAAATTATAAACATATGGGAAAATTATTGTTATTTTAAAATGGCATGTTAAAGTTTAATTGAAGGAGTTAAATATTTGATTTAAAGAATGCATAATTTAAAATTGAATTGTGGAATTTAAATTCATATGTAAAAGGTACAATTATTAATTTGATTTAATTGAAAAAATATATTTATATTTTGGAATATTGATGATAAAGGATATTTTATTTTGAATTAATCAATTTGATATTCTGCAAAGGATAGAAGATATGTTAATGATTAAATATATTTAAATATATTAATTTATATTTAGTATTATATATAGTGAAGGTATATATCCATTTGAGAGAATAAATAATATTTTATCTTATTTTATTCTGTTGTTTGCAAATTGGGTATTATTAATGTTCTAAAAGAAATAATTAGTATGTGTAGAAAATGTATAGAAAAAGATATTTAAATATATTGAAGAATTATAGAAATATTTATATTTAAATGTTTGTTTTAATTAATGAGATTTAATTAGAAACAATATGAATGCATGGCCAAATAGACAAGCCAAAAGATATTTTTATACATTGATGAAATTGCATGTTTTTAAATGGATAGTTGATGAGACATAGACTCCGGATAGAAAATTGGAAAAGATTGTTTGCAATAGTGTTAGGTTGCATTAGAAGTAAATTTAGGAACTAACTATATTGAAAAAGGCAAATAGTTATTATGTTTTATTTAGTTCCATAGAGTAATCTAGTCATTGTGAATGGAATATTAATGGTGTCTATATAATATGGAGCATATATATATTCAGTGTAAAATTCATTATCGTATTTTATTTTAATGAGATGCATGCAATGTATTATTGAATAGAGATTTAAAAATGGATTGATTAGTGTATATGGAAAATGGTTAGAGAAACAATATGTTATTATATTCAAGTGATTGAATGTGTTAAATAGAAAATTGAATGAAATGTAAGATTTGGTTAGGAAATAGAAAGAGTTTACTTGCATGGATTTGTGTCGATTTAAAAGTAAATTAAGAAGTTGTTTTATTGATGAGGCAATCAATTATGTTATTTAATTAATTTCTATTTAGATTAATTGAATCATTGTGATTGGATTATGAAAGAGATATGGATTTAGTATATCCAAAAGTAGTATCCTCCTCATGATTATCTTAAAGGATTTAATTCTCTGTATTCAAAAAGGGAAGTAAGTTTAAGTGTTTTAGATTTTCAATAATGAAAAGGGAAATAGGGGTTATGATTATTTTAGATGATCTACTTATCATGTCTTTGACTTTGTCAACACTACCTATTGAATGAGTATGGATTTAGGAAATCCAAATATTAGATTTAATTAATGACTTGAATGTTTTGGTTGCTATGTCGTCAAGTTGCATGGTTGGTTTTGGGATTTAGTGTTAGTCCTAAATTATAAGTCTTCCAGAAGAACTTAGAGGATAAGGGTTGTTGAATCTTTATGCCATTCAGTTGTTTTCCCTCGGGTAGTGCATGGCGTCTTTTCAGTTTTACCCGATTTTCATGAACGGGGATGTTTGCACCTCCTTGGTTTAGGAGAAAATTATGGGATCCGTGTCTCCTTGTATGGAGTGACCTTGTTATGTGGTTTCATCTTGTTGCCTCCTGTGAAAAGAGTGGACTATGTGCTATTGCCTCCAAGATGTTTGGAGTGGGATCTTTTGTACCTCCTGTGAAAGGAGTGGACTATGTGTTTGTTGCCTCCGAGATGTATGAAGTGAGTTCTATTATTTATATTCTCCTTGTGTTGGAGTGAATTATGATGCCTAGTTGGTATGCACTTGTGGTTCCCTTGGTGGATTGTTTGGATGTGTGTTGTCGAATAGAAGAGTGGCTTCTGTTAGGCGCCAGAGCCCAAAGAGGTAAACTGGATAACCTTCAGGAGTGATTTAAACAAGTGATAATTAAAATAATGTACTTAGAAGATTAGGATTAACTTCACATTAATTAAGATAATTTAATCCTCACTCATAGACACAAGGGCTTGTTTAGACTTGGGATGAGTGAGAAGGCCTGGAATGGCAAGATCAACTATCTAGTTCTTACGAGAGGTAGTTGATTCTGCATGAGTGAGTATGAGTGCCGGAATTCGGTTGAAGCCACCAGGATTACTTGTGCCGGAGCCTATGAAGAATGCCCAGAGGAGATCTCATGACAAACCTTGCGATGGCACTCTATCTATGACAACTGTTGTTAATTATTTTATGTGTATGGTTATTTGAACATACTTGATCTACTTTATGTCTGGAAGCAATGTGACCTATGTCAGTGATGTTGGAGTTGTACTTGATTTTTACTTGATTTGTATTGTATTTGATTTGTACTTGTATTGTACTTGAGTTGTACTTGATTCGTACTTGTATGGTGAATGAGTTGTACTTGTTAATTCATTTAGTTGGTTATAATAATATGAGTCAGTTTGAGTCTGCCTTTAGTTAGGGGTAGTAGAATCTTTGTCCATGTTACTTTGTTACTATCTCCTAGCATGGGGGGTGGGCCTTTGGGTACCACATTGGTTGGGTGGAACATGCACCAAAACCGTTGGGTCCCCATCAATCTTTAATACTTGGTGGTGAGACATCCAGATGGATAGCTCGCGGTTCTTGTTGTATTATCTTGCATTGTAATATTTTAACTTGTATAAGTTATTTTATCCCTCTTATGTTTATGAGGTGGAATTTTGTAATTGTAATCTTTTGTACTATTGCCTCATTCTGTGAATGAGTGATGTATCTTTTGGATTAAGATAATGTTTATGAGATTGTATCTTGGTTGATTATCTTATTATGTTATGTGATATTCTTATGATGTATGATGGTTATTTCATAAAGTTCATAAGGCTATGGTTATATGTAATATGTATATGTGGGTTTATGTAATCCTAACCTTGTAGTCTTAGAGGTTGTTGTTAATTAGTAAGTGAATGTGTATGTTAAATGCACTTTATAAAAAAAAATTAGTTCACTTAAGATGTTAATTGCAACTTCCTTTAAGGTTACTTGGCGGGGCATTACAACTCACGAGTGAGTAATGCTACACTGCCTCCTTCACCAAGATTGACATGCAAATAATACATCATAAACAACATTAGATATAACATCATAACTTATTAAAGCTCAAACACAACATGAAACCATAACACACTCAATGTCTATCATAATGTCACCACATGAACATAACCAAATGATCAGAATGTCTAATGTATCATCAACAAAGTATAAAAACTAACATAGTATCTGTGCCATAACTGAAATAAAGTAATATAGTATCCAAAACTGCTAAACGACTAGCAAACGAATATAAGAAAACTAAAACGAACAGTAGCAACTGGAGGGACACTTCACTTTCTTGAGGATTTTGGCCTACTTTTACTTGGATTTAATGTTGTAATGTGGCCAACACATTCACATTAGGTCTTGAACTATTGTGAATCAATAAGAATTCTATGGTGTCTTACAAAGGTGTTGTGAAGTGTTGTAACCCACTTTCACACTTTTCTAGGACCCTTTCATTTAAATTCACTTAAAAATAACCTTTTTTTACCCTTTATCAAGCCTTATTTTAAAGTGTTGTAAGGTGTTGTAACAAATTCTCACACTTTCCTAGGCTTGTCATCAATAAATTGACCCTTTCTTATGTTAAAATGGCCCCTCAATGCATTTACAAGTCATACTTAAGTGTGTTTCGAAGAACAATCCCGTTAAACAACATTAATCACACTTTAATTCCCGACAATTGGCAAAAGTGCCCTGGTGGGACCAAGTCGACACCTTGGGCCACTTAGTCCCATCTGGCTTAAAAATCAAAATTATTTTGATATTTTGGTGGGATATTGTTCTCTAAACCCTAAGGTCGGTCTGTGATGAGGTATTTTCAGGGAATTATGGAAAATCATGTATAAATAAAGGGTTTTTTCCTCATTTTCACCCCCTATGCATTCAATCAACCAATCTTCTCAATCACTCATTCATCATTCTTAACAAGCAAACTAGCGTTTCAACATTCTAGGTCATCAAGCAAGCATTCAAGGGCAGATTATTCAACAATCATTGCATCAACTCAAGATCTATCATCATGGAAAGTCTCTAACTCCATTGTTTAATGCTTCATTACATTATTCCTTCATTTTGGTTTAACTACCTAAAAGGGGTTTGACTAAGGCAAACCCCCATGCCCTAACATTCAACATCTCTCTTTCTCTCCTTGTGTGTTTGAAGATTTAGGTATCTTGAAGGCTTTTAAATCATTGAAGACAATGTTGAAAAGTTGTTGAAGACATCTCCTTGTTAGCTAGGGAAAATTATCTACAAAAAGTCTCTTACAGTGTCAAAAACTAGAGTTTCAGAACCAGATACTTGGAGGAGCAGAAAGTGCAGACCGAGGGCTTCTGTTTCCACTTTCAGACTTTCAAAAAATCCAAAGTGGACTAAGTCACCATTAGTGGTGACTTAGTCCCACTACACATGTTTTTCAGAGTTTTTTGTAGATTTAGATACCCGAAATGGGCTTTGGTGCAGTTTTTCAGATCTGGGACTAAGTCGCCCAGCTTGGCGGAAGTGTCCCAGTAAGCCAAATTTTTAGCATCAACAACATTTCCAACCTTCATACCAATCCTCAACATATTTCTAGGTGCATGCTTTCTATTTTACTTCTTTGCTATGTTTTATTTGCATTTCTAATCATCTTTTTAGGTTTTTTTGCATATCATAATGTGTTTTCAAACATAGTCCATTTTCTAGGTTTTGCATTAGTATTCAATCACTTTTATTAGTTCTTTGCATCTAGGGCACTTCATTTAGGTACATTTCAATCATATTTTCCTTAATCTTGAATGAACCTCCAAGTTTTGGTGGGAAATCTCTCTCCTTTTAAGTGAAAAACCCTAGAAGTGTAAAAGAGTATCTTTTCCCCTAAAATTTGTGGTTCAATAAGAAAAATTATAATACTTGATCTACAATATATAGCCATAAAAATATCTAAAGCCACCTTCAATTAAGTTGGTAGTTTCCTTAAAATTAAATTGCTTTATGACCAAATTTTTACTTCACTTAAATAATAATTGTTTACTTTCGATAGAGTTAATATTCTTATTTCTTCCTTATCGAACGAAACTCTATAGCTAAATTTCTTTAATATTTAACTTTTAATTATATTTAAGTAATTAATAATAATGTTCTCTAAATTAATTAATTAAAACTAAAAGTTAATAGAAACTATTTTTTTAACACTACATGAAAGGACACCATTTAAAATTATAATATAGAAAAGAAAAAAGTTGGTGTGGAACATGAATTACTAAGTTTATACATATGAAGAGAGTAGGGATAGGTTTTGGATAGATCCTCTTTTAATTAATGAAGGGTAAATTTTAATAAAAGTCCCACTCAAATAGTAATTACAAGAAGATAAGGTTGTTTTACTAATTTAAATGATATATCCTTTTAAGTTATAACTTTGATTTGATGGACCTAGTCCATAGCCCCCACCAAGGTCTAATTTGACATTAGATTAGATTCAATCTAAGCAAATTATAATTATTAAGTTAAAATTTATATTAGAATGTGCATGAATTCTCAATCGTTAGTTAGGGAAAATTGGAGGGAACCATAATTTCAAAGATCATTGCTTAAAGAACTACTTATTTTGCATTATCTCTTTATATTTATTTTCTATGCAAGATGAAGAATATTGAGAGCACATGGAAGAATTATTTTTCTTCTCTTATTATTACAAAATTTAGCAACTCCATTTTATGTTGAGGTTGAACTATATATATATATATATATATATATATGCAAGAACTTGATTTGCCTCTATGTAAAATATTGGAGAAATATTTCAATATATATCATCTAAGGTTTTATTTTATGAGTCTAATTGGATCTTACCATAGTAATGTTGATTTAATAAATGAAACCAAGATTTAAGAAATCTTATAGGTTGAAACAAGAATTTGGAATCCGAAATATATACATAGCTTGTATATATATATATAAAGAAAGAAATAGCCACAAGTGACTTTGAAGGATAACTAATAGTTTAGATTATGCTATTGAAACTATTTATGAAAATTTTAGGCATTTTTTTGTTTGAAATAAATTTAAATTTAAAAGCTATAATACAGAGGGGAGAACATGCCTTGTGGGAGAGTCATGGCCTAGATATGGGAGGGACAAAGCCCTCTCCCTCTCCAATCATGGCGACTGGGATTTGGGAGGGGCCAAACCCCTAACCTATTTTTATTTATAATTTTTTTGTTATAATAAGTATATTTAAAGATAAAATATTATAATATATACATATTTCAAATTTTAATACATTTAAATTTCCATATTTTTAATCTCACATATATATATTCTTTTCAATATATATGTACACCATTATATATATAATTATCAATATATTTCATGCATAATGCATCTTATATTATCATATATTTTTAAGTATACATATATTGCAGGTAAATTTATATTGATAACAACTTAATATATTATAGATATATATATTTTTTGTTGTTAATTTTTTTTCTTCAGAATCTACTTATTTCATATGATTAACCAACATAATACGTTTATATGTGAATACTCTCATCTACATGCAAGTATAATAATTTGCAAATGTGATAGAATTATTATTATTATTTTTCAAAATAAGTAAAGGAAAAAGTAAGTTTAAACTATAAAGACAAAATAAATTCAAATGATCTTTTTCATTTAATTTGGGAAAGAGAAAGAAAATATGAGAATATAATATACATTATAATTAAACCAACTTGCAAGTTTGAAATGCTCATCTTACAATTTTTTTTTTTAAAATAGTTTTTAATTATTTATTGTAAATTTTTCAAATAATATAACTTCACTTTTGAACTATAAGAAGAGATACAACTCTAACCATATCTTTCTTCTTTTATTATAAACTCTAATCTACAACTTTTTATCAATAAGGAGAAGATAACATGAATAGTGATTATTTGTATGGTAGAATGAACTATGAGTATTTTTTTAATAAAGACAAAAGAATTGAGTAAGAAATGTTCATGTTAATTTTATATGTCTGCAATGTCTGCAATGTTTCATGAATCTTTCTTTGATTGCAATTGTATAATAATTTATTAAGTAAATAACAAAGTTGTGTTTTTTTAATTTTTGTGTTCACATTATCCTTAACCATGGTCAAGATATCATAAATTGATGTAAATACACCCTACTCATATTATAAACCAAAGTAAGCGAGAAATAATAATTTAATAGCCATTTATCAAAATAAGCTCTCCACTTAGGAGGGAAAAGTGTGGCACAAGACAATACAAAACTTATTTGGAAAGAAGATTAAAAAAAGGAATTTTTTTAAAAGACATCCATTCTTGAATGATTTTTATATTACAAAGCTTTCATATTTATGATTGTGATAGGTAGACAATTAAAAAATTAATCATGAAATAAAAATAAATAAATAATTTATAAATTACAAAGCATTGATGAGATCAAAATGAAGGACCATTCAATACTACTATAAGATTTTAAAATTAGTTTCAAAAAGTATAATTTTCTAGTTTTCAAGTCTATTCAATTTTATATTCTTTTATTTTTCACTCTCTTTATTGTTTGGAATATTAATCTTCAATTAGGTTTTCTCGATGTATTATTTTTCAAAATTTACGATAGATTTTACTTAGATTTAAAATATTATTTAAATATGGTTTCTTACCATGTACTTTTCCATGAAATTTAATTATGTTTAGTATGAAACTCATCAAAAAATAGGAAAAATTATAGAACATAGCTAAATATAATGTCATTCAAAAAATAGTTAAATATTTGTTGAAATTAAATTAACATATTAATAATAATAGTTTGAAGTCAACCCATTCTACTATAAAATAAATAAAAAATTTAAAACCAATTTGTATTATAGTGATAATATAATATTACAGAATTTCATCACATTGAGAAGTATCATCATCACTATCTTCTTCACTATTCCTTTGAGACCATCTCCCCTCTTCATTCTTCACTAATCCTTTATAAGCTTCTTGCCACCAATAGGGTGGAATGAAAAGTTTATCAACCAATAAATCACAATACTTATTAACAAGAGCAGGATCTCTTCCAGCAGAACAAAATGCCTTTCCTTCTCCAATATACCCATCTAAAAGATGTAAATATACTTCTAAACTGTGATGAAAGACAAGGTTCTTAGTATGCTTAAGGTAGGGAGAGGATTCACTATCCACATATATCTCCACACCTGCATGATAATAAAATAGAGGGATCCAATCTAAAACAGACTTTAGAAAATTAAGTATTTGAAGTTTCTCATTTATCATTATACCAGGGACCCTAGGGACCATGTCATTGACATTAACTATACGAAGTACCTTGATATTAAGGGAATTGATCCTATCTACAAAGGACTTGTTCCCTACTCTAGGGCACCCAAATGCAAACACTGTTATAGAAATATGACATTCTAAGTTTGCCACTGTGAGACCAATGTCATAAGCAGATAATAGTGCAAGAGCTGCACCTAGACTGTGGCCACATAATGTTATGGATAGCTCCTCACTTTTATGTTTTTCAACAAGTCTCTTTATTTCTGTAAGCACAAGCTCTCGAGAACTTCTATGATTATGCTTAGAATTCTTAATTTCTGCAGTGTATACATTAAGAAAACCACTTTCCACCATTACACATTCATTATCCTCTGATCCATCCTCAAATTCTGTCATTCAAAATAATAGCATTTCTATTAATAACATAAAATTTCAAATTAATCTACATCTATATAAAATTCTAGATAAAAACATGTTTAACATATAAAAATTACATTTAAATCTTTATTAAAGACCAATCATCAAAAAAATTAATTAGCTTCGAAACGAACAAAATCTTTATCACATATGAGCATTTATACTAAAATTTATCTAATGTAATATATTTTTGTTGATGATTTTGTTTGTTTTAGTGATAGGAAAAACTAGAGCGTTCATGGAAGGGATAAATGAATTTCAAGGCCTCAATTATTTTTAACCACAATTATTTATATATTTTTAATTTTTTTTATTAAATATATAAATTTTAAAAGTATATTTAAATTATATAAATATTTAGAAAGAGGTATGTAATGAAGAGGTAAGTTTTTATTTTAAATTCACTAGCAAAATAAATTTTATAATATATTGTAGTACATTATATTTAAAAAAATAAAATTGTATGAATTTTAATTATTTTTAAATCTTACTTATAATGAGATTATTAACATCTTTTATGTTAATATTTTTTACATGGTTAAGCATATTTTTCAAGGTATGATATCACAAGATGATGGCTAATGATAATATATTTTTTGATAAGTTAAAACCACTCAAATTAAGGAAAGTGAAGATGTCTATGGCAAAAATTCACATTTATTATGAATAGTAAATCTAAGGTCTTAAAGGGAGGTGTTGAATTAATTATTATTTTAAATCAAGTGATAATTTTATTCAAAAGAACTTTTAAAAAAATATGTAGCTTAGAGCAATAAAAAGTCATTTTTTCTCTACAAAAGAAATTAATTGGATTCTACTTATACTTATATAGACTTCTCCAAAGGTATGTAACCCTTGACTAAGTATTTACCTCACCACTTATATGTTGGTTCTCCATCAAAACTTACCTCCCCAATAAAATAATGGTTGGGTTGAAGTTAAAGTCTTCTAACCTTTTTCACAAATAACAAATTATAAATTTGTTTACTTTTTATTTCATGAGGTTTAGAACACAATTTGAGTGAATCTATTTTTTTGTAACATAATTTAAAATAAAAAATATTTTTTGAGACCATGTTCTCCTGATTGAAATTGCACGAGCTTTTGGAGAATCTAGAGCTATGTCTAGCACATAAATAGAGGTTCTTCAATTTAAATACTTATAAATTATTTGTGATTATTTTTAATATGAAAAAGACATTAAGACTTAGAAAATGACGAGCACCAGATGTTAAGTCTTAATTTAAGTATTGAAATATATAAGTTGATAATTCAATCACTAATATTAATAGCGGAAGCCTTAATCTTCTTAAAGACGAAAGAAAAAATATAAATACAAATAATATTTTTAATAAGATACTATTCTTGAATAAATAAAGAGGGAAAGCAAGGGTTTCTAACCTTCCAACAACCAAACAACTGAGTCAAAATATTTCTAAAAATAGAGACCAACAAAATAATGTTGAAATACTATTAATATAATATTAATCCCAATTTGACTAATAAATTGTTTTTCCAACATTTTATGAGCTTAAAACTAAAATGAATATTACTAAGTTTAAAACTAATGCTAACAATCTCTATAGTGAATGGACTAAAACAAAAATACTTTGGACATGAATTCATAAAATTTCTAACATTAATAAAGTTAAGAATGGGCATAATTTCCTTTCAACTCTCTCTATTTCAAATAGTGTGAGAGGTAATTGAGCTTAGCTTTATAACTCTCCTACTTTTAACCTCTTAGACTACAAGAATCAAAATGGTTTGGGTACCCTCATTTCCACCATTTTCAAGTATAGAAATGATATTGAAATATTTAATCTTATTAAACTATTTCATTCACACATTTACAAATGGATATTATATTATTTTTCTTGTCTATCTTATAAAGCACTCCATAATCCATACTTGTAATTTTTTGAAAAAAATAGAGAAATATAATAATTGTACCTTCAATGGCAAACACATTGATGGTGCTTCAAAAATAGAAACTCTTGAATATCTAGAGGACATGACAAATGTAATTTCACAGTAATAACTTTAACAACTACAACTTCAATAATATATTATGTAGTGAGGCTAAAGACAAAATAAAGTGTATCATTGAATGATACTCTCTAAGAGGGCGTACATACCATTTTGATATAAAAGACATTATAAGTTATTATTACTATCTAAAAATTTCTAAGCACAATCATCATATTCAACTATGTCACAACACCCAATTCATATAACTACTAGGGGAGAGGACTGAGTAGTAGAGCACCCTAACTTTGCGCTTCTCAAAATCCTACTTGGAAATTTCAAATCACTCCCAATTTTTTATAGCGGCTTACTTAGAAAGTCTCTTACTTATAACTAAGGTTTCAAGGCCACATAATCAAATATGATGCCACATCACCATGCATTTTGTTGAGGTGTCCAAAAAGGCCCCAAAAAATAGTTAGACTGATAGTTGTGCACTAAGTCATGTTTTACTAGTGTGTTGATGTGAAATCACATGGTTTATTGCTTTTTAGATCTAAGGAATACATTTCATTTAGTTATGGATACTCATCATCAACATTATCAACTTTAAAGTCACAACTATTGGTGCAATATTGTTAAAAATATTAAGAATTAAATCAACAAATGTTATAACTATTGTAACATGCTCAATTACTAGGTCATTTCCCCTATATTGTTATGTGTACCCTGTATACTTAATCTACATATATTCTTTATAGGCATTCTCATGAATAATTACAATGTGACTTTGGTTCAAAATTGAGATTGAAGTTGGATTGATTATTTTCTTTGTGGATACCCTACTTTGATTACTAATTATTTGTAAGGTAGTATTAATTTAAAGCTTAGAAAGTTGTTTTTGGTTAGGGGTAAAACAAGTTTTGATGGGATCCGAAACCCAGTACAAAACGGTTTTGAAGGGACCCATAACCTTGTCTAATGGGTGACGTGTGATGAAAAAAATGACTCCATCATAGAAAATTCATTAATGTTGATTCATACCAACTTCAAATCTTAAACAGTTTTGATCAAATAGAAACACACCTACATCAAAATAAACCTAACATAATAGATACTTCTTATATCTCTTACCTATAACAATCTATTATAACATAATATAAATATCCTTTAAAAATTGACATATTCCATCATGATGGATCTTCTAAATATCATTTTTCTCCTATATCTCTCTTTTCATTCTGATGATCAATCACGAAGTGTGATCCGAAACGTTGATGCAAATAAACTACATAGTAAAATCCAGACAAAAAAAAAAAAAAAACCACTTTCATATTCCACCATATATATATATACACACTTCATGACATAGAATGAAAGGTTGATGATGGATCATGGAGTGTGATCCGAAACGTTGATTAAAAAACTTAAACACGTTATGATATTGCTATCAGGATTCAACCGTGTAGTTTGAATCCTGATAGCAATATCATAATTTGACATGCTGTGGAAGAAACCTCCTACTTATCAAACTTAAACACAATCGAATCTAAAAATAAATATTGATATTCTTATGGATTGTAGAAATCTAATAACATAAATTGATAAATACCTGCTGGGACAAGCCAATCGTGGAGGTCTTCTACCCATTCCAAGGAGGTCTCACTCCCTCTCCAGGCGACCACGATGTCTCTTCTCGCAAGTCTCTCAATCTCTTCTTTCTCCTTCACAACCGCAATAAATCCCATCCAAGTAGACTCGCTCTTCCATGTGACCGGGGCTAAGCACCTCAGAAAATACCTGGGCAAATGTACATGGGTGCAGGCATATACGTATTTTGTGATTTCGTATCCGTAGGAGGGGACGTCTTCCTGCTGAAACCATTGCGACCGACTGTATCTGCAATTGCCGTAGTTTTTGGAATACGCGTCACAGTCGAAGTAGTCGTAGCACAGCTGTGCAAATTCTCCATACTTAATAACCTCTTTTTTCAGAATGGGATTGAAGGGATCCAGCAGCCCTTCCCAATTGTTAGCCCCCTGGATTTCTCTCCACATGACCGCCAGGCTATCTGCTACATTTGCCTCTTCCATTCCCGACCCTCTTACCTCCTCCATTTTTCTCTGATACAGACCTTGGAATTGCATATAATATCAATGGTGAAGGCTAAGATTTGGTGAATTTATATGAGTGATCTTAAAGCAGTGGCATTGTTATATTGCGTGCGTTTAACAGATTAACAATTTTAAGATTCTCTTAAGCGTAACGGTAACTTTCTCCTTGGGTTAACATGTTGAAAAATGAAGAAACACAGGCTGAACGATGTTCACGGGAGTCGAACTGCCAACCTGTTATCTGCTTCATTTAGACATGAAATACCCACATGAACAGATGGTGTATAAGAATGGGGAAATTCTGTTGGGTTTTACGAATAAAACCAAAAGAAAGTTGCTGATTATCTTTGGGAAGTGACAAAGAATTCTGGAATTCTAGTGATTGTGAGCAAGCTTCTTGTGTATAACAAACAGAGTAATTAATGTTGATGTCTCTGCTTGGATGGTTGTGACATTTGACAGTTACTCTCAAGTAAACAATTCCAGATCTGTCTTGTAAAATGAGTTAAATTATAAAGCAATGATGATGAAACTTCCACATAGGCTAACTTAAATGAATACTAAAGACAATGTAAATGGTATCTTGAATATATGTATTTAAACTACTTGAATGGGGAAACATTTGGCTTCTGCACTCAATCTGTCTTTGGTGATGTCAATCATATGCTAAATATGGTTGCTACAAATGATAAAAATATAGAAATTTTATTTAATAAATATATAAATAATGTTGAGTATTTATACATGAAGTACTTAACATCAGATTAGAATATGTATTTATTCAATATTTATGGTAATTGCAAGTTTGTGTGGGATTACTTATACTTAAAGCTCTGTAAAGAGAAGCATATTTGAAAGCATACAAGTTTAATATTTCTTTTAAATAATTTTTTAAAATAGTTATAAAATTATAATAGTGTTAATATTTTTTATTATTTATAAATATAAAGTATGAGAAGGTCTAATGAATTTAAACTAGTAATCTCACCTTGGTGTGCAATGGGTACGTCGAAGAGTTGTGGAATGTCAATTATGGAAAATTTAAGCCTATTTTTTTGCATAAATTTGTGTATTACATGAGTTCAATCGGTTGGCCATTCAAAAAATGATATTGTTTGTGCAACAAAGATCTTTGAAAATGAGTGAAATAAACCTTTGAATCAAGAAGACAATGGAGGTCTATGAAGAGGGAGGGGGAGAGATAAGGAGAGAGATGGATGGGTAGAGAGAGGGAGACATTTCTAGAGATGGAGGGGGAGAGAGGAATATAGAGGTAGAGATGAATATAGAGTGAGAGAGGAAGAGTGAGACAAATAGATAAAGGTAGAGATGAATATAGAGCAAAAGAGTAAGAGGGGGACAAATAGATAGAGATATAGAAAGAGATAGAGGGAGAAATAAAGATAGAAAGAGATAGGGAGATAGACGGGGAGATATAGAGAGGGATAGATACATAGGAAGAGATAAAGAGATAAAGAGGAAGAGGAAGAGGGAGATACAGAGATATATGTCGAGATAGAGTGATATAAAGATAGAGAGGGGGAGAGGGAGAGAGGGAGAGATAAAGAGATAGAAAAATAGAGAGAAGTAGAGAAAGACAAATAGAGATGGAGAGGGAGGTAGAAATAGAAATAGGGGGAGATAGAGAGAGAAAGAGAGAGATAGATAAATGGGAAGAGAAATAAATAGATATAGAGATATATGGGAAGATAAAAGGGAGAGAGAGGTTTAGATATAAATATAGATAAGGGGATAGGGAGGGAGCAAGAGAGGGAGAGATGGGAAGAGATAGAGGGAGGGAGAGAAAGGGAGAGAGATAGGTAGAGGAGGGGGAGAGAGAAGATGGAGAAGAGGGAGATATATGTAGAGAGGGAGAGAGAAGAAGAGGGGGGAGATAGGGAAAGGGAGGGAGAGGGAGAGATATAGATAGAGGGTGATATAAAGAGATGGAGAGGGATAGGAAAAGAGATAAAGAGATAGGGAGATATACTTAGAGAAGGACATGGATAGAAAGAGATAGAGAGATGAGTGAGAGGGAGATTGAGTGAGGAATAAAGATAAAGATATAGAGTAGAAGAGATGGAGAGAGAGATGGAGTGAATACGATAGAGAGAGAAGAAGGGGGGAGAGTGAAAGGATATAGATGTATAGGGAGGGAGATAGGGATATATATATATATATATATATATATATATATATATATATATAGAGAGAGAGAGAGAGAGACATAATGAGATATAGATATAGAGGGGAGATAGGGAGATAGAGATAGAGGGGAAAGAGTGAGAGAGAAAGAACGTGATAAAGATAAGCAATAGATAGTATAGATAGCAAAAGATAAAGAGATAGAGTAGGGAAGGAGAAAGAGGGAGTATAAGAGGAGAGAGATATGGAGAGATATAGATAGGGAGATATATATTTATAAATAGAGAGGGAGTGAGGGAGAGGGGGAGAGAAATAGAGAGAGGAGAGAGAAGTAGAGAGAAATAGAAAGAGGGAGTGATAAGGAGAGACGAAGAAATAAGGATAGAGATAGATATAACTTTGGAAATATGTGGTGTGAGAAAGATAAACATATAGAGAGGGAGCGATGGAAGGAGAGAGAAAGAGGGAGAGGGAGAAATAGAGATAGAAAGAGGGAGATGGTGAGAGAGGGGGAGATGGAGAGATAGAAAGATAAAGATATATGAAGTGAGATAAAGAGAGAGGTAGAGAGAGGTATATATAGAGGGGGAAAGAGAGAGATACAGGAAGTGATAGAGAAAAGTGGTAGAGAGGGGGTAGAGGTAGAGAGATAGAGATAGGGTGGGAGGAAAAGGAAGTGTATGTATTTAATATTTATATTTAATAATATGTAATAATAAATATAAGTTGAATATATTTTTCAATAAATATAATATATATTTTTCAATAAATATAATATATATTTTAAAAATAAATATAAATAAATATTAAAATTCTAATATATTTAATATTTTAATCATTTTTAATAAATATTATATATATATTTATATTTAATAGTGTATATAGTGTATACAAATATTAATTATATAATATCTAAATATTATAATAGTATGCTAAAAATAGTTAAATATATAAAATGTAATTTTATTTCATAATATTAAAAAATTAAGAATATTCTAGAAAATTATATTTTATAATCTAAAATAAAATAATAAATAATAAAAAATATTTTGAAAAATAAGAAAAATTATTAATTAAAAATAAATATAGATAAATATTAAACTTATAATATATTTCATATTTTAATTAATAATATATGTAAAAAGTTATATGATATTTTATATTTAATAACTTATAGTGTATATAAATATTAATTATATAATATCTAAATATTATAATATTATATTAAAAATATTTAAATATATAAAATGTAATTTTATTTCATAATATTAAATTAGGAATATTCTAAAAATATATATTTTATAATCTAAAATAAAAAAATACCATAATTTAAAAAAAAAAAAAACAATAGAAAATATAAATATAACAACTTATATTATATATAATAGTATAATTAATTTATACACTTTGAATATTAGTGAAAAATTAGAAACAATATCTAATTCTTTGCTTTTTTTCTTTGTTTTTTATTTTTGCCCTTTATAATATGAATGTAAAACATATTTTCTAGTGGAAATGTAAAAAGAATATCTGATTTTTTATTTTCTTTCTTTGTATAAAGTGTTTTATTTTTTAATAGTATTTTTATTTATTTTATATTGGGTTCATCGAACGGTCAGATCTTTTTCAATGGTCAACCATCATTCTACTACATTCTCAATTGTCGATCATTAAAGTTAGTAATGTTCATATAGGGAACACCTTCGGCATAATAATTGTGTTAGACATGTTCATAGGGTTCAAAGTTTTTGGGATGAAATTTTTTTTTATCAAAAATATTTAAAGTAATAAAGACAAATTTTCTATGTTTTGAAGTGTAGGAATTAGAACTTTTTCATATTTTATTATGTGATATTTTGAAGTTTAAATTTATATATATGTGTGTAAGGGAAAAAAAAAAAAATGTTTTGATTAATTGGGAAAAATAGGTTTTGAAGGGACCCCAAAACCCTTTACAACAAAAGAAAAAAAATGTTGCCTCAAAGGATAAACATAACAAACCACCACCAGTAACCCATCAACCAAAAAACACCAAACAACGGGTGCTAAACAAGGATAAAACAACAAACAACCAATAACACCCAACAACCAACCAACAACAAAAAAGAACGAAAATAACACCCCAACCTAGACAAAAAGCAACAATAAAAAACTAACACAGGCCACCCAGAGTATTGGCCATCTCTAACTGCTGGTTCTTATGCTTTTCAACCATATGGACAACAGTTCCTTTTTCTCAGCATCACAGGTTTTCTTCCAAGCCGAACCTCTATCATAGGTCCCTTATCATCATCTTTAGGATTCTTCTTACCCTTTCCCTTTGCCACACATTCCTTCTCCATGAGCTTAGAGAAGTAAACCTGATCTTCTCTCAATTCACTGATTTTACTAAACAGGATTTCTAAGGACTCTGCACTGTTCTTTAGAGAAATGTGGCACACTTGTATAAGCTTTTTGATGTCCACATTGATACCAGACACTTTGGCTTCCAAAGAAAAAATTCTTTCCTCATAGAGAGACTTAAAATCATGGTAGGACCCTTTAAGGTCCACCATCCTGTCAATTAGGATGTTCGGCACAACACCTTTAGGGACACTCTTAAGATTTTCTTTTAAGCCTCTAATTTTAATGTTTATCTTGTTAAATTCCTGTAAAGACCATTTAGCTAGCTTGAAAGTACCTGTAGCCCCAACTCTGGCCATATCCAATAGATCAAACATGGAGTTCGCATCCTCGTCCAAATATGAAAAATCCTCAGACAGAGGATCCACTTTCCAGGGTTCCTGACTTGCTTTTTTTTTTTTTGTGTCCTCCTCCCGACACCTTTCTTCCTTATCCTCCTCCTCCTTAGGCACCTCTTGTAGAGGGGAGTCCACAATGGTCATCGTCTTGTCGCTCGCACTCTTGTCTGCACCAATCTCCTTGGGCTCCTTGGATGCAAACTCCAGAGCTCTACTCCTTAGATTTGCAATGCGCAAAGAAATCCTCCGCGGTTTAATTGCTCCAACCTCTTTAACCTAGGACCACACTTCACCACCAACACCAACATCATCTTTTCCACCTACCACCTCTTCTGGTTTGGGAGAGGAGTCATCGCACCCCACATCCGTCTCATCACTCGCAGACTTGTTTCTCTTTGCACCACCTCCCTTCCTTTTCTTCGAAGAAGTAGCCACAACAACTGGGAAAAAATCCTCCTCCTCACCATTCCATTCCTCCTCCTCCTCCTTAGAAGAGTCCTCACCCGTTGACCCAAAATCATAAAAAAAACTCTTCTCCTTACCTTTGATGGCAGGGGCCGGGAGTTGGGTCTTAATATGTTCCATAATAAGAAGAATTAGGCCTTCATGGAGGACCGGGGCCTTTCTATTTTTAAGGTGTGTATATATTGAAACCTCCAACGAGGATAATAGAAAAAACACAAAAGAAATAAACAGACCATGCCTGAAGTGATTAAGAAGCGTGAAATGGTGACCCGGGATGGCCTTAAATCTTCCTTCCAAGGTAACATACCTGATAATCACCTCGGAAACACTTGCCAAAATCTTCTTCAAAGACATTCTTTCATAACCCCAGGTTTCCAGCTTGATTAACGCTTTCTTCTCATCATCCTTGAAAAATTGAGTCATCGCCTCTTCATTACTTTTCTTATCCTTAAAAATAAAAAAAACTATGATAATCTAATTTGAGATGCAAATATGTTAGGATAAAGTTAATCTAGATTTATGCATGATAGTTGTGGATTATTTGTAGGGTTAATGTATTATGAAATTAATTATTAAAGTGTGAAAAATTAATGTAATAAAGAAGGATATTTAGCTTTATAATCGAAGAATGAATGATTTTTTATGTAGATTTTTTTTAATCTATCTTTGACTTAGAAATGTTACCTCTTTATTAATATACTCTTTTGGATTTTATATTCGATCTAAATTCTATTTGGGTTAACTCTACAAGTCAGAGTATTTTCCACATTTGCAGATCCATCCATTGTATAAATTGGACCTAGTGTAAACCTCTACTCTATGACTTACTTGAGTGGTCTATATCTGCTTTGCTATTTTTGATATCTACGAACTAGTGATATTTAAAAATAACTTAGAAGGGATGTCATTATGTCACAAGGGAAAATGTTCACCTAAGTAAATCTTAGAAATGTGTAAAAGATCAAAGATAGTAGTCAATTACATTAAAATTGTGTATGAAAATTCATTAATTTTAATGCATCAAGTTGAAGTGTTTGGCTATTAACTACTTCTTGAATGCTTATAAAATGAGAGAGGATGTGAAATCTAGATGTGAGAGATATGTAATGGATGAAAATGAGTGCATTTACAAACAAGAACATAACATCAAATTGTACAAACATGTTTTTGGTTATCTCACAACAGCTAGTAGAATGGGTAGGAGCTAGCTAAATTTGAATTTGAATTTTGAAAAGGTGGGGGTCAAATCCATGCCCAGAAGTTTGAAAATGTGACCTCGAAAATGAACCTAGGTAGGCAAACAATCATAGCTCTATGGGGGATGAATATTTGGGTATCTATGGTGTCATAAATGGAGTCTATATAGAAATATGTGCATAAATGAATAAGGTATGGATAAATGTATTGGGATGTGTGTGTCTATGAGGGGATAAATAAAGGCTATGTGAATGAGCCCAACTTTGCACAAGATTATACCATTTATCAATATATGTAAAATACATTCTTCCAAAACAAACACAAAACTAAATGGGAAATGACATGAGCATGCAAATTTCATCATCACAATGCTATTCATTTCAAACTATATAATTGTATGAGAAAATAAGAAATTTTATAGACCTACTAATTCTCTTGATTCAATTGAGAAGATAGTTGGCTTCTTCTCATTCACAAATGCAAATATTTTAGTTATTAAATGTACATATTAATAAATTGACAACATAAGGTATTTTTTCATCATATAAAATGTATAATGTGAATATTTAGTAGACTTAAATAGAATTGTGAAATGCAACACCCCTCCTATTTGCTTATGTTTTTAGACAGTGCTTTTACTTTGATAGACTATGATACTATGATGTTGTTATTTGATCGCTAACATTATAGCAATGATGGTTTTTATATTGAGATGTGATGGAACACTATTTTGGTGATTATTAATTATGACATGCTTTCTGGTTAGCATAGTTGATTATATGTGAGTTGATATTGATATATGTTCATTTGTAGTTATTTGATGTTTTAGTTTCATTAGTTTTGATGTGACACTGTATTGGTGAAGGGAACAGGATTGCATCACTCGCTTGCGAGTGCCTTGCGATTCCACGATTTTCTCTTCATGGTGTGATTGTTCATGATCTATATACATGTACGATATATGTTTTGATTATATGATTGCAGGTAAAGGACATCGACTCCACCTAGATTCACAGGTTTGAGTGTGTCCATTGCCCAACATAATAGTTGATTGGGAGGTAGTAACAAGGTTTCTTGTCAAACCACAACCCTAATCATAGTGTGTCATTAGTCCTTGTTTTGGTCATGCTTTATTGTCAGGTTGTCCCCATTTGCCTTGTCATTTAATTATTTTGCAAGGTATGCTCTGTGGGAAATTAATGATGTTTATAATGTTTTAATTGATTATTTATTTAATTGTGATTAATATTGTTAGAAGCTTTAAATTTTATTTTATTTATTTTACATAGTGATTAAAATTAATTAGATTAAATTTGATATTAAAATTGTTAGATTATAAATTTTTTATTTAATTAATTATTTAAATTAATTAAATGAATGTATAATAAAAATTAATATTTGTTTTTAAATTATTAAATAAACAAATATCTTAAAATATCTTAGAGGAAATATCTAGTGATTTGGTTTGGGAAGATATTTTGGGTTTGTGACATGAGTTAGAAATTAATATTTGGTGTTGAGAAATAATTCACGGAGAGAATAATTGCATTAACTGAAAGGGGGAAAAAGGTTATTTCACGGGAATGAAAAAAATCTTTTGGAGTTGTTGAAAATTCGAAGAAGCTCTCAGGATATTGGCTCTGGTTTTATTTTCAACTTTTTGGAAAAGAGGATTATTTTGGAAGAGGCTTTGATAATTTTGGAATCTGAAGCTGAGACTCTACTTCAAACTTCAATTCTTCAAACATCTGAAATAGGTTCTTTATTGTTTTATTTAAATACAAATTGGAAAAGGCTATTAGAATTAGTTATTGTCTTGGAAAAGATTGCATGGACAATGAAGAATATTTTATTTGTTTTAAAGCTTTGATATGTTTTGAAATTGGAAAAATTGCCGTGAAAGCTTTAGAGCCTTTGTAGGAATTGATTTAAAACAATAGAATCCTTTGAAAGATTATATAGAAAATTTGGAAAACCTCTGTAGGAATTGATTTAAATCTTCCTATCAAAATTTGTAGAAAGTCTCTGATTGTATTGGAAAATATTTTCCTATAGAAGATTATTGTTTTTCTTCCAATTAAATTTATTTGGCTTGGGAAATTGAAAACCTCTAGAAAATATCCTAAATATTTCTTGTAGAAAAGTTTGTAAAAATTGCTCATCTGGAACAATCTATTTGATATATTTATATGTATTTATATATATATATATACATATTCATATTCTAGTAAATTCCTATCAAAATTTCTTTTGAAAATTCTGGATTAAATCCGTACGACGATCTTAAGAAAATCACAAGTTTATTTTTTTATTTTTTTTATAGTTATAAATGTTTGGGGGAGGTGCTTGGGCTGCCCCCACAACCGCCACCATAGGGGAAGGCGAGCTGTGAAGGCAGTGCCCGTGCCCCCCTTAGGGGAGTCAGTTGTGTATACACAGCCAGGCACAACCTTCAATATGGTTGATTTTAAGACTTTCATCTGCCTCACTATTTCGATTAATATTTGGTTATATATATTAATATATAATGTGCATATGTATATGCATAGGTATATATACGTAAATATATTTATTTATTTATGTATATATGCATATATATATATATATATTATAATTGTTTTTGGAAATTGTAATTAGATTTTAAATATTTAATAATATATATTTGTATATATTCAAATAAATAAATAAATAAATAAATAAATATATATATATATATATATATATATATATTTAAATGATTTTTTTTAAATAGGTGCATGTAAATGCACTAATTATATGTTTTTAAAATGAAATGATTTAGAAAGGGAAATTGATTTTTATATAGATGTAATTGGGAAATTGAATTAAATAATTAGATTTAATTTCTTTATTGAATATAAATGAAATTGTATTAAGCTAAGTTTATTTGAGCAATCTATTATTGTGTTTTCTTGAAATGGAAATTAGATTAAGGAAATCATAATGATAGTTTTATTACTTGCCTGAATTGCTTATTTAATTATGATGTCTTTTGTTCACGTAAGTTGGGAAATCTGTTAGATGTGATTGTGTAAGCCTTCCAGATGTTGTAATATTGTGTGGGGGTTGTTGTGATATTTTGTTCAGCCCTTTGTTTTCCTTGGGTAGTGCACTTGGTTGTGATTCAGTTTAAACACCCAGTTACTACGAACGAGATGTGTTGCCTCTTGTATTATGGTTGGGATTTAATAACCATTTTTGGTGCACTTTGTTTACCCTTGGTTTATGGATTAGATCCTTGTGTTGTCAATAGAGGAGTGGCTCTCAATGGGGGTCGATGCACAAAGTGGTGCCAGGGTAACTCATGTGAGAGTTAGATAATTCAGTGGAAATTAAATAAAAGTATTAGGGGAAAGGGTAGCTTTAAAACACAAATTGTTAATTGTGCCTCACTCATTGGCTTAAGGGCTCATTTAGACTTGAGATGAGACAAGAAGAACTGGAATGGAAAGGTCAGTATCTTGTCCCTTTGAAAGATATTTGACTCCGCATCGGTTTGCATGTGGGGATGGGGATCGTGAGAGGCTACTAGGCTAACCCAAGATGGGGGTCGAGGCCTAGGAAGATCTGCATAGGTAACCCATACTACTTTGTGATGACACTCCTCCTATGACAAACAATTTGTATTGTTTAATTGATGTACTTGATTCTTTTACTCTGGAAGAAATGTAACCTTTATGTTATGTAATGTACTCGTATAGTTTAGCCTTGTGGTTGCCTGTGTTAAGAGGTTGTTGATTATACCTAGGAAGCCCTTTTACTATCTCCTAGCACAAGGGGTGGGCCTTCAGGTACCACTTGGTTGGGTGGAACGTGCATCTTACACCGTTGGGTTTCCACTTCATGTTCATGATGGCGGGATCTTCCAGATTGGACAACTCGAGTGTTCCTGTTTCTTTGTACCTTCTCTTGTGTTCTATTGGATCAGTTGGATGTTATTGTATATGTACTACTCCTCATTTGTATTCAAGGAGAATCCTTGTATCATTGTAATTGTAACATTTTTGTATGATCTACCTCATTTTGGAAATGAGCCTTGTAACTGCTATATTGAATGATTACAATCTATGAATGGTTTTATTATGTACTTTGGAATCTTATGAAATGAGTTTAATGTTATTGGATCTATGTTCTTTATTTCATGAGTATAAGTTATATGTTATGGATTAGTTTACTTTTGTATGTTATGGTTTCAAATGTAAGCGTTGTCACATACCTTAGAGGATGTATGCGTTAAGTGTAGTTCACTTTTTTTATATTGCACTTTCAATTTATTTTTTGTTACGCTTCCGTTGTAATTGCATCATCCTCTAGGGTTACGTGGTGGGGCATTACACATGGTATCAAAGCCCAAGTTTAAACATTGGGTGCTCTGGGATAATGTTGAACCCATTAAGCTGTTAGTTGTATAGGATTTAATTTTGCATGTTACCTTGTCTTATATCTTGGCATGTCTGTGTAGGATCATGCCACCTAGGTGAGATCATGGTAGAGGTCATGGTCGTGGTTGAGGAGGCAGCCATGGAGGTAGTTAGTAGGACATTAGGTGGTAGGTTGAATTGGCCTTTGGTGCTAAAGTTGCAGTGCATTCCCTAGTACATGATTGTAGATTAGAGATTGGATCCTTTCACACTACAATAGACCTATGCATTATACTGTTGGGGTCGTATGACATCATATTAGGGATGGATTGGTTAGAGGCTCACAGAGGCGTCATTGACTGTCGATGCAAGTCGATTCGATGCATTGATGTATCTGGTAGGGAGGTTGAGATAGTGGGAGTTCAAAGACCCATATCATTGAGGATGATCTTGGCTATGCAACTAAGGAGATGTGTACGTCAGGGGTGTTAGTTGTTTGTAGTGACAATAGATGAATTGGAGTTGGGAGATGGTGAGGAGAAGGTTTCACTTGATAGCCACCCCATACTTCAACAATATGCAAACGTATTTCCCAGTGAGATTCCAGGGGTGCCACCTCAATGTGATATCAATTTCAAGATTGATCTTATACCTAGATCCGAGCCTATTTCACAAGCTCCATACCGTATGACTACATAGGAGCTTAAGGAGCTCTGCTTGTAGCTGCAGGAGCTGCTAGCAAAGGGTTTCATCCGCCCTAGTGTTTCACCTTAGGGAGCACCGGTAATTTTTGTGAAGGAGAAGAATGGATCTCTCCGATTGTGCATAGACTACCATCAATTGAATAAAGTGACAATCAAGAACTGATATCCTTTACCTAGGATTGATGATTTGTTTGATCAGATCAAGGGTGCTACGGTCTTTTCAAAACTCGATCTTAAGTCAGGGTATCATCAACTATGCATATTGATTTTGATATTCATAAGATGACATTTCACAATCATTATGGTCACTGCGAGTTTATAGTGGTATCATTCGAGTTGACGAATGCACCATCTGTATTCATGGGTTTGATGAACGAAGTCTTTCACACATATCTTGATAGATTTGTACTAGTATTCCTTGATGATATATTGATCTATTCTAGGACAATAGAGGAGTATGAGGAGAATCTAAGGTAGGTTTTGTAGTGTTTGAGAGACAGTCAGTTGTACATTAACCTATCCAAATGCGAGTTCTTTCAGATCGAGGTTAAGTACCTTGGACATGTGATATTAGGAGAGGGTATTGTAGTGGATCCTTCAAAGATCCCTGTGATCATTGATTGGCCTACACCCACTAATGTGGAAAAGATACGTACTTTCATGGGATTACCAAGTTATTACAGATGCTTTGTTCAGGGATTCTCGAGGATAGGACATCCTATCACTTCTCTTCAGAGGAAAGGGAAGAGATTCATCTTGTCAAAGTAGGGTGAGGCAACATTTTTGACTCTAAAGGAGAGGTTGACCAGTGCACCGATTCTTGCGATACTTGATCCTACTGAAGATTTTGTTGTCTATACAGATGCATCTTTGGAGGAATTAGGAGCAGTCTTGATGCAGGATGGTCGAGTTATAGCATATGAGTCTTGCAAACTCAAGGATCATGAGTTGAATTACCCCACGCATGGTCTTGAGTTAGCAACGATTTTACACACTTTGACGAGGTGAAGACACTTCCTTTTGGGGCACAAATTTGAGTTGCATAGTGACCATCGGAGCCTACAATACATCTTTACATAGCACAATCTTAATGCCAGGAAGAGGTGATGGATGGAGTTCCTTTGCGAGTATGACTTCGAGGTGAAGTTCATCTAAGGAAAGGAGAACGTAGTTGTCGATGCTCTCAACAAACAAAGACATGAGTTGTCAGAGGTGACTCTTGGTGTGGATTTGAGGAGTCCGATCCTTTCTACACTTCCTGCAAATAATTGGTATCAAGAGGTGAGATCAAAGATAGAGACAGGCAGGACTCTTGAGGGTAGATTCTCAGGTTATTCTCTAGAGTCAGATGGTTTGTTGAGACACATGGGACGCATTTATGTTTCATCTTCTAGAGATTTTCGTACCTTGGTTATGACAAAGGCACATCAGGCACCCTATTCAACTCACCCTAGAGTGAAGAAGATGCATGCTGATTTGTGACATCTATACTTTTGGGCAGGTATGAAGCGATACATTGTTGACTTTGTGTCGAGGTTTTTGGAGTTTCAACAAGTGAAGGTTGAACACCAACATCTGACAGGACTTCTGCAGCCACATTTGGTGCTAGAGTGGAAATGGGATATAATCTTATTGGATTTCATTGTTGGGTTACCCAACTCTTCGTAACGACAAGATGCCATTATGGTGATGGTGGATAGGTTGATGAAGGTAGCACACTTCTCGCTTGTTTGTTCATCGTATAATGCTTCATCCATTGCTAGAGTGTTTATGAGAGATATTGTTAGGTTGCACGGTATTCCTCGTCGGATCATTTCTGACAGGGATCCTATGTTCACCTTAGCTCTTTGGATGTCATTGCAACATACGATGGGGACATAGTTGAAATTTAGTTCAGCGTATCACCCTGAGATAGATGGATAGACTGAGAGGGTCAACCAGATCCTTGAGGATATACTATGCATGTATGTGATGGACCAACATAAACGATGGGAGGACTATCTCCATTTAGTGTAGTTTTCTTATAATAACAGTTATCAGAGTTCGATTGGTATGCCTCCTTTCCAAGCATTGTATGGATGACCATGTCAGACTCCTTTGAGTTGGGACCAATTAGAGGACATAGTTCTATTGGGTTCTGAGATGCTTCAGGACATGGAGCAGCAGGTGATCCGAATCAGGGAACATTTGGTTGTTGCACAAGATAGGCAGAAAAAGTATGCATATGCACATTAGGTGGATCGTCAGTTTACAGTAGGTGATTGAGTCTTTTTGTGAGTGCATCCGCTAAAGAGTCCAATATGATATTGAAAGGTCTCTAAGCTCACACCTCGCTTCGTCGGATCATTCGAGATTCTTGAGAAGATTGGACCCATAGCTTATTTTCTTGCTTTGCCGCCTAGTCTCTCATGCATACACAATGTATTCCATGTTTCAGTACTCAGGCCTTACCACCTTGATATATCTCACATCCTCTATTGGAATCCCTTACAGGTAGAGGACGGGCAGTTGGCTTTGGAGCCTGTGGTCGTCATGCAACACAGGAGACTCGCCCTCAGGGGTCAAGATATTGAGCAGGTTAGGGTCCAGTGAGATTCCTAGAGATGATACATCGGCTACCTAGGAGGATGCAACCAGGATGAGGGAGCTCTATCCCTATTTGTTCGCAGACTTCTAAGAGTAAGCCTAATCATAGGGGAGGAGGATCTAACACTCCTCCGATTTTCTTATGTTTTCAAACAATGCTTTTACTTTGATAGACTATGATGTTGTTATTTGATCGCTGACATTATAGTGATGATGGTTTTTATATTCAAATATGATGGAACACTATTTTGGTGATTATTGATTATGACATGCTTTTTGGTCAGCATAGTTGATTATGTGAGTTGATATTGATATATGTTCATCTGTAGTTATTTGATGTTTTGGTTTCATCAATTTTGATGTAACACTGTATTGGTGAAGGGAATGGGATTGCATCACTCACTTGCGAGGGCCCTGCGATTCCACGATTTTGTCTTCACGATGTGATTGTTCATGATCTATATACATTTACGACATATGTTTTGATTGCAGGATTACAGGTACAAAACATCAACTCCACCTGGATTCACAGGTTTGAGCGTGTCTATTGCCCAACGAAATAGTTGATTGGGAGGTAGTAATAGGGTTTCCTTGTCAAACCACAACCCTAGTCATAATGTGTCATTAGTCCTTGTTTTGGTCATGCTTTGTTGTCAGGTTGTCCCCATTTGCCTTGTCATTTAATTATTTTGCAAGGTATGCTCTATGGGAAATTAATGATGTTTATAATGTTTTAATTGATTATTTATTTGATTGTGATTAATGTTGTTAGAAGCTTTAAATTTGATTTAATTTAATTTGTAAAGTAATTTAATTGTTTAGATTAAATTTATTTGACATAGTGATTAAAATTAATTAGATTAAATTTGATATTAAAGTTGTTAGATTATAAAAGTTTTATTTAATTAATTATTTAAATTAATTAAATGAAGTTGTGAATTTAAATGAATGGATAATAAAAATTAATATTTGTTTTTAAATTATTAAATAAACAAATATCTTAAAATATCTTAGAGGAAATATTTGGTGATTTGATTTGGGAAGATATTTTGGGTTTGTGACATGAGTTAGAAATTAATATTTGGTGTTGGGAAGTAATTCACGAAAAGAATAATTGCATTAACTAAAAGAGGGCAAAAGGCTAGTTCACGGGAATGAAAAAAATCTTTTGGGGTTGTTGAAAATTGGAAGAAGCTCTTAGGATATTGGCTCTAGTTTTATTTTCAACTTTCTAGAAAAGAGGATTATTTTGGAAGAGGCTTTGATAATTTTGGAATATGAAGGCGAGGCTCTACTTTAAACTTCAATTCTTCAAACATCAGAAATAGGTTCTTTATTGTTTTATTTAAATACAAATTGGAAAAGGCTATTAGAATTAGTTATTGTCTTGGAAAAGATTGCATGTACAATGAAGAATATTTTATTTGTTTTAAAGCTTTGATATGTTTTGAAATTGGAAAAATTGTTGTGAAAGATTTAGAGCCTCTGTAGGAATTGATTTAAAACAATAGAATCCCCTAAAAGATTATATAGAAAATTTGGAAAACCTCTGTAGGAATTGATTTAAATTTTCCTATCAAAATTTGTAGAAAGTCTCTTATTGTATTGGAAAAGATCTTCCTATAGAAGATTATTGTTTTTCTTCCAATTAGATTTATTTGGCTTGGGAAATTGAAAACCTATGGAAAATCTCGTAAATATTTCTTGTAGAAAAGTTTGTAAAAATTGCTCATCTAGAACAATCTATTTGATATATTTATATGTATTTATATATATATATATATATATTGATATATAAATATATACATATTCATATTTTAGTAAATTCCTTTCAAAAATTCTTTTGAAAATTTTGGATTAAATCTGTATGGTGATCTTAAGGAAATCGCAGGTTAAATTTTTTTTATAGTTATAAATGTTTGGGGGAGGCACTTGGGCTGCCCCCATAGTCGCTCCCATAGGGGGAGGCGAGCTGTGAAGGCAGCACCCAGCGCTGCCTTAACAGGCCGCTTCCCCCTTAAGGGAGTTGGCTATGCTATTTCAATTAATATTTGGTTATATATATATATATAATATGCATAGGTATATATACATAAATATATATATATATAATATATATATTTATGTATATATATGTGTATATATATTTATATATATTTTTATAATTGTTTTTGGAAATTGTAATTAGATTTTAAATATTTAATAATGTATATTTGTATATATAATTATATATAATTATGTATATATTCAAATATATATGCATTTAAATGAATTTTTTAAAATAGGTGCATGCAAATGCACTAATTATATGTTTTTAAAATGAAATGATTTAGAAAGGGAAATTGATTTTTATATAGATGTAATTGGGAAATTGAGTTAAATAATTAGATTTAATTTCTTTATTGAATATAAATGAAATTGTGCTAAGCTAGTTTATTTGAGCAATGTATTATTGTGTTTTCTTGAAATCAAAATTAGATTAAGGAAATCATAATGATAGTTTTATTACTTGCCTGAATTACTTATTTAATTATGATGTCTTCTATTCACGTAAGTTGGGAAATCTGTTAGATGTGATTGTGTAAGCCTTCCAGATGTTGTGATATTATGTGGGGGTTGTGATATTTTGTTCAACCCTTTGTTTTCCTTGGGTAGTGCACTTGGTTGTGATTCAATTTAGACACCTGGTTACTACAAACGGGATGTGTTGCCTCTTGTATTATGGTTGGGATTTAATATCCATTTTTGGTGCACTTTGTTTACCCTTGGTTTATGGATTAGATCCTTTGTGTTGTCAATATAAGGGGAGTGGCTCTCAATGGGGTCGGCGCACAAAGTGGTGCGAGGGTAACTCATGCAAGAGTTAGATAATTCAGTGGAAATTAAATAAAAGTATTAGGGGAAAGGGTAGCTTTAAAACATAGCTTGTTAATTGTGCCTCGCTCATTGGCTTAAGGGCTCGTTTAGACTTGAGATGAGACAAGAAGGCCTGGAATGGAAAGGTCAGTATCTTGTCCCTTTGAAAGATATTTGACTCCGCATCGGTTTGCATGTGGGGCTGGGGATCATGAGAGGCTACCAAGGTAACCCAAGATGGGGGTCGGGGCCTACGAAGATCTGCCAAGGTAACCCATACTACTTTGTGATGACACTCCTCCTATGACAATAGTTTGTATTGTTCAATTGTTGTAATTGATTCTTTTACTCTGGAAGCAATGTAACGTTTATGTTATGTAATGTACTTGTATAGTTTAGCTTTGTGGTTTCCTGTGTTAAGAGGTTGTTGGTTATACCTAGGAAGCCCTTTTACTATCTCCTAGCATGGGGGGTGGGCCTTCGGGTACCACTTGGTTGGGTGGAACGTGAACCTTACACTGTTGGGTTTTCACTTCATGTTTGTGATGGTGGGATCTTCCAGTTTGGAGAGCTTGTGTGTTCCTATTGCTTTGTACCTTCTCTTGTGTTCTATTGGATCAGTTGGATGTTATTGTATATGTACTACTCTTCATTTGTATTCAAGGAGAATCCTTGTACCATTGTTGTATGATCTACCTCATTTTGGAAATGAGACTTGTAACTGATATATTGAATGATTACAATCTATGAATGGTTTTATTATGTACTTTGAAATCTTATGAAATGAGTTTAATGTTATTGGATCTATGTTCTTTATTTCATGAGTATAATTTATATGTTATGGATTAGTTTACTTTTGTATGTTATGGGTTTCAAATGTAAGTTTTGATGCGTACCTTAGAGGATGCATGTGTTAAGTGTAGTTCACTTTACTTATTGCTAATTGCACTTTCAAAAAAAAATTGTTACGCTTCCGTTGTAATTGTGTCATCCTTTAGGGTTACTTGGCAGGGCGTTACATGAAATCAAGACAATAAGTTCCATATCACAAAAAGAGGTAATCAGTTATGCCACTCGATATGCATGAAACACCATGACATTAAATTCAAACATTTTTCTCATGTTTTTTTTGTTTTATGTTAATATTATACGACATATAGATAATGTTTCTTTAGAGAAATAAAGTGGCCTTATATTGATTTAAGCCTAATAAATCAATATTAGTAGTAAATATAATCAAACCTAAATAAAAATTTAAGATAGATTTTAAATGCAAATAAAATAGAGAGGTTCATAATAGCTTAGATTTTTATTAGTCATAGAGAGTTTGTAGTGCCCCTCATATTTTCATCTTGTTAATGTGAGATCGGTGTTTTCGTTTCACCGGTTCCTTGTGTTTGTTATGGTGATTATTTTATGGCTTTGATTGGTGTGTATGAACCACCACATGTTCGAGATGAGATTTCTTAACATGTTGATTGGTGGAATTTTGTGTGTTTACATGATTGGTTTATTATTATGCTTCAGTTAAGTGAAATACATTATTTATGTTATGCTTAAATGTGAGCCTAATTATTGATATTTAAAAGGAATGATTTACTTAAGTATTTATATGATGGATGTATAAATGTCATTTTATGCTTATGTTATTGAACCCTGTTGGGATGATTATGATGTGCTTCAGTTATATTACACTGAGCAGGTACCTTGGGGTGATCCCACAATAGTGGTTTATAATTTTTGGTCAAACTGGACACTGAAATTATTATGTTTAACTAAATTTTCACATTCGGGCACCTTTAGCGGCTAAACTGTGAGGAATTTGAAGATGATGCAAACTAGAGTTTCATCACATTTTGTCTGTAGATTCTAAAAATATTTTTTTTCAAAAATTTTGGAATCAGATTGCACTTCTTTTTCCATCTCCCACAAAAACTGATTTTTTTCAGAAAACGACATTTTTAAAAAGTGACGCACACCATATAACACATAACTTTTTTTCCATGAAGGATAAAATTCTAATTCTTTGAAATTTAGATTTGTAACTCCGATATCTAGTGCTTCCACTTGGTTAGATAGTTTTTTATTGAATATTTTTTCTTAATCAAGTTTCAAAGTCAAACTAATTACAATTCAGACATAGCGCGATCGTATAACGCATAATTTTTTTTTCTATATCGAAATTCAATTTATTTTTTGTTGGATCAAGGACTTCAATATCTAGTGCACTCATATTTTTCAATTTTTTTTTTGATAATCTGCTATTTTTCCACATGTACAAAACAAAGACCTTCATTTTCGATGAAAAACCTATGTTTAATAAAACTAAAAAAACAAATACATAATAAAACCAAAACATATTAAAATTATATTCATTGGATAGCTCGTTCTGAGGACTACTTGATTCCAATTGGGTTTGTGAAGATTCCTCCATTTTCATCCTCAACTTGAGCTCTGTCTCTGGGATAGGTTCATACAACCCTTTCCAATTTTTTTTTCAAGATTCAAAGAGGTTCACTCGAACCAGAGGTTCATACAAACCCCCAGATTCACATTTTTTTTTGGGGTCATTTTTTGTGAGTTTTCCTTTCTCACTTGAATTGTAAACCACTATTGTGGCTTCACCCCTTGACGTGTGTTGAATGGTTACAGGTGCAAGGTTACTTCTCTACCTGGCTACATAGGTCTCAGTTATTCCCAATGGTGGTTAATTCTGAGATGTCACATTGGGCCCTTCCATATCCATTCCCTAGTCATACTCAAATGGAGTACAATATGTGTTATAATTGACCCTATGTGAACCTGGATCTGAGTTAGGAGTTATTTTGGAATCCCTATGTGTTGTGAACAACCCGTAAATGCCTAATTTAAGTGATGGTTTAAATTCTATATTTTCCTGCAATTGAAATATTAGGAATTTAAATGATTCTGATATTTATTATCAAAATATTCTCTATGCTTCAGGAAATGGGAAAATACAATGAAAGAAGAAATGAAATTTATCTATTATTTAATTTAAATTTCAAAAACTCCTTAGATTGGGAATTGCTAGCTATGTTTGATTAGATTATCTTGATTAAATTTTGAATTTCGTAAATTTAAATGAAAATAGACTTATATGGACTTAATGGTTAAACTATATGTTAAATGATATTTTTGAATGGATTTAAAAGATCAAATTGGTTTGGGAGAAATTGAGAGAGTTTTGAATTAAGAAATGAGGAGAGATGAATTTTATTAATATTTTATTTGGGTTTTGAAAATGGGTAAAAAGGGAAAAGGGCTTTTTTATTTTTCATTATGTTAATTTGGGAAAAAAATAGAGTGAAAACCTTGCTGGAGAGATTTGGGAAAATGGTGATTGGGAGTGCATTTCTCATTGAAATTTGACGAGGTCAAATTTGTTAAGATAGGAATTGGGAAGGGATCGTGCATGTCAATTTTTGTGAGCTATCATTTGGCATTTTTGGTGTTGTTGCATTTCCATTTTGGAGAGAATTTGAGGTAATTTCTCTTGATGTAATCAATTTAAGACTTTTCCTTAGAATGTAATAGTAGGAAATGGATTGAGGGAGGGTACAATCCTCCCATATCCTTTTATTTCAAAAATAATTGAAATGATTTAGTTATTATTTTATGTGAAAATTGATAATTTTAAAAAATAAAGGGGTATTATGCTCATTTTTAGTAAAATGATGAAAATGTGAATTTTATAGCTTGAATACCTAGGGTGTTGGGCACATTTGCACCAAAAGGGTATTCTTAGAATTTTGAATTATTTGATGAATTTCCATGGTGGAATTGGGTAATTTTTTGGTTTTTACATTATTGAAAAATAAGAAAATTTGAAAGATTTATGTGAAAATTATTTAATTTAAATGTTTGCAAAAGATGGAACTTATTGAAATGAGATATTATGCAATGTGGGAAAATTTCATTGAATTTTGAAAAAGTTGGATTTTTGCATTGTTTTTTGTGCCACACTCGTTGGAGGGTGTGATGATTGTTTTGGAATGCTCTCATGAAGTATTAATTCATGAAATGTGATATTATGCATTATAAAAAAATATTATTTAAATTTGGAAATATTGTATTCTTGCATTGTTTTTTGTGCCACACTTGGTGAGTGTGAAGAGCCTAGGATTAAGGTACTAGAGAGGGTTATGGGAGTGGATCCCAATGTTTCCATGGCCCAAAGTGGCAAGTAGGTTGATCATGGGTGGGAAGTCATTTAATCAAGTGATAACTAATGAAATATGGGTAATTAATTAAGATAATGGATGCCCCTATCATGCCTTGAGTGTTAATACAGACTAAGGATGTTTGGGAAGACATGCCAGCTTAGGGACCTTGGGTTTTATAAGATCAAGTATCCTCGTTTGTATGAGATGATTATTATTGTGTGGTCTCACAACACACCCCATGATACTTAAAATAACACGGGGACCCATAATTGGGCAATCCCAACAACATGAGATTAAAAGAGAGAGGCTAGTACAATGTTGGGTGGCAAATAAGCTTTTGAAATAGGAAATATTTTGGAGAAATTACCAATGTTAGGACCAAGTGTCTAAAACTTCATAGTTGGAGGTAAGAAATAAATAACTTGGGCAGGTACTTCGTGAGAGCGTGAATCCAAAAAGGGGTTTTAGGCGAACTAAGGAAAATCATAATTTCATGGCTTAGCAAGTCAAAGTGGTAGTGTTGGTTCTATGCATTAAATTTTGAAGGAGTTGGGAAAGTAATTCGACAGAGGTGTTGGTAAATAATACTTACAGATAATTAGATAATTGAGGCTTTGGAAAAAACCTCGTAACATAGGAAACTCCCGATATCTACTCGTAGCATCAATAATCCCCAAAATTCCTTGTAAACAAGGTCAAAAACCCAAAAAAGGCATCTAGGGAAATGATTTGATAATGATTTATTCTGGTTAAGTAATTGAATGCATGGTATTTCACTTGTGGGATAATTTTTTCATGATGTAGGTTAGCTAAAAGGTGACGAAATGCGGAAGCAAATGTGGGTGTCGGAATGAGTTAATTTTTTTGAAAAGTAACAAATGACATAACTAAATGGGGGTATATACCAATTTCAAAAGTGTACCTTTTGCTCAATCCAGTAGCAAAACTTTTTGCAAATTCCAATAGCTAGTATTTTTGTCGATACTAGAAGCATGAACATGATGTGGGAATTTTGAAGCTTGCTATCACCGCAGATGTTTGAGCTATTTTACCCAAATTTGGGATTCAAAGCATTTTATATGTGGACTAAGAGGATGGAGCACTGTTTTTCTCTTCCTCTTCGATGTTTTCACCTAACAGGTGCTCATGTGTAGGAAAATATCTTTGTGCCACGTGTCTTATCACTATTGACTTATTTTCTCTCTAGCCATGTGTTATTTTGTAATCAATTCCTACTTGTGTTTTATAAAAGGAAATGAGTTGCTCTTTTAGAAGGATCAAAATTTGTTGATACGGTAGAATATAAATTGGAATTTCACCAATTTTTGTTTTATTTCATGTTTTTTGTTTAATTATAGACTAAAGACTTGTATGTGATGTTAGGATTTATAATGATGAAGCAAAGAAAAGTTCATATACAATCATATATCATGTGTGACTATTTGCTACTCATCTAACTGATATAATCAATTTTTTGTGTCATTCTTGGGTGAATTTTGTACTTATCTCAGTGGTGAATGGTGTTCTTTCTTTAAACTCTCACACTATTTTATATGAAGTTGTGAAGCAATTTGGTGTAATATAAAATAGTTAATGATTTGGTTTATAAATTTATTAGTGCATACACGTGTTATAACTGGGAGCCCCTTAAATTTATTAGGCTTTATTTCTCTTAACCTTTGATCTTACTATTTTTTTCGTTGGAATTTATTTGAATTAGTGAAAGCTTAGAAGTGATGCATGTATTATTTTTTAGGATTCTTACATCACTTGAATTGTCTAAGGGAAAGCATACTAGTAGGCCCCTTATGATTAACAACAATTGCACAATAAACCTTAAGTGAACCTAGTGTATCAAGACCTAACATTCTCAAGCCTTGGGATGCCAAAATTACCTTAACTCAAAATTTTGGTAATTCTTTCAAGATACACCACAACAAATCCCTATGATTAGCTCCCTTGTTTGCTTCCACCCACTGTTTCAATGTATTTTTCTCAAATTTTTTGAAAAATTTGACGCTATTTATCGAGTCAACGCTATTTTTGGCATTTATTGCATCGGCCAGAACAAGCAAGTGCTAAATTCGGTGAAAAGTAGCACAAAATTTTATGCCATATTTAACACCGATTTCTATGCCAAGTTCAGTGCCAAATTTAGCGCGAGTGTGACATCAAGCTTAGCGTTGAGTTTTCACTGAGTTTAGCTCCGAGTGTAGTGTTGATAATAGCACCTAATTTAATACCTAATTATTTACCTATTTTGGAGTGTACTTTAGCACCTAGTCTATCACCAAGTTTAGTGTTGAGTGTAGCGCCAAAATGAGATTCATCGGAATAAGAAAAAAATATCACCATAACACATCTTGTTGTCTCCCTAATAGCCCAAGAAAAGCATATCAGAGACACCAAAGTATATTGAGGAAAGATGACATGTTGTCTCACCGATGGTTTTAGGTCTCAAAAACGCAGGTTTGAACCACAAGAGGTTGCCAAGATCTTGACACATTTTTGGTTAACGTACAAGGCCAATTAATGTAATTGAACCTTCTACTCTTTAGGCTCTGCTAAACCTAGGTGGGTGTACCTAATACAAATGATGCAGACTTAACTATATGATTCCTATTTATTCAATCTATCCACAATGGAAATTAGGAGTGGAAAGATATAATCCTAATTTGGTATGAATTATATAAGCAATATCAAGGTGAAAATTAATATGTTCAGTCAATAGATGTGAGGTTTTGAAAACAGATTTGATAAAATTAAATGGTGAAGTGAGTAAGACCAGTGCCTTGTTGGGTGAATGGATTCAAGTGAATATCTAGAATGAATGAATGGTATTGGCAATAATTCAAACTGCTTGGCACACTTTGTTGGCTTATAACTTGTATAAACATGTAGGAAAGTAACTGACAAGCTCTACTGGAGATAGAATGTCAATCCTAACTATATGATTCTTCTTACTAATCTAGATAATACTTCCAGATTACTGTGATTAATCAAAAGGAATTTAATTCTTTTTTAAAGAAACCAAATAATTACATCACACAAGTACAACAAATGTGCATTAATAAATTAAATATATACTTTATATATCAACTTAAATAACCAAGAAACATTAAGTTGGAGACAATAAGATAATTGAATGATTTTAACAAATAATTGATGCCAATATGGAGCCACAAAATCAGAGATATTTCATTGATTTCCTCAAAAAAATGCTTGCAACATAGTCTTTTGAATTGTGAACATTATGGAAACTTTATGTTATCTATCTATCCTATTAGGTTATTCTAAATATCTTATCCCTTTCTTCAACCAGCAAGAGTTCAACATAAATATCAATATTATGAAGAGGACACACATCTTCATAAAAGTCTTTTGAGATTAACAATAATTAAACATAAAGATTAGGCTCTAGTGAGCCATAAATGAATTTTAGTCATATGATCCAGGTAATCCTGTCTTCCATGAGTATCAACATCCTCTACTATGTTCCTCACTTTTATCTCCATGATTACCATCTTTTCCAGGTGCTCACAGGTATCATCTAACACTGAGTCCTTATTCTTGGTTGCTTCCAAATATTTTTGCAATATCAACCTGCACTCCTCTATCCATCCATCTATGTCCTTCTTCTCTCCTCCTTCTTTGAACAGCGTAGGAACTCCCTCTTTTGCAACATCAATGAGTTCCTTTGTATCTACTTGAAGTTCATCATGATATTCCTCGTGCTTTCTCTGAAGATCTTCAATGTCTATTATAATTCTATTGTTAGGAGGATCTTTGTTTTGAGCTTCTTGGATCTTTTCTTGGATTCAGTCACTCACCCTTTTATGCTCTTGAACTGCAGTATGAATTTGGGAATGAGTTCCCCATAATTTGTTCATCCAAATCATCAAGTTGGCATGTCTTTTCTGCAGTACCATAGAGAGTGCCTCATATCTTGTCCTAGCTAAGTGTCCTTCCTCTTGTTTACCTTTTGACTGAGAGCTTTCCCCCTATGTCAACAACTTAGTATCCTTTAGAAATTCATTTTCTCTCAGTACTCTTTCATTGTTGTTCTTGTACATATCCCTTTCTTTTATCAACATTTAAAGTTGTGCTTTGTTCAACTTGGCCACATTGATGCCTTTGTTAGTAGTAGCTACAGGACCATCTTCACCCACCTTTAATGTCATCACATGTCCAAATTCCCTTTCTGTGTCAATGATCATAGATTTCTTATGTGGAGGATATAGAGCCCAAATCATGAGAGAGTTCTCATCTAGATTATATTTGTATCTGATATACACTTTTGTAACTCCTTTAGGGTTGAGTTTGTAAGTAGTATTATTATTATGCAAGAAATTGTCAAAGACAAGAGTTGAATTTAAATCCAAACCAGGAAAGATCATCACACCAGATTCTTCTAACAATTTTCTTCCCTTTTCTAGGGTCATATTTCTCATCTCATTGTCCACATCCATCTTCAAAGTATTCAACAATTCAATCTCATTGTTAGGTGTGATATTGTGACAAAGTTCCTTATTTCTTTGCCCTTTTTCTTGCATAGGAATGACCTGAATTCATATGAATTTATAAATTCATTGTCAGAAACAAATGATCTATAGGAAAGTTGCCTGGTATATGCATCAGAGTTTTCATCAACTTCCTGTTCTCTATTGGAGGGTTGATATTTTTCAATTCTGGTCTTCGAGATCCTATCATCATGAATTTGATGTTCCCTTTCACCAGTAGCTTCATCACTTCCGAAGGATAACATTTCTGCCTCTTTTATCTCTTTCAGTTGTTGTTCAATTCTCTTGTTATATTCATCAAAAAATGGCAATTCAGATGTATTGAATTCACTCTCATTTGCTTCACAAATTGACACATCGCCCTGATTATCAAAAAATAGTTCATTCTCATCATAGAGTGGATTTGAATACACATCTTCTTCATCAAATGTATCTTCATGGTGCTCAACTGCAACTGGAAGTATTATTTGTTCACTGTTAAGTGTACTTTCCACTTCTATTGCTTCTTCATCATAAGAACTACAAGAATCACTTTGTTGTAGATCAAAATCCACAGGCTCCTCTTCACAATTTGAATATTCAATGGATCCCTCATAACATGCACTTCTCTCATTGTCACAATTTGTTATGCATGAGAGATCTTTTGTATCTTTAGCCTCATTATGTAGACTTTCATAGGAAGTGTTTTCACTTGCACACTCATCTTCTAGTTGTATTGCATGATTAGTTTCTCCATACTCATCAGTGATACCATTATTGGTTTCAACATTGATAGTGTCCTCATACCTTTTCTTATCTACAATGTCAGTCCATTCATCTATTTGATCAAGAGCAATGGTATCCATGATTCAGGGGAATAAGTTGAATTAGGTTCATATACTTTCATGAACTGCTCAATGAACTCAGACTTACTAGGCGGGAAATTAATAGGTATTTTCCTATAAATATCCACCATTCTTCTGAGCAAAGAGTGCCCAAATTCTCCTTTATATCTCTTTATGTTAAGAAAGGCATCCAAAAGACTTTTGCTGCTTTCTTGAATACACAAGCACCCATCATTTTTCTTCACCCATTGTTGATTTCGATATATCTCTTGTTGCAGATTTTGATTGACATTTCTACATGGACTGGAATTGTGTTGCACTTGATATTGATTGTATTGATGACCTTGGTAGCTTACTAGTCTTTTTCTAGGAGGGACAGGATAAGCATTTAATTTTTTTGAAGTTTGTGATGAATAAATGTTCTGTTGTGAATGATATGCTTTATCTCCATTGCCAAAATTCCCTGTTATGTTATGTGGCACTTGTGGTGTCCAAGGTCTGCTTGCATTTGCATATTCATTCTTATTGTAGAATGGCATATTTTGTGATACATTTGGAACACGTTTGACTCCCAATTGTAGTAGTTGTTGGTCCAATTGTAGTATTTGTTGTTCCAATTGTAGCCTTTGTTGTTTCAATTTTTTACTCTCTTATTAACTGTTGTCTTTCTACTTCTTTTGACATCTTGAAAAGAAATTTGCAGCAGCTTTTTATCTTTTATTTTGAATGGAAATAGTATTTTTGTTCCAAAATGTTTATGCATTATCTATCAATTTTTAAACAGAGTCACCACCTACTTCTCCCAAAAGTAGGAAAATGAAATGGATTTTCTTGGTTTACCCCAGTGGAATCCCCTATGAACTCAAGTGAAGGAAAATGTGAAATTTACTTTTATGACTCTATAAGGCAAGACGGATTGCTATTGGATTTCTTCAAGTTATCCCCAGTAGAGTCGCCAAATGGTTAGGTCTCAAAAATATTTGTTGAGAAACCACAAGAGGTTGCCAAGCTCTTGGTACGTTTTAGGCTAACGTACAAGGCCAAATAATGTATTTGAACCTTCTTCTCTTCAGGCTCTGCTAGACCTAGGTGGGTATACCTAATGCAAGTGAAGCAAACTTAAGCTATGTGTTTCCTACTTGTGCAATCTATCCACAATGGAAATTGGAAGTGGAGAGATGCAAACCTAATTTGGTATAAATTGTATAAGCAATATCAAGGTGAAGTTTATGAATATGTTCAATTAACAGATGTAACATTTTGAAACAAATTTGATAAAACTAAATGATGAAATGGGGAAGACCAATGCCTTGGTGGGTAAATGGATTCAATAGAGTATGATGATGGATAACGAATATCGGCTACAATTCTGATTGTTTGGCATTTGTGAATTTTTATAACTTGTATAAATGTGCAAATAGGTAACTGGCAGACTCTTCTTATGAATCCCAATGATATCTTTCCAAGTTACTGTGATTACTTGAAAGAATTTAATCCTTGCTTGAAGGAGCTAGTCAAATAAATCACACAAGAACAACAAATGTGTTTTGAAAAATTAAGTATATTCTTGATATATTAATTTGAACAATAGGAAAAGAACATTATGGAGACAATATGACAGCTATATCAACTACAAAGCTCTTCTTATTAATCCCAATTTTACTTCCAGGCTACTTTAATCAATTTAAAGGGGTTTAATTCTTTAAAAGAAACCAATCAACTGATCACACAAGAGCATCAAATGTGTCTAGATGAAACTGAGATATCAACTTGGATATGCAGTTCAAATAACAAAGAAATAACACTATGGAGACAACCCAATAGTTGCTTAATTTTAATAAACAACAAACACCAATATTGAGTCACAAAAAATGATATCATCCATTGATTTCTCCAAAATTGTATACATGCATCATAGTCTTCCACAATATAATCTATATGATAAACATTTTAAAAGTATATTTGTATATCTCCTACCTAACTCCTAAATCTAATCTCTACCCTTCTAATTCTAATTTTGATTTCTTCATATATACATTGCATCTTTGAGAGTTGTGATCCTTCGTGTGTTCGTCGGTTGCAGCTCCTCATTTCATTTTAATTAATTACCTTTGGCAAATTAAAATATTTTAATCTTTAATCCTCATCTTTGTAATCTTCGTGAAAATATTTGAATTAATCATTTCTTTGTTGTCGATCTTCACTTTATATTTTATCCAAAATGTATTTTCACTCAAAATTAGAAAATATTCTTTAGACAAAGATAATCATCCGCTTGTAACTCCCTTGGTGAAAGTGTTTCACTTCGTAATTAAAGGTACTTCTTGGGAAAAATAATTACCCACTTCTTTAATTTCTCGAAAGTATTTTATTTTCTGAGGAATACTTTTCATTTTCTCTTTTCATCTTTGGTGAAAATATTCTACCTTCCAGTGTAAACATTTTGAAAATTTTACTTCTTAATTTTTTCGTGGGTAAAATAATTATATGCCTTTTAAATGGACCCTCTGTGAAAAAGTGAAGATTATATTCTTCAAAGAAATATTGTCTTCCTCGGTAGCTATATTTTATTCAATCTTTTGCCTTTTGCCCATATGTACTCCTGTATCAGTGAGACTTAAAGTATCGCTGAGACTTATTTTTCTTTTCACTGATCTTGCTTCTTTCACCGATGAAGTTTTATTATTTAGCTATCGATGAAACTCCTACCAAAAATTCCTCATCAGCGAGACCCTCACAACCGAAGAGACTTTGAAAAACTTGTACCGATTATACATGTCTTACCGATACATTTTGGGTTTTCGCTTGATGACTTTGCAGGAATGCGAGAAACACTTAGGGTTACTCTCTGTTCTTTCCGCGGAGCACGTCAATACTTCTCATATTAATTTCAGCCTTTTGCAACTCATGAATCTGATCGATGCTTTCTTGTTTTCAAACTCTCGTTGTGATACTCAATCTTAAAAGGGTTTCCTCAACATAGCTTACATCAAATTTTTTTTATCTCTGATTTTCTCTACATATGCTATCAAGATCTTAGTCTCATGAAATTCAGATTATTCAAAATTTCATCAATTTTATCTTGTACATTTTAAATACTTCGATGTTTTGATTAGCTTCAAATGTTTTCATATGTTTCCTTTGTTTACAAAGTTAAACTTTATAAACAATGATATATTTAGGGTTTCAAAAGCTATCCAAAATTCATTTTAAAATATATCAAATGTTTTAAAATTTAAGTCATTTGATCTTTAGCATTTAAGGAAAATTTCTCAATTTCGGTTGGAGGGTAAACAAAGAAATTTCACTATGGGCACATGGAGTATCCTAGAGCCACAAATTTTTTCAAGCAACGACAATCAATTATTTTGGATGTGGGTTTCTAACAAATTTTGAAAATATCGCCAAATCAAGGTACTTCCTTTGTAAATTGGTCCTATTAGAGCATGTGGCGGGAAATATGAATTTTTAAAATAATGCACCAAATGAGATAAGAATCCAACAAAATTGAAATTGGAAATATTTGAGGCCAAAACACCAACTGGGTCACCCCTAGAATTTTGAGATTTGCAACATTTTCGGGGTGCCAAATCTAGCTCATGAGCAATTGCAAAACAACTAAAAGGAATACCATAATTCCTTCGATGACCATGAAAATGAACAAAAATATAGACATATGATCCAAGAATTTATTGCAAAAAATAGCCTGTAGAAACTCATCCCGAGGTGCGAGATATTAATGTTCAAAGTAGCCCACTTGGCCTGTTTCTGAAACTGCACTTGTGAAAACCATCTAAAGCATGCCAATTTGCCCTTTTGAAAAAATGCCAAATATTCTCCTGTGAAGCTATAGGTTTAGGAATTAGTTCATTTAGGATCCATGAGTAGGTGTGCACAATTATTTTTCATCAATCTCCTTTTGCAAAATACGAGGTTCCAAAGTTACTCTCTGTGAAAATTTTCTAGAAATGTGAGTGTCAAAACTATACAAAATCAGTTTGGTTTTGGCTTTGGAAAAATACCAAATTAGGTGCTATGGCCCTGAAAATTGGCATGGAAGAAGATTAAGATGGGGAGAATTAAGAGCATCAATTGGTTTGTCTTGAAAATCCTTCAGTTTCTTAATATTATCCTCCAAACTTGGTCATTTTAGCAGATTTTATTGTGTGCAGACAACAACCCTTCACAAAACCCTTGAACTTGGCCTTTTGAAACTCTATCAAATCTAACTGTAGGAGGCTGAAGTTTGGCGTGCACGTTCCCATATGGCAAATTAACATGTTTGCAAAGCGATTTTACATGAAACTGAATGGGCTTCAAGTTATGATTTTTCAAAGTAGTCTCCTGAAGTGGATTTTACAACTGTGTTTCTAAGTGTTGTATCAAAATTTTCAACATGGCACCTTCAAATTTTTCACAATTTGAAGGTTCCAGCAAATGGACCGATACAACCGCATGATGAAGATAGTTATTAATAAACTACACAGTGGTATCGGTGAGACAAACCTATCAGGCTGAGAAAAAACACGGTTTCCCTAATACAACGATGAATTGATCGAAAAAAAGGGTATCGGGAGGAACAATTGCTATCTGTGAAATATAAACAAAGTTTCCCTAATGAGCCGTTAACACAAAGAATTTCATAAGTGATTAATTACATGTCTAAGGTATGATATTAGAGAGACTAAGGGGTATCGGGGAGAAATCATTTGATATCCCACTAATGCCCCAAAGTAAAAACAATGACATACGTTCGCTTCGATGGGAAATATGGATATCGGCCAGAGTAAAATCACTGTTCCACTAATACAACGATAATGATTTCTTTTGAATGATTTGACAGCTTGAGATATTGAGGAGATATTCAAATTAAATGTTCTCCCCAATGACAAGATTGAGAGAAAGTGGGAAATTAATGAACCAAAGCCAAGCAAAATATACTTCAGAGTTTATTAACAAGAGTTGGTGGCATCAAACTTAGTAGGGTGGCATCAGATTGAGAAGGGTGGTGAAAGTACAGTTCCCTAAAAGGAAATTAAATGCCACCTCAAGGGAGCCATATGAAATTAAGAGGCTGAAAGAATTAATAGATTTAGATGGATTTTTGATTGCTGCAAAGCCAAGCGCATATATCAAGCGGTAGAGCGTCAAGAATCGAGCAAATAGCCTAAAAAATGGACACTTCGATTAAGTTACGTTGCTCAAAAAATCAATCCGCTTTCTCAGGCTTCATAATGAATCAAAGGCTCAAGAAGATATGTTTGAACAAAGACATCTTGTGTTTGGAAGTTGTGTGGATGGTGATTGGGAAAAAGTTCTGCTTCTCCAATAACTGGACAAGGGAAAATTCAAACATTGCCTCTCATTTTTTGGTGTCATTGCTAGATCTAAACCTACCAAAAATGAGGTGCTTAATCCTGCTCAGGATGGTCTTCAAGGTAGAAATTATGCTCAATGATGTGGATGTGGTGGTGGTGGCAAAGCTGGGAGTTGGAGTTCCATTACTAGATGACATTGAAAAAATGTTTCTACAAGGTGTAGTGGTGGAGTGGTATCCCTTCATCATGGATGTGAGAGCTGAAGGTCTGGAGCACCACAGGAGATGAGCAACGATTTGCTACAACTTCCTATGCAGATGGCTAAGATTGAATGAAACAGAAGGCTTGGAATGGTTTCATGCATTTGCAAACTTGGTGGAATCCACCAGATTTTATGATGAAGAAGAATGAAGGATGGTATTCGGTGGGGTGGCTATTGGGTGTTTTGTCTAGTGTTTTGAATCAATATAGACTTGTTTGGCTCGTTATCGAATCCATAGCCTATGGCGGATCTTGTTAATTTTGGATTTTTGTAAGGGTGGTCGTGGGCACTCTGTTCCATTCAAATTTTCCCAAGTTACTAGCTAGTCTAAAAGGATGTAATTTTTTGCAGTACTCAATATAATGCATGCAACTCTATTTCTTATTACGAATAAAAAAAGAGTAGTGCATAAAAATTGAGATAACACGATTTGATTGATATTCATTTTTATGATTTTTTTATAAATTTTATTTAAAATTATTTCTTGGATAATTTTTTGGTTGAATTCACGATTGATTGGTCCTATGTGCATATCTTAGGGATTAGAACATATTAAATAAATAATATTGGCAGCACTAGAACATATCGACGAAAGGGAATACAACGTCCCACCAATGGAGTGATACATTATACAGTAATGAAGTTCAACATGTGGTGAAAGTATATCAAGGGAATAAACGGCTATCAAGCCAACATAAAGTCCGGTTCCCCTGATGCAACGATAAAAGGCTGAAGGCATCAAAGGAAGTGACACTTATAGGTGGAAGGCTAACAAGGGTCTCCCCGATGACCCAATAAGATTATGAACCGTCAAGTACATGTTAAGGAAGGATATCATAGGAACTAGGGCACATCGGGGAGACATTATTTGGCATCCCTCCAATACCCCAAAAGGAAGGAGTTCATCGATGAAGAAGGTGGTTATTGGTGAAAATGGAATCATGGTCTCACCGATGCAACAATGATAATTATTTTTGACTGATGTGACGTCTCATTGATATCGTTGAGATATTCAAAATAAATGATCTGCTCGATGAAAATATTGATAGCAAGTGGAGCGTTTATGAGCTAGAGCTGAGTGAATTATACCTCAATTTGATCACATCTTTTTATTAAGACTTGAAAAGGATTCGTTGGATGTGCGAGCAGAAGAAAGGAGGTTGGGAATTCACCTTTATTGCACAGCTTAGAACTAGTAAAAGCGAATCCAAGTAAGTATACAAAAACCGACTAAGAAGTTGCTTCTATAAAGACTTATAAGAAAATTGAACAATGGAAGAAAGCTTAGAAATGACGAAAATTAAGAAACAAAAAAAAGAGAAAAGACTTCTAAATCAGGACTTAATTGACCAATGCCCGGGGTTAGGGTGGAGACCTAAAAGGAGTGCAATAACAAATCCTTCCATGGATAAGTTATGGGACAAGCACAAAGGTTTAGGAGATGTGTGGACACCATGACAAGGATATGAGCTATTCATATACCATTATAGGAAACAGTATAGGTTTCAACCAGTTTGCAATCTGTGGAGATTGAACCTAACAATATTAGTGGTACCCAATGTGTTTGTTAATAAAGAGTTGGTTAAAGCTCTAGCCAACTAATATGACCCTAAAAGAAGAGCTATTCAATCACATGATGGGTCTGACATTCTCATTATCTCCAAAGGTCTCATATCTAATGTTTTTCAATTGGAATGCTCTCTGAATTTACCATTTACAATCAAAGACCTTCTAATAGAGTACCATCACATGGAAACAAGCTATAAAGATGGAAGCTACCACTACATAGTCCTAGGGATGAAGATAGCCAGCTTAGAAGGTTTTCTAGTAATGAAAACCCTCCATTTCATGAGGATTTATTTGAAGAATATTTTCAATATACATATTTTTCAGCTGGACAAGTGTTAGGAGTAGAGGTCCCACCCCTCATGTCAATTGCCCCAATGGTCCTAGCTGTAGACATACAAAGAAAATATTCCATACCATTTGACTATGCGAGTTATTCAGCCAATGCTCTAAACCAGGGGATGGGAAGGATCAAAAGCAATAGTGATAGCATTCATGATTTCTAACATTACTCTTTGTTTATGCATTTTTTTCTACATGAAGGAAAAGTTAAAAGGTTTTGGGAAGAAGAATTAAGGATAAGATATGTAGATGAAAGTGGGAATTATAAACCTATACAAATATGGACTTCCATATGGGATAACAGATATGGTAGATCACACTATTTGTACTTTGAGGAATATTTTCTCAAGCCATTGTTGAAATTGTTGGGACATCCATGTAATTATAATCTATCCCTTGAAATATAGAAATTATTGAGACCAAAGGAAAAGGACCCTAGGAAAAGGGTAATTCATAACTGGGGGGATTGGTATGCATTTCCTGATTGCACTGTGATTAGAGTCTATGGGTTTCAAGGAGCCCCACATCTATTGCCAAAAACAATTCCAAACAAAATAGCCTATTTGGAAATTGTGAGACAATTGGCTAAATCTGATGCAAAACATCTTAAGAGATACAATAAGCAGTCTATCATGCCTAGCACTTTGTGCTCTAGATATTTTACAGTAGTCACCAGTGAAAGGTATGAAGAAATTGATACAAATTTGGAAAAATACAATTTACCGTTGGGTAATGAAATAAATAATTTTGATACAAAGGGTTTTATTCACAAGGAAAAATTGTCACAAGGAATATCAAGGTATGAACACCAATTCTCTATTGATGATGTAATAAGAAATTATGATGAGGCCTCAACAAAAGATAGGATGACTACATATAACAAAGTTGTGCTTGCTGAGACTTGGAAGAAAGGAAATGTCCCATCCTATTCAGGGGCATTTGATGAAGTACATGATCCTCTGGAAAGAATTGAGCAGCTCATCACTCATGTGGATGAGATAATAAAAGATTTACCCCCAAATGTCTTTGAAACACATCAGACAAATTATTCAAGAATGCAAGCTGAGGACATAGAGCCTCTTGATCACATACCCTCACAACCCACTCTAGAAATGAACTTCTCTGTAGATACAACCATGAGTGAAGAAGATGAAGAAGATAGTGATGAAGAGGATGATGATGTCAAACAAATAAGCGCCCTTGTAGTTACCCAATATGAGCCACCTCCAAAAAAAAACATAGTCAAATTTGAAGCATCATATGAACTCTTTGATGACGTGAGAGTCAAGGCCGAGCAAGAATTTATTTCTGACAGTGATTTTGTCAAGACTTCTAAATTTAAATCATTTTTTTATGAGCATAAAGGTAGAATGCTAAGATAGAGGATGAAGGATATCACTCCTGACCAAGAGGCAGTCACCTTGGAAGAGTTGAGAAAATAAATAGACAAAGAGTTAGAATATATCACCTCCGAAAGGGGAAAATAATTACTTCAAGAGGCTGGGGTACTACTCTTACTAGGATGGGATATTAGCTCTGCAATAGTGTTTGACAATTTTAGGAAAAGAGGAGAAAAAACAATGCATCTAACAGAAGAGGCAAGTGATAAAATGTACTCAGGATCAGGGTACAACCCAGATGAAGCCACCTTGCTAATTTGGACATTGTATCCTCAATATAAAAGGTATGCTGTCATCAGTAATCCAAATCAAGTGTTTGGACATCTTTTGGTCCACAAGGTAGGGGACACTAACCCCATTGAAATAGTTGAGCTAAACATAAATGTTGCAAAATTCACTAAGGCATAGATTGAAAAACTAATAAAAGAAAATGATAAATTAAGGAATGAGGTGGCTAGTCACAGAGATAAAACATCTCCCTCTTCCAGATCAGAATTAAATTCCCCATGGATAGAGAGTGACAAAATAATATTGGATGCATTAGCATATGTAGCTTATTGGAAACACTATCATCAAAAGTCTCAAGAGAAATGCAAGGAGTTGGAAATAGGAATAAAAACCACTAAATATAATGTTGTGTCTGAGATAATCAAAGAAAGGTTCAATAGGATGATGGATCATGCTGATGAATATTGGAAATTGTTTAAACAAACACACACAACACTTGTGGAGAATTAAAGATTGCAAGGATGGATGATTGGAAAAAGGGATGAGCTCCTAAATGAGAAAGTCATGAAAGGTCAAACATTGGAGATACACAATAAGCTAGTGGAATTCACAACGAGTACCACAATAGGCTCAAAGAGGACCTTGACTATTTTGATTTCCATCATGTACTCCATGATAGCCTTGGCAATCCTAGGGAGCAAGATGATTGGAAGGATGAGCTCGCCATGTATCTACCTACTGCATTGCAAGAAATAAACGATGAAGAGATGGTGTTACAAAATACACAAACAAATTGAAAAGATGTTGTATGTGGAATATGATATGAAGGGTGCAATTGGCAACGTGGAAACTTATGTTGAGGAGGAATACACTTGTCATCTCTCTGCCATCAACTTGTTCATCAACCAAACCAGGGATACAACAAATACATAGGGGAATCCATTGGAGCTTAAAGACTAGCTGACATCGTAAGGAAGATACACTTTGTAGGTGGTGCATTATCATGGAGTAGGAGCCTTGAATAGATCTTAAGTGGTCACGGGCACTTGCTAGAAGATTAATAGATCAATGCATTCACGTGTTGAAGTGTTATGTTTTCATTTATGTTAATTAACTATTTGTCATCAAACATCATAACTATTTGTTATAATGCATATTATTTAAAAGGAAATATAGTGGAGATGATTGATTATAATTCGTAATCCATTTTCAGTGTTCAATTGTTGTGTCAAATATTTATGCTTATTTATTGTTTTGTTGTCTCCAAAGTGATCTTTTCAAGTTATTTAAGTCTACAATATTTATCAGGGCACATTATTTGTTACTGTGTGGATGCTTTGATTGGTTTCTGGTTAGGTGTGAATTAAAGTCATTTCAAATAATTTACTTTAATTGGCTCCTATTAAGGATTAAAATTCCTTTTAAAGAAATGTTTTTGATTGGTTTTCATCAGCTTAAGAATTAAAATTCTTTTCATACTTCCACAATAACTTGAGGGGATAACACTGGGATTATTAAAGAAGAGCACTGTAATATCAATTGAAGCAATATAATGGAGAACATCTTATTATCATAGATTCTCCATGATTGTGCCATCATTCTATATTTTTCTTATGCTTTCCATACTTATTTCTTCTTATATTTGAATGAATATTAGTTATTGAGCCTCAATACTATGCTTATGTGAATGAATATGCTGATACAGTAAAGCATTTATTGTGGATGTTGGTAGAGTTTCTATTTTTTTTGAAAATTTGAGCTTATTTTTCCTTGTTACATGTTCAACATAAAAATAGAAACTATTTAAAAATAATAAAGTTAACAAAGTTGCTTATTTAAATAATTGTGAGTTACGTACATTAATATTTTATTAACTTTTGTGTCTTCACGAACATATCTTGATACAAAATGAATGGAAGAAACATCCAAGTAATCCTATTTTTTTCTACCAACAATTCATACCAAAGATTGAACAATTTAAGGATATTGCAATAGGTAATTTGTATCGACACAAATAATATTACTGAAGTATTTCAAAGTTTAGGCCATAAGAATCATCATTTTTTAAACATGGATTCCAAATAATTCTGAAAATTTCAAAGTCTTGGTCATTAACATTATTGTTTTCTACAATGTCATCCAGTGTATCATTGTCAATGTTCGTATGTTCTTTCAAGTAATTAATATTATCATCATCCTCATCTTGATCTGCATCATCTTCATCATTATTGAAATTTGAGTGTAGACCATCTATATTGTTACCAAATATATTTGGATTAGTATTTTCCATACCATCCATATTATTATCTTCCATAACATCATCTAACTCTAGATTGTTGTCTTCTTGTGCCTGAACATAACCATCTTCAACATCATCATGAATGCCAATTTCTTTGATGTTCTCTAATCCCTATCTCTCATTTTATTGGTCATCATTGCTTTGCTCAGTATCCACTAATGCATCATCAAATACATGTCTTAATCTTGGATCATAATGTATGAAAACTATCCATTTCGGGTCCAAAATATTTTCATAGAAAAATACCTACACATGAACGAAATACATTTATTAGACGTATTTTATAACAATTTTACTAATTAATAAACAAATGTATATATTTGCAATAAACTATGAATTAATAGATTAATGATCACTACCGCTTCTTGTTTGAGTTAAAGAAGTACCTGCTCACAATGAATTGGTAGAACATAAGGCTCCTTATCCTCTGGTAGGAAGCATGAGGAATCTATAGAAAACAATCCACTATGGGTATCGTGTCTTCGTGTCCTCTCAAATGCTTCATACCATCTACACTTAAAAATACAACATTTAAAATAGCGGTAATCCAACTCAATAATTTATTGTATTTTCCCAACATATTGTAGATTCCCTTCAATTATATTCTTATCTTTTGATCTTGATCGACTGGATTGCTTGAAGTCAACCATGATGCCACAATTGAAGGATCGTCTCTTTACATCTACACTTTATACACGATAATGTTGGTCATTTGCCCACATTGTTGGATATTTCCTCGCCTATGAAAGACCATTTATTTCAGTGAAAACAAATATAATGACGAATATTAAAATAGTTAATAGTGTCAAAACTATAAGGAAACAAAATTTTGTAGAATTCCAACTATACCTTTCTTTCACATCCTCTAGACATGTTGATTTCATCTTCTGTTATTTCTGAATCTATACCTGCATCTTCTATTTGATTTTGAATTTATTCAGTAACCCTTTCTAGTGTGCAATATTTGCCCCATTCCCCAAGAAGATCAGTGGGAAGTGAAGTATTCTTTGGGTTCGATCTCTTAAACTGTCTCCTTGCTTCTAACACTTCTTCTCTCTTTTTATCATACAGATCAATCCATTTGTTCATCAAGTCCATGTGGTATAGAATGAACTTGTCGAGTATAGAACTTTCATCTACACCTATTGCATGTCAACATGTTTATTTCAAACTCCAAATGTCATGATGTTAATTTGACAAATAAATTATAGAGTAAATTAATGATTGCAAGAAAAATAACCACACTAATCATGAATTTACTTACTAATTTGTACTTCAACACCATTAGATTGTGGTTTTTCTCCATCAATAATATCTAATGCTTGTTCTTCATCCCAAATGCGTGGCCCATCTTCAAAATCCTTACCAAGGAATTCACAAAGGAAGAAAAATGCTTCATTCAATACATACCCTTCAACCATGCAACCCTTTGGATGTGCCTTTTGTCAGACATATCTTTTAAGAGTTTTCATATACCTCTCAAAGAAAAACATCCACCTCATTGATACGACACCTGCCAATTCAATGTCATCGACTAGGTGTATAAGTAAATGGACTTGTAGGTCCATGAAACTTGTAGGGAGCTTCTTCTCAAATACATATACAATTTCTGCAATTTCCTTCTTCCTCTTTGGCACTTCACATTCTTGGATCTCCTTAGAGGTCACCCACCTAATATAAAAATAGTAAATTAGTATGAACCTTTAGTCAAAAATTAAAATGCAATATAATATCTCTATGTCTCTCACACATGAAAATTTCATATAACCACATACCTTGTAAATGCTGGCAATTGACTTATGGTATTCTTTAAGTAAACTGTAAGACAAGAATCCCCCCTAATTGCCAATGGCATGCTATGCTATCAAACACATTTATGAAAAGGTCATTAGTAATTTTTTCTCACACAACAAAATATCAAAATATATTTAGGAATTAATCAATGTTACTAGTAAATGTTAAATGATGATACATAATACCTTCATAAAATTATGAAAATCATGTGTTTTAAATCCTGTGATATGTCCATCAACTGTAAAATTTGTAGCCAATGATGACGCATAACCAGTAGGTGTCCTTATTGAATGGATGATATTTTTTAGTTGCTCTAGCTCTCTTTTTTTCAAAATCCATGGAGCTTCTGCATATGTTTCATTTTCCCTGCTTGGCCACAAATGTTTTCTATCAAATTTGGTACACGAAAGAGCAATATCTCTCCTCAAAGACAAGGTGTCCTTCTCTTTGCCTGATATATGTCAAAATATAGAATTTGGGATATTTTTGAAGATGTGCATAGGATCTAATAGGTGAGATATTAATAGATCCTTCCAGTAAGGGAGCTCATAAAATATGGATTTACTTTTCATTCCTTCTGGCATATGAACTTGAACTTGTTCTAGTTTTTGAATTGAATCACCTCAATCAATTTAATCCTCCCAAGCTTTCAATTCACCATCTTCATACTTCTTAAGCCAATCACCTGGACCCATAATCATGGGAAGGCCTCTATTTTCAACTTTTCCATCAAATTGATTCTTCAAGCGATTTCTAAGAATAGTCCTAGGGATGAATAGTCCTAGGTTTTTTCTTCATGAATAGTCCAGAATAGCACACCATACAACATGAAGGACCTATTTGATGGAGGACGTGATATGTCATAGATTATTATGCCTTTCCATAGCAACTACATCTCATCAATAAAAGGCGCAAGATAAACATCCATGTTTTTAACTTGATGTTTTCTTGGAACAATGAGAGTCAACATAAGGTGCTCATTTCTAACACTCATCCATGGGGGAATATTGTCTACTATCAATCCGACTGGCCAAACACTATAATTTGAGCTCAGGAAAGAGAATGGGCACACTTTATCAATTGCAAGACCAAACTTGATACTACTGGGTTCATCTTTGAATTTTCCTAGCCATTTTTCCTCTATGTGTTTCATTGCTTTGGAGTCGGCCGGAATTCGCGTGAATCATCTTTACTCTTGTTCTTTGTATGTCAATCCATCAATTTAGCAAGTGACTTGCAACAAAACATTCATTGAATTCTAGGTATAATTGGCATGTGACATAAAACCTTCTTTGGAATTGTAGGACCTTGTACATTTGTACTATATCTCTTCTCTTTGCATACAGGGCATTCTACCTTGTTCTGATATTCATCTCTATATAAAATGCAATCATTTTTACATGAATAAATTTGCTTATATTCAATCCCCAACTCAACCAACAACAAACATGCCTCTCTGCAAGTTGATGGCAACATATTCTCTTCAAGGAATATTTTAGTTTTTAGTGCCCTGTAAGATTGCTAGAGATTAAATCAATTGAGTGTTTGACTTATGATGAACATGTTCGATATGTCAATTTAGACTAGGACTGTATATATATAATATATGGTTTTAAAATCCCCTTAAAGAAATATAACCAAAGTTGATGAATTTTTACGAATTATGTACACCAATTGACAATGCAAAGTAAGAAATAGATTTCAACTCACTTCAGTAGGGTAGTGAATCCTTTGTCTGACCAACCAAATAGTGACTTGATTTCTAATAATATTCATGTGCATGCCAGTTTTTAGGTTCTACTTGCACCCAATTTGAATATGGGTGTCTTCGATGCTTACTTGATGGAGTCTTTTAGGTTGTTATCATCAACATTATGTTGGTGGTAATTATCCTTGTTATCATCGTTACTGTCAACCATATTATCATTATTGTCATCATTGTTTCTATCCCCAAAGAAATCTGTAAGCATTTCATTCAATCCTTCTTCATGCATTGTATTTTCACTACCATGATCATCATCATTAAGGCTAGGTGGCATGTCATCAGTGTATACAAATCTCATTAGGTCATCAAATTTCTCAGGTGGTAGCATTTTCTTCAATCTTGCTCTTTTCATCCTGGTATAGTTTAAAGGATGGTTTGGATCATCCCGTCCAAATCTTATAACCCAGTTGGGTCTTGGGTATTAGTATGTGTTTCATCAAAATCTTCTACCTATCAACAAACACAAGCATTATTTAATGTTTGGAAATAATTGGATAAATCATATATGTCTCAATTTCCAAGAAATATAATCAAATATGGCTTAAAAAATAAATATACAAATTGTATGAACATATATACATCAATTGAATAATGGAACATTATTTTATAGACTACCTTTTTGATGTAGGAGCATTTGGGTCCACAGGAAATCAACATCAACCAAAAATATTTGTTAGTTGTTTTATTTTATTTTGGCTTATTTTGGTTGTTCATGGCATCTCTCAAAACATAAATCCAAATATTAAGTCAAAATTGTAATTTTCAATTTTTTGTCGGTTCGTTGTTTCAGAGGCTCTGTAGACAGTTTTCAAAAATTTATTCCCAAAATTTTGTAAGAGTTGGAGAAAAATCCTTTTGAAGGGATATTCTTTGAGGCACCATGTAAAATATGCAAAAAGAATCAGAGTAAAATCTTTCACGATTTGAGAGATTTTAATGCCAAAAGTTTGCAAAAAAATTGTGTTGACAATTGATGAATAAAGATAGCTTCGGTCAGATATAAATGATGATTGAATATATTCATCATCATCATTTATATCAAAATCTCCAATCCCAAGTATAGGTCTTCGATCTGCATTGAGAAAATATAAATGATATATATTCAGATCGAATTGAATCTAAATGCATAAATATAAATATAAATGATCATTGTTAAGAGGCTAATCGTCGGCTGTATTAGTTAGACGAAGGGACTAATAAACTAAGACACGTCCCATGAGCGGATGTGTCTCCACTCTGTGGAGACACGTCTGCTCATGAGACATGTCGCTCATGAGACATGTCTCTCATGAAGACGTGTCTCTCATGAGACGCGTCTCCCTAGGGCGTGTCTCCCTATCTTGGGACGTGTCTTCCTTACCCATGATCATCGAAATCAATAAATGTTCTACACTTTAGGATCAAACATCTACAATAAAAATTCAGACTTAATACTTCATACATTCATTCAGAATTAACTTGACATCAACTTCATTATTTCAAGTTCATTATTAAGTTTATAATCTGATAGATTTAATCAAGTTTTAACATGGTATCAGAGCCACATTAGGAAGATCTGATTAAATTTAAATATCAGATTATTTAAAATTGTATTCTCTTGAAATAACAAACACATTCCATTCTTCATAATGTCAAGTGTGATCAGATTCGAGGATCGTCTTGAAGGTGCAAACAACTTTACATCATGGAAATTCAGAATCATGATGATTTTGAAAGAAAATAAGTTAGACTCATTTGTGAAAGAAAACAAGATAGAACCAGAAGATGATTTGAAGAAAACTCAATGGATTGAGAACAATGAGAAAGCTATGAAAATTATAGTAGATGCAGTTAGGGACCATATAGTACCTATTATGTCTAAACATGAGACTGCATACCTAATGTTTAAATCCCTTGAGAGCACCTTTGAAATAAACAACACCAGTAGGACCCTTGCTTTCAAGAGGCAACTTAACCATGTTCAAATAAACAAGGGAGAATCTATTAATGCATACTTCATGAGAATCACTGAACTAAGAGATCAACTGTCAACAATTGGATATCAAATTGATAGTAAGGAGTTAACACTAATAGCTCTAGGAGGCCTACCAAACTCATGGGAGTCATTTTTTCAAGGAATAAGTGTGAGATCTAAACTCCCTAAATTTGATAGGCTGAGAACAGATTGCTTACAAGAAGAAACAAGACTGATAACAAAAGGAAACAATCAGAAACCCATAGATGAGGATATTCATGTGCTAAACACAAATTCTCATAAGAAAGGTAAGAAGAAAAACTTCAAGAGAAAGAAGAATTCTTATGGAAAAGGATCATTCAAGAAGAGGAAAGACATCTCTCAAATACAATGTTTCAAATGTGATCAATATGGACACTATGCAATGAAGTTCCCTGATAAAACAAAACAACACGCATCCTTTGCTAAATTTGGAAAAACAAATACAGACTATGACTCTGAGAAATTTGTCTTCTACTCAGCCTTATCAAGTCAAGTATCAAACAAAGTCAACAACTGGGTAATTGATAGTGGTTCATCAAGGCACATCATAGGGTTCAAAGAACACCTTGATACTATGGTAGAAGAAACTGACAAAGAGGTAACTATTGGAGATGATTATGCACATCCAGTAAAGGGGGTTGGAACTTGCACCTTAAATCTGAAGTCTGGCCTCTTTATACAACTCACTGGAGTATTGTTTGTACTAGGAAAAAAAAGAAATCTAATATCCATTTCTACTCTTGAAGATAATGGATATAGGGTTACATTTATGGATGGAAAATTTCTAGCATGGCCAAAGAACTCCACTATAAAGAAAGCACAAACTATACATGTAAGACAAGGATATCTCTACAAACTATGCACTGACACTAAACAAGCTCTTATTCATGAGACCTCTGATTCAAATGAAATTTGGCATCGAAGATTAGAACATATTCATTTCCATGCCCTACCTTTTGTAGAAAAATTAGTAACAGGATTTCCCAAACTAAAACAAACTCATGAAGGAGCTTGTAGAGGGTGTGCCCTAGGAAATAATACAAAGGGGACCTTCCCAAATAGTTTAAGTAAAACCAAAAATATATTAGAACTAGTTCACTCTGACTTATGTGGACCCATGTCTGTACCCTCCATGGCGAGATTCCTATATTATGTAATATTTGTGGATGACTTCTCTAGGAAGACCTAGATATATTTTCTTAAATGTAAGGAGTCGATAGAAATCCTTAAAAGGTTTAAGGAGTTCAAAGCTCTTACAGAAAATTTCTCCGAGAAGAAAATCAAAATACTAAGAACAAATAATGGGAAGGAATACACCTCAGAAATCTTTAAGGAATTTTGTGTAAATGCTAGGATTAAGAGGGAGTTTAATGTAGCCTAAAATCCTCAACAAAATGGTGTTGCTGAGAGAAAAAATAGAACTATTGTAGAAGCTGCTAGAGCAATGTTGTTCGACCAAAACATAGAAACCTCATTTTGGGCAGAAGCATCTACGACAACTGTCTATATTCAAAATAGATGTCCCCACTCACATCTAGATAAAGAAACTCTTGAAGAAGCATTTACTGGTGTAAAACCTAACATAAGTCACTTAAGGATCTTTGGTTGCCCTGTCTACATTCATGTACCTAAAGAAAAGAGATCCAAACTAGAACCTTCTGGAAAGAAATGGATATTTGTGGGCTATAGTGAAACCTCAAAAGCCTACAGAATATACATATCTAGACATAAAAAAATTGAACTAAGTAGAGATGTCATATTTGAGGAAGACATCTCCTTCAAAAGGGCAAAGAGTTCAAATGAGATAGAAATTGAAAATTCTCCTAAAGTTTTAGAGGAGGAGCCTGCTCCTAAGATTCAGAGGGAGTATCCTGAAGAAATCCTAAATGAACCCAACTGCTCCAGAAGAGAATCCCAATGACAACAACAAGAGGAGACCACTTTGGGCTAGAAAGATGATTGAAGAAGCTAAGAATCATTCAGCACTCAAAGGAAATTTTAAAGAAAGTAAGAGACCCAAAATATTCTCAAGCTATGTTGCCTTAATGAATGAGATCATAGTTCAGAACCAACTGGTGTTACAGAAGCTCTCAAGCATCAAGTGTGGAAAGATGCAATGATGAAAGAGTATCAATCCATTTTGAAAAATGATGTATGGGATATAGTACCTAGACCAAAATAAAAATTTGTTGTCTCTTCCAAATGGCTCTTCAAAATCAAACATGCTGCTAATGGCAGTATAGAAAAACACAAGGCACGTTTTGTGGCCAGAGGCTTCTCACAAAAGGAAGGTATTTATTATGAAGAGACATTTGCACCTGTTGCTTGGTACACCTCTGTGAGAGTAGTAACAGCTACTGCAACAGCTAAAGGCTGGAAGATCCATCAAATGGATGTGAAAACTGCCTTCCTAAATGGGACCATTGAAGAAGAAGTCTATCTAGAACAACCTGAAGGTTTTGTGATACATAAAGTAGACTCACATGTATGTAGATTGAAGAAAGCTCTATATGGACTTAAATAGGCTCCCAAAGCCTGGTATGAAAGAATTGACAGCTATCTTTTGGGACTCGGATTTTCCAAGAATGATGTGGATCCAAATCTCTATTTTAAGGTAATTAAAGGTGATATGCTAATAATAATTTTATATGTTGATGACCTACTAATAAAAGGAGAAGATCACCTTATTGCTCAAGGTAAAAAGGACCTGGCTTCAAAATTTGACATGAAAGACTTGGGCATTTTACATTACTTCCTAGGGTTAGAAGTCTGGCAGAAATTAGATGGCATCATCCTAAATCAAGGAAAGTACACTATTGATATCCTGAAGAAATTTGGGATGTTAGACTGTAGACCCATGTCTACACCTATGGAAACCAACTTACACAAGTTGAAAGAAGCAACAACAAAATCAAAATTTGCAGATCCTACTCTCTATAGACAGATAATTAGATCATTAATGTACTTGGTTAACACTAGACCAAATACTTTCTATGCAGTGAATGCCCTAAGCTAGTTCATGTGTGAGCCAAAGGAAATTCACCTTGTTGTTGTGAAGCACATATTGAGATAACTTCAAGGTACTATTGGATATGGTCTTAATTATAGAAATGTCAAACTAGATTTACATGGATGCTCTGACTCAGATTGGGCTAGAAGTGTAACTGATCGGAAAAGCACATCAGGATGTTCCTTCAGTTTAGGATCAGCTATGATCTCTTGGATCAGAAGGAAACAGTCTTCAGTGGCTCAAAGATCAGTAGAAGCTAAATATATTGTAGCCTCTATGGGGACAAGATAATCAATATGGCTCCGAAAATTGCTTGTGGGATTATTTGGTGAGCCCCTGAATCCTACTATTATTCACTGTGATAATCAGAGTTGCATTAAGCTTTATGTAAATCCGATATTCCATGATAGATCTAAGCATATAGAGATCCCTTACCACTATGTGAGAGACATGGTAGAAAGGAATGTGATCCAATTGGATTATATTAGTACAAATGATCAAACAAAAAATATTCTCACCAAGCCTCTCTCCAGAGTTAAAGTTGAACACTTCAGGAAGAAACTTGGTATGGTTGAAATGTGAATTGTTATTGAGATTGAGATTCAAATTGTTTATTTTGTACTAATTTATTTAAAAGATGTTTAATGTGTAAACTCTTTTGTCATGTGTGTGACTCCATGACTTTATGTGCCCTCTCTCCCCCTGTGTACATTATTGAAAGGTGATGATCTTTCTGATAATGAACACTTGTATTTGACATTGTAAAGTGACAACTCTACAATGATTAGTTGCACTATCATGATAGATATCATGTGACTTGATATCTGTGGATATGTCATGATAGTATCTTGTGGAAATTTTGATAGATATCATGAGACTTGATATCAATTGAAGATCATTATGATCCTTATAAGATATTCATGGTGGATATGTATATATCCATAGACATGCCATGATTTATTATGGTAGACATCATGTGATTTGATGTCAGTGCACATACCATAATGAAGATGTGTTATGAATATTTTCATGTGACTTGACACTTTTAGTATACCATATCTTCTGATATCACGAATAAGGTGATATCACTTTATACTTGGTTGGAGTTATCTTCCCTAGCTAAGAGGGAGTGTTGAATAAAGATAGCTTCGGTCAGATATAAATAATGATTGAATATATTCATCATCATCATTTATATCAAAATCTCCAATCCCAAGTATAGGTCTTTGATCTGCATAAATATAAATATAAATGATCATTTCTAAGAGGCTAATTGTCGGCTGTATTAGTTAGACAAAGGGACTAATAAAATAAGACACATCCCATGAGCGGGCGTGTCTCCACTCTATGGAGACATGTCCGCTCATGAGACATGTCGCTCATGAGACGTGTATCCGCTCATGAGACATGTCGCTCATGAGACGTGTATCTCATGAAGATGTGTCTCTCATGAGACGTGTCTCCCTAAGTCATGTCTCCCTATCTTGCACTAACTCATTTGATTGCAAAATCCGATGAAAGCTATATAATCAAATGTATCGTCGGGCACTTGTGCGAATTTCCATTTTTTTTTTAAATTTTACCCCGAAGTTCGTCGGAATTTTGACGAGCCATTGTTTTGTGTACGTTTCGACGAAGATCTTTCGCCAAAATTGGGGCGGTCCTACAAATTTAAATTGTGGCGGGCGTAAATTGAAATGAGCTCGACTATTTATGGCGACAGTGTTTTGCTCGACGGTTTTCTTGGGGAAAATAAGAAGAAACTCAAGAAGATATCGCCAGGTTGAGGGAAGTCATTGTCTTTTTCCATAATTCATTTTTGAAGTCAGATTTGTACTTCTAGGTTTGAAAATCATATTTGAAAGCAACATCTCATCAGATTTCATTTATAGTCTTGTGCATTTTTAGAATTTCATTTCTAGATTTTAGACCTGGCTTCACAAATTCTTTATAAGGGAATTGTTTATAACTGATGGAAATTTTTTGATGGATTTGGACAAAGATTATATTTGCAAGGTTTCAATTTTAACCCTAATGATCAATTTGCAATAGATTTGGGAGCCATAGCTAGATAATATCAAAGGTGTTGGTTATTTTTTTACTGTAACCAAGTTTATCTTCTAGACACATAGCATATAAAATCTCAGATAATACTGCCTTACAATACCATCAATCTATATTCTAACCCAATACTACTTATCAAATCCTTATATGAACATAGTCACCTATAACCTCACTCAAGCATTTTAATTAATTCCTTGAATTAAAGCCAAAATGAGAATTGCACACACCATAATAGTGAGATGAACAGAATAACCCTTGATCTTTTTATTCAAGATAATAATATATTCATACAATGGAGATACATGACCTTGAAATGAGTAATTTTCATTCATATGCTAGTACTGTCTTGAAAATTAAGTACCCATGAAACTAAAACCTACAACAGAATGACACCAAACCTAAGAATAGTATCTTCACTATAATATCAGGCTCTTTGCAAATTTTCTCTGCAACTTCACTTAGACTCGACCTAAAGATATCTAACTTGGTAACCCGTATTTCTAGTCCTGAAATCCTTTTTATAAGGAAAATGAAGGAGCAACAAGCATCGAACCAAAAATACACCTGTCATTGGTCACTTGGACCGCCTTATGACATTTCAAAAATTGGTTACAACAGCTGAGTCTCTGGAGAATCTTCTTGTTCATCCCGTCCACTGGAGAAGAACTGTTGCATTTGCCAAACTTTGAAAACTTGCAACAAAATTTCCACCGAGACATAGCCAAAATTTTTTATAACCATAACCGTTGAGTTGTTAACTACCGGTTGTAGACTCTATCCTATTCTTGTTCAGTTAAGTACTTTTCTACCCATCCTTGATATTACTCATCCGTTGGCCAATTCAAATTTACCACCTCATTTACCTTGGCACTGTAAGTTTTATACTTTACTGCTACTTGATTCACCTCCCTTTCAAAAGATTTTGAAAATGTGCTAGTGTTAATGATTTTATCCATACTACTCATCAGCATGTCATAATATGAGTCATCACAAATTAGTTGGATTTGTTCATTGATGATTTCATCTACCCTGTCCTGCCATTGCTGCAATGATCTAACATTTCCTTGGGCATCTACAATATCTTGTAAAGATGTGTCACTCCAGTCATCAAAAATCTTTACCAACTCTTTAATCCTCCTACTGAAATCATCAGGTAAGGCCTGGAAACCTTGCAGTGACTTCACCAAGTCTTGAGTAGGCCTTAATTGTTGAGGCCTATTAGCTTCATTTTGAGAATTTCATTTCCAGATTTTGTTGTGCAAGTTCAATATTCTGATTTTAGGAGTCTAACAGTTGGAAATCATAGTAAAATTAGAATTTAATAATTTTTCGAATTAGCATTTGAAAGTGTTTTTTTGGGGTCATTAACTTCAGACTATCTTCTCTTTTGCAGGGGTGGTTGCATGCCGAATTTTTTTGGTGTAAAATATCATAATTATTATATTTTGTACCTGTGTATGATTAAAAATTATTGGAGTGTGATTTTGATATTTTTTGAAGATCTAAATATTCAAGCTTGGTAAAGAAAAATCATGTCAGATAATATTAGTCTAGAACAAAATGAAGAGTCACTTGATAGATTGTGGGCTAGATTCATAAGAAAGGGTGATGGGAAATGTTATTGTCCTTGCAATAATTGCAAGGGCTTAAAGACGAGAAGACTTTTAATCACAATAGCTGAGAAATATTGTAGGCAGCATGGTCACGTTGAAGGGGGGCATGGTTATCGTCCATTGGTAAGTTGTTTATTATATGTGTTTATATTGATTGAGTTTGTAAATGTTTATATTGTTTTAACATTTGATATATATATATAAAATCACTTGATCATGATCATGGTTTATTTGTGTCTGTCATTATTATAAAGGTGGGGCACCCTAGGGCACATGATATGGATTATCACGGCCCAGAGAATGTGGTTTTGCAAGCGGAGGAACATGCAGTTGTGAATATCGAAAATGAAGTTAATGATCCTATGGAAGAAGATAATCATGCGCTAGAAAACACAATTGAAGATGATGGTACAAATACATTGATCCATGACACATGTAGTGGCACATTTGATCATGTTGATCGAGATGACTTTGATGATGTTCATGATTTACTTGTACTTGAGAAGGCATACAAGCCCCTTTATGAAGGCTCCCAAACAACTCTTCTCTCTGTTGTATTGTTGCTGGTCAAATTGAAGGTTATGAATGATTTATCCAACATAGCAATCTCACAGATGTTAAGGTATGTCATATACGCCATCTTTTTTCATCTATTTTAATTGTTGTTAGTTCATCGCTAGTAAATAAAGGATGAAGTATGTACCATTAATATTCTTTATATTAAGAAATTATTTTTTGTTGTAGATTAATTAGTGAATTTTTGTTACCACCATCAAATATTTTACCTCGCTCATACTGAGATTTATCTGGCATTATGAAATATATTGGAATGGAGTATCAAGCAATAGATGCATGTCACAATGATCATATTATATATCATAAACAACATGAATTTGCAATAGAATGCCCGGAATGTCATATCAGTAGATATCAAACAGATCAACTAACAAAAAAGGTGCCTCACAAGGTTCTTCATTATATTCCCATTATTCCATGTATGCAACAATTATTTAGGTGTGAAAGCTTAGCGCAATTTATGGATTACCATGCACGAAATAGAAGTGGAGATGAGATTCTTCGAATACCTGCGGATGGTTCTACATTTAGGGACATGGAGGAAAAATGGCCACACTTTAAAGAATAACCTCGTAATCTTAGGCTTTCATTGGCAGCGGACGGTGTCAATCCATTTGGAGAGCTGATATCTATTTACTCGGTGTGGCCTGTTTTTGTTATCAACAATAACATTCCTCCATGGATGTCAATAAAGAGGGAGCACATAATGTTGGCAATGATTGTTCCAGGTATTTGTTTACATCAATTTTATTTAACTTAGTAGCATCTCATTTGTCTTATTTGTTGCATAATGACATATGTTTTTTCATTTAATAGTCATGTACATGAATTTATATATATTGCAGTAAAATGGTTATAATAATTATGTAATGTTTATGTTCATTCAACTAGGTAAGTACCAAGTTAAAGATATGAATGTATATATTGAGTCTCTTATCGACGAGTTACTAAAATTATGGAATGGCGTGACTATGTATGACGTATCTAGACCAATAGGACAAAGACAATTTCAATTCCATGTAATGCAATGCTTGTATGGACAATTCATGATGCCCCAGGGCTAACACATTTTTCTGGTATGTTATAATGTTCAACTGCATGACTGTAATGATATTTAATTTTATGAAGTAGATATCATGCATGTTTTTAAAATAATCTATTCATTATATATAATTATAAAAATTGACATATTTAATCCAATTATATATGATTCGCAGGTCTTCAAACAAAGGGAAAATTTGCATGTCCAATTTGTGGTCCAAAGATGAAATCTCGTCATTCAACAAGTTTAGGAAAGTAGGTGTTTGATGAGTATAGGCACTTCCTCCACATAAATCATAAGTATCGAACTACTAAAAAACATCTTTTCAATGGGAAAGAAGAGATTACATCAAAACCACGAAGAATGACACCTCGCCTATGGAAGTTGGAATATAATAGAATTAATCATCAAGGTTATACATCGAATCAAATTGTTTATCTATCATTTATGATATGTTTTGAATTTATATTTTTATATTGTGTTGTGTTTACTCATGTTGTAATTGACAATGATTGTCGTTGTTAATTTGTTTAACTTATATGCTTCATGAAGGTCGTCAAGGCATTGATGGTTGGCTTCCATAGCAACTGAAAAGTTATCCCAAACAATTTAGTAGGTTGCCCTACTATGAGCAGCTACAAATTGTGCATTTGTTTGATACAATGCATATCGGAAAGAATATGATAGAAACGTTATGGAAAATATTGGATGAAAGGCATGACAAAGAAAAAATTGTCAAAATTTGTAGTGACATTTAGGAAGCCAGTCATGCAATGAAAAATTTCATTCAATTAAATAGTGATGGAGACCAAATTAATATAAGTGCCCTTCCTTGGTTATTAACGGAGCAACAAAGCAATGCTATAAAACAAGTTATACGAAACATTTGATTTCCCACAGGATTTGCTGCGAACATAAACAATATCATAACAAAGAAAGTTGAATTTGGATCAAGGATAAAAATGCATGATTGGAATATCTTCATTAAGGTAATTATTCTTGTATATTATATATATATTTGTATATTGCATGTACTTTTCAGTGTATTATGTTTACTACTTTTGGAAAAATATTAATGAAAAGATCATTTTATAATTGTTGCAGTATGTTCTACCTCTATCTCTCCTAGACAACTTCGACAACAATGTCAAGCAAGTTATATATGATCTTGGAAAATACATGAGGTAAGTAGTGATATTTGTTAAATTCATTGTATATTTTTGTTAAATCTCGTTAATATATTTGTGCCTTGAATCACTTGTAGATGGCTGTCATCTAAAGCAATCCATAAAGAAGATATAAATTATTGGAAGAGAAGAATTCCTTGTCTAATGTGTGAAATGCAAAAGTGTCTACCTTCGACATTTTTCAATGCACAAGAACACTACCTCATACACCAAGTTGAGGAGATTGAATTGTGTGGACCTGTACACACAAGGTCAATGTGGATAGTTGAGAGGCACTTGAAATTTTTGAAGGCTTTGGTTAGACAAAGAGCACATCCCGAGGGTTCTATGGTGGAGGGATACATGGTATACCAGACCATGGTGTACATTACTGAATATCTTCCTAAGTTTGCAGCAAAGATCCATGTAGATCGCATTTGGGATCCCAACTCCATTAAAAAATTCGAAGGGGAGTACCTGATGGGGAAAGGTAGATTGAGAAAAGTGACAGGTAATTATAAGATGGTCATGGAGATTAATTAGAATACATTTTACATTTGGTTTTTATGTATATTGTACTTATTTAATTATTAATCTTCAATATTCATCAATTATAAATTAAGGTCGTATACCGTGGTAATTAAGTAATTATATGTTGTTCATGAATTTCAATTTTTTTTTATACAGTTGGTCGAGAGTGGGATGCACTACATTTATATGTCACAAACAATCTTGATTGGATGACGGTATGGATTGAACGATGTCAACAATTTGGTCGTTCATTAACATGGGAAGGTGTGGCTTCATTGGTTAAAGAAGCTCATCGTAATGGAGATTCCAATGTTACACCAAGGGAAATTGATTTAGCATATGGTTTAAGAGATAAACAGGTATGTATAAATATATTAAGCCCATATTATTTAATTATTTTCAATTATATTGATTTATATATATGTTGAGTTTTTTTGTTTGCATACATTCGGCCAAGAATAAATATGTTTATCAACTGACGATATTGCAATAAGTTTTACATGTTTGACATATTGTAGGTGAAACACCACAAGGCTATGTGGTGCAATGGTTGTAAATTTTGAATCAAAAAGTTGGATGACACGAAAAAAACTTATGATTCTGGGATAACTGTAGTCTTCCAGGTGACTAATGTTTCATCTAGAAGCGACATACATCCAGAAGTCTCAGAAAATCAATACTATGGGATTTTGGATGATATACTTGAGTGTGACTTTAAGTCCTTCAAATTAGTTTTATTTGTCATCCTATGGTATAGGCTACGATTGAATGAAAATGATCCCGAGAGAACTGTTATTGAACATGATAATGGATTTACCATGGTTAATACAAGGTATTTTGAGCAAGCTGGAAATGAGCCCTATGTTCTTCCAAGTCAATGTGAATAGGTATTTTACTCAGAGGTTCTAGGTAAAGCGGGTTGGTCATATGTTGTTAGACATGATCCAAGAGGAAGGTCGGTAAAGTATAATGTGGTGGAAGAAGAAGATACTAAAGAAATAGAAGATGATGTAGATGATGATCAGGATCAATAGTTAGTTGATGATGTGCCTGACAAAGATGTTGAAGAGGGGGAACTAGATCATGATGATGTAGGATTTAATGTTCATGAAGATGATATCCGTGTGGATGATGGCATTATCGAAACTGATATCAATGACGATGATGATGATATGACCAATCCTTACAATGTTGAATCTGGATCGGATGATACAGACAAAGAGTTGGGTGAAGAAGAAGGTCAATGATGTTGGAATGTATGAGTTATGTGATTGTATTATCTATTTGATATTAATTTCTTGATAGAATTATATTTGACTTATGTGGTTACATAATTAATTTATGATGTTTTCAATTTTAATTATATTTGAATTATATTAGAATATGTTCAGTTAACAGATGTAAAAAATAAAATGGATAAACCAAAAGATGAAAGTGTGATACCACTCCCTTGTTGGGTGTATGGAGTCTAATGAAGATCTATAAAAGTGTAATCTATGATAAAAATAATTCAAAGTGTTTAGCACATAGATGTAGTTTATAACTTGTATTAATGTGCAAGTAAATGACTGAAAAACTCTACTTGAGATAGAATAACAAACCTAGTTATGTGATTCTTATTGATCCAATTAATACTCTTCAGTTACTGTGATTGACTAGAAGGGTTTAATATTTACTTGAAATAACCAAATAATCACATCACACAAATACAACAAATGTGTATTGGTAAACTGAATATATATATATGCTTGATATATCAATTTAAACAACAAAAAATCATCAAAATGGAGACAACCAGATAACTGTATAATTCCACAAATAGTGGATACCAAGATTAAGCCACAAGTTTAGACATCTTCATTAACTTCATCAAAATTCATACATGCATCTGAGTCTTTTAAAGGAAAGTTTCATTGCAAACTATCTATTGTATCTTTCTCCTATCCGCCTATATCTATTTTACATTATGAAACAGATATAAATATATCAAAATTGTGAAAGGGCGCATCCTTTGAGAAATGTCTTTTGCTTAACAACACTAACAAACTAGAAATTATGCTCTATTAAGCCATAAATAGATGTTTGACAGATAATCTCGGTAAGTTGTCCAATTGTGTGTATCAGCATCCTCCAGTGCATTCCTTATGGCTATCTCCATTTCGAACATCTTCTCATTCTATTCACATGCCCTGTCCATTGTTAAATCATTTCCTGTGGCTGTCTCCAGAATTTTTTGCATCATCGTCTCGCATTCCTTCATCCATCTTGTGGTAATAGACATTGTTTTACTCCTCTTCAGTTAGGTACGTGTCCACCCATCTTTGATACTCTTCATCTGTTGGCCAGCCAAAATTCACCACCTCATTCACCTTAGTATTGTAAGGTGTGTACTTCACTGCAACTTGATTGGCTTCCCTTTCAAAAAACTCTAAGAATGTGCTGGTGTTAATTATCTTATCCATACGATTTACTAGCAAATCATAGTTTGAATCATCACAAATCGATTTGATTTGTGCATTGATAACTTCTTCTGCCCCATCCTACCACTGTTGCAATTTCTAAAATTTCCTTGTGCATCAATAATGTTTGAAAAAAATGTATCATTCTAGTCATCAAAGCTCTTTATCAGCTCCCTAATTCTTCTACTCAAATCATCAAGTAGGGCCTGGAATCCGTTCAATGATTTTACAAAGATTTGAGTAGGATTCAATGACTGGGGCTTGTTGTCCGCATCAAACCTAGAAGATTTGTACATAATATCCAGATCATTGGCCCTAGGGATCCATTTCTCAGCCAAAGGCAAAACTATTTCCTAATCCCTATTGATATTTTTTATTCCATCCAAGAATAAAGAATACAGAGAATGTACAGATGGTAATTTACCATGAACCTTTTCATTAAGATGCCTCAAAAATGTGTCAACCACCTCACTTTGTTTGACAATTGCATCATCCTCACTTGCCTTTAAGGTAACCTACAATTTTGTGATCCTATTCAACATTTGCTTCTTCATGGGATCCATAAAATATTCAACTTCTTCTTCAACTGGCCCTGGTGTAGGACTGAGAGCAGATGCCTGGATGGGGGACCCCAAAGTTGAAACAATTGGAGTAGTAGGGGGGACTGATCCTGCAATAGAAGGTAATGCTCTGATACCAGGAGCACTGGAGGATTCTCCCACCTGCCCATATTTGAACCTATCTACTTCAGATTGCAGCTCAACATTCCTTTGCTACATCTTACTATATTCTACAATTATCATATTGTATTTCTCCATCAAACTCTTCTTTTCAACCTCTTCTCTCTCAAGTATCTTTTGGGACAATTTGGCCACATTTACTGTCAACCTTGTAGCTTCTATTGTTGAAGTTTCAGAAGCTCTCTTGATGATTAGCCCTCCCCTTAGGTGTGGGCTAATATCAGTTACATTTGGCTTTCTGCCCTGGGGTGCCAATGCCCATATGGCTAGAGTTTCATACTCCTCACTGAAGGCAAAGTCTTGCAAAGCTGCCTTAACCTCTTCTTCACTGTTTTGTATAGGGTGCTTGGACTATAAGATATCATTGAATGCAACCACATCAGCTATGTCCCATTCAGGAAAAAGTAAGACACCATCCTGAGTCACAAGTCTTCTTCCCTCCTCAGGAGTGATGCCTTTGAATTCTTTGATTAATTCAGTCTTGACCTCATCATCATTCTCCTACTCAAACCTATCAGGTCTCGATTCTCTCCTACTCTTGCATTTGTTCTGGTACTCTTCTAGTTTCATCCTCCAAACTAGTTGCAAGAATACACGAGTCTTTACAAATGCATCATCGTCCAAGAATGCCTTGCAGGCCTCCATCCTGGCATCTTGTACACATTGCCCCTTCACATCCATGTCAAAAATCACCAATTGTGTTGATCTAGGAGGTGAAGGGATACCAACTGCATGTCTTGATCAGTCACAATTATCTCATCCATCAGAGTTTCCTGTGTTTCCTCAACTCTCTTCCTCTTAGGGCTTGGCTCTGATGGTAACACTGTAGGATCACCTCTTGGTGGTGAATCTAGATCCACAATCCTTATCCCTCTGGGTGCTCTGATCCTTGGACCCAACTATGATGATGCTTGCATGACTTGTTTTCCCTTCTTATCCCCTTCATCCTCATCATTGCTCACATTCCTCTTTCTCTTGTATAGAGGCCTCTCAACTGGTGGTTGATAAGCTAGCCTTGTTTCTTCTGGCCTCACATCTGGTCTTTCTATACCAAAATCTAATTCCAAACTAACCCTCTTGGTCATCAAGGTGCCCATGATATTTTTGAAATTAGCCATTAAGAAGTATATTCTCTTGTGAAATGGAGTGAACTCCATTAATGGATCATATTTTGGATCCATTTTATGTATTATAGCCAACAAATTTTCATTTGCAATCCATTTTTCTTTATTCAACTCTTGCCTATTCAAATCAAACTCATTTCTAATTAGGTCCTCAGGAAAGTTGAATTCATGTGCAAATTTTCCACCTTTAATTCGTTGTCTGAACAATGCAAAGAATCCCTCAGGGTCATGCTATCTCCTAGGACCATTCCTCAAATTGAAGTCATCAAAAAACCTTCCGAAATGGACCCATCCTCCCTTAGAATAGACAAAATAAAAAATAACAGTATAGTCAGGGAACAAAGTCCCTTTTCCTTTCTTTGTTAGGTTGTCCTCATGAATACAACCTAGTTGCCACATAACTTCGGCAAAACCCATCATTGATGGTACATTAAAGGGGAGGATATGAGGGGTTCCTTGGAAACCATACACCCTCAAGATAGTGCTTATAGGGTACAAGATGATATCACCCCAATTGTGACACACTTTTAAATTAGGCTTCCTCACCTTCGATCGGAGGAAGTCATGCAAATCTTCAGGGATTCTTGGCACATTTACCACCAATCGAGCCCTGAGTCTGGAGGAAAAGCAGTTATCAAACTGCACAAAGCTGGTACCTCCCCTGTTGTAAGACAAATCTGCACTCCACACCTATACTGGTAACCTTTCTCCATTCACCTCTTGCCTCAACTCCATTTTTTCTAAGAAGAAAACAACATTCTTGTACAGGAATATATGCATCAATAGGGAGTACCAGAAAAAAGGAGTGCCAGTAACCCCCACATGCTGCTTCATCAAACCCTCATGCATATTCTCTGACAGGAATGATGCAAAGTCATAAACCATAGAGAAGTTGGGATACTGAATCTAGGCTCCCATAAACATGTACACAATTGGCATCACAATATTAGGGTTGAACCCTAAAATCAAGCACAATGAATAAAATGTTTCCAGGAAGTGACTGGCAAAACAAATCAGCCTGAAAGGCTCCTGGTCATTTGGGCTGATAAGAATTGTTGAACTGCCCGCCCTGGCCAAGTGAGGAGGAAGCAACCTCGATCTGAAAAGAGGCTTTGACCTTTTGTACTCCTCCTTCATCTCCTCAAAATCTATTTGGACTAAGAAAGGGCTATACTTAGTCAAATAAAAAATCTACTGAATCTCATCTGCATTTATGCTTAGAAGAATTCCACCATCATTATCCCTTATGAACCTTGTCACAGGATCATACCGTGCTGCCACTGCTCTGAGCAAATCAACATTAGGGAACACATTTGGCACTGTTAGTTTCCCCATGTCATATCTCCAGGCATTAAAGAAGGGGTGAGGTAAGTTTCACTATCCATACCACAACTTAAACATTTCAAGACCATTCATAGGAATCCTAGCATCTGCAATGTTATAATTTATGTACACTAGACCTTCGCCTAGGGTCTTTCCATTCATTAAAAACCAAACCACTCTTCCAGTCATTTGTTGACAATGGGAGTTGATCCAGGAAGTCATCATACAAATTCCTCTTCAAATAATCAACATGGCCAGATTGCTGCTTCGATGGTGCCATCTTAAACAACTAGGGCTTCTTTTAAAAAATCAAATCCTCGAAAAAACTAGGGGTACCCAGAACACAAAAATACAACACAAATTTGCAATTCCAAAAATTCAAATGAACCAGTAACCCTACGACAATAATTAACAAAACCCCTTGACCAGCACAATAGAACCCTTCGCAAAGACACAGTCAAATTAACCCAGCAGTTTAGAAAATAACTCACAGGATTTTGCACATTGCAGAGAACCAAACTTCACGGTGATCACTCAAAAAACTTTATCTCTGGCTCTGAACTGCTTGGAAAATACTTGAATGCTTTTGTGATGAAGATAGAAAAAGAGCAAATACTTTATGTCGATTGAATTGAGCCAGTAGATGTCTCATCTGCCATTAAAGCTCATTTACATGTTGCGCCAACGGCTCCAATCGCATTTGATGTGTATTTAAACTTCAGCCATCAGTCTTTTATTTTTGTCAGATCATCGAACAACCATCTTCAAATGGGCTGATGAAATATCCATGTCAGCATCGAGGGCCCACTATAGAAGGTAGCGCCAAAGGAATACATGTGGTGCCCGCCCATGATATCACGATCACTAAACATCCTGCATCTTTGGATCACGCGATGGTGAGCAACCGTTGATTCCTACCATCAGTGATCGTGTTCACTCACAACAGTCAGTAGCACCAAACATAACCATTGAGCAAATTTTTACCAAGATTATAACATCACCGTCGATCTCGAGCATGTGCATCTCGGAGTTGTTTTAGTAACCCACTTTATAATGTATTTAAGTCCGACACAAATATTAAACGCTTTATTAATCCCTTTTCCGCATCGATGGCTTGGGACACGTGGCGCTCGCCCATGATATCGTAATCACTAAACAACTAGTGGTGATGTCATCATGAGATCACGGGGAGTGGTCAGGATCAATCATAGGAAGATCGACGATCATTAAAAACACAACAGTCAGCAGCACCAAACATAACCGTCGAGCAACTTTTTACCAAGATTATAACATCACTGTCAATCTAGAGCACGTGCATCTCACAGCTATTTTAGTAACCCACTTTATAACGTATTTAAGTCCGACACAAATATTAAACGCTTTATTAATCCCTTTTCGGCATCGGTGGCTTGGGACACGTGGCGCTCGCCCATGATATTGCAATCACCAAACAACCAGTGGTGATGTCATCGCGAGATTACGGGGAGTGGTCAGGATCAATTGTAGGAAGATCGATGGTCATTAAAAACACAGCAATTAGCAGCACCAAACATAACCATCGAGCAAATTTTTACCAAGATTATAACATCACCATCAATCTCGAGCACGTGCATCTCGTAGCTATTTTAGTAACCCACTTTATAACGTATTTAAGTCTGACACAAATATTAAACGCTTTATTAATCCCTTTTTGGCATCGGCAGCTTGGGACACATGATGCTCACCTGTGATATCGCAATCACCAAACAACCAGCAGTGATGTTATCGTGAGATCGCGGGGAGCGGTCAAGATCAATTGTAGGAAGATCGACGGTCATTAAAAACACCCTCTGCAAAATAAAACAACTATTATAAGGGAGAAGGGGACATTGCCTAGGACAACAACAAATGATGGCTCAAAGTTGTTCTTAAAGCACGAGGCATGGACCAACCCAGAATTAAGAAATAATAAAGTCAGGCGAAATAACATTTTTGCATGTGCAGATTGCACGACCGTCAGATGAAGTGATATCAATCTTGACCGTTGCTCGCAGACCTCACAAGGTTTCTGCTAATGTCACAAATATGGTGTCAGGCATGTGAGATGCTACCATCTATCACATTTGATGGTGGGGACCAATTTTTCTCATTGATCGATGATGAAGGTTGATGCTGACCCAGACTTAAGAAATAATAAAGTCAGGCGAAATAACCTTTTTGCATGTGCAGATTGCGTGGCCATCGAATGAAGTGATTTCAATCTTGATCGTTGCTCGTAGACCTCACAAGGTTTCTGCTAACATCACAAATATGGTGTGAGGTGTGTGAGATGTTGCCATCTATCACATTTGATGGTGGGTACCAGTTTTGCTCATTGACGATGAAGGCTGATGTCGACAGCTATTTCCATACCGACGCATCATGGTCGTTCCTCACTGACCTCGCGTAATTAAAATTGCAATTTCAATAATGTTGCAAGGTGTACGATTTGGTGACATGTGGACTTTGATGTTGTGCGCTAATAACAAAGGTGGAGCCCATTTCCATGCTGATGTGGTGCCTGTTAGGTGAATATCCTATTCGTTTGGTGACTAGAGGGAGAACATGGCATTTTCAAACTATTTTGACTAAATCTAAGCCGTTCTCTTGGCCAACATTGCGATTGATTAATGACTCATATTTAAAAATAAACTGGTATTGTACTATAGCCGTTTTATCTCGTGCGAGTGAATAGTAATGGCCGAGTTCGACTCTGCCTACATAATTAAATGCTAAAATTTGTGAATTACTATTTCTGTGTTGTATGTCTACATTGAGGAAGAATTGCTTGGTATCGAGTGAAGCAAGTTGTGGTTGCGATTTCTCAATTTCACTACCCTAGATGTTCTGCGATTGAAACCGTAAGTAGCACGTACACCATTTCTTATCAATTCAGAAGATTTTATGGTTGCTTGTTGGAAAATTCGTGATTGTTTCATGTTTCTATTCTTCAAGAATTGATTGAATAGATTCACTTTTAGAGATTGTCTAGATAATTGCTAGGGATTTTTGAATATTGAAGAATTTTCTATATAGGCTAAAGGAGAAAATTGTAATTATTTGCTATCTGAAAATAAGCAAACCCTAGTTCGAATTATCATTAGTCTAGTATAAATGGCACCCAAGGCCTGAAGTTCTGGTTCTGAAACCACTACCAGGTCTTTATCCCAAGATATTATTGATTTGTTACAACCCTCTACTAGTAAGAAGTAGGAGGGAAAGGTTTTGTTCTATGGCCTCGAATCTTGGAAGGATTGATAGACAAGCAATGTGCAATTCAAGATGTCAAGTTACCATACACCGGGTGGTAGTTGTTCTCCAATTGGTTTGGGAATAAGAATTTGTTGGTTCCTTTGTGTAACCCCTAGAGGTTAGACCTAGGTAAATTGGTGGTTCCTAAAGTTTATATGGATGTAGATCTTTTAAAGGACATTACTGCTAGATATGAATTGTCAGAACACATGCTGGTGTGCAGATGATTAAGATAACCAAAGAAGAAATTGTAGAGATTTTCAAATTGCACGAATGGAGTAAGGATATGGTTCTTGTCGACTTGGAAGTTTTGAGACAAGAATATAGAAATACTAGGGGTTTGTTCAAAACATCCTTTTTAATACCTCATTTGGTAGTCTTAGGAAGAGGAAAAAATTAGAAGAAGGTAGTAATTGGTAGGAATGAGCCCGAACCTTTTCCTGTGGACTATTTCGCCAGTTATTTCAAGAAGACTGTTTGTGCTTTATGTCAAGTTCTGGGAGTCAGCTTAAAGAAAACCTTGCCTACCGATATTATGTATATAGCAGTAAAGCTCCAGCACCCATATTTTAATGTAATATATGATTTTGCCACTTATTTGGCAGAGAAGATGCACACGGGTCTAGTAGCCCTAAAGGAGGGGAAGAATTGGGTTGGATTCAGATGGTATTCCTTGTTAATCCACATGTTTTTGTATAGGGGTCAGGTTGTGTTTGAAAAAGATATGGAATTAAAGAAGAAGGAAGGAAACATTGAAATGCCTATCCAATATTGGACTAGGATTCTTGACATGCATGATCATGAGTTTGATTATGTAACTTTCCATAATGTCTTTGGATCTAAATTAAGGGAGGCTCTAGTTCATGACCCCCCAAGGATCCCAAAAGAAATTTATGACTTCTTGAGGCTGATGGAGAGAAGGCCTAAATTGAACATGATGCACAATTGGGGAGACATTGTCCCCTATCATAATACCATAGTTTTCAGGGTTTTTGGCACTAATGTCAATCCAAAGTTTCTGCCAAGGGAGGTGCCCCTTAGAATTAGATTTTTGGAAATCATGAGGCAGTTAGGGGGAGCTCAGTAAGTACACTTGCCAGCTGAATAGAAGAAAGGTTCTTTCTTCCCTGAATATACAACATTTACCGATTTTTTTATGGCAAAGGGAGGATGGAAGGAGTTACATAAATTACTTGGGCCTTATAGGCTAAGGACTGTGCACCCCAAGAATCATGATCCTGAGGGTTTTATCTCTCAAATGAAGGCAAAACATCGGACAAGAGCTTTTATCCACAACTACTTTCTTGAGGACACCATCAGGAATATTTTTGATTTGGAATTACAAGATGAGAGAAAGGCACTATACATTGCCTACTCTAAAATGGTAAAAAGTAAGTAGGAGAAAATACCTGGTTTCAATCCCATACCTAATGCTAAAGATGAGTTTAGCAGGGCAATGTATGCTATTGATAATTTTGAGAGCTTGGTTGGGGTTTTGAAAGATGAAAGGGTTGTGGAAGAAAGGGGAAAATCACAAACCATCGAGGAGTACCCTAAGGTAGAGGAAGAGGAGAGGCCTACTTATCAGCCCCAAAAGAAGATAAGGGTTTTTTCTAGAAGAAAGGGAAGTAGGGCTGAAGATGTTGCTAAAAATATTGCACCATCTTCTTCAAGGTAGTCAGTACCAAATGTTGTTGATTTGAATTCTCCTCCAAGTTTTTCAGAACAGGCTTGCCCACCATCACCAAAGAGGCAGAGAGTTGAAAGAGTAAAGATTGTTGATTGTGATGGTGATGAGGATGATGACATTATTGTCACTCCGGATGAAATGCATCCTAAGATGCCATTGGACCCAGTTGACATTGCAACAGGTTCAGGTACATTTTCTTTGAGGATAGGAAAAGATGAAATCAAAGGAATAACAAGAAATGATGACTTGAGCATAGAAGCCTGTAGAGAGTTCATGATGGATGACTCTTTTATTCAAACCGTTGGTTTTAAAGATTTTGTGTGGAGAGCACATTTTGCATTATATGCTGAGAAGGTGGCACATGAGAGAAGTCTGCATCTAGAGCTCCCAAAGAAGGTAATTCAAGCTAAGGTCAGGGAACAGATGAGAGATAAATTCAAAGCAATAACAGCAGAGCAGGGCCGGGAATTGGTACAAAAAAGTGGAGTATTGCTACTCCTTGAATGGGATATTGTTGATGTTGTGGTGTTTGACACAATAAGAAGGGCTAATAAGCCACTTCTTGCTACTGAAGAGGAGGCTACATTGGCACTCAAGGGATCAGCCTTTAGTGAGGAATGTGATGCATTGACAATCTAGTCCCTATCCACTGGCTCTAAAAAGCCAATTGTTGCAGAACCTTCTGACTTCAGTGGTCACTTGGTTGTGAGGAGAGTTGTTGACACCCCAGCATTGGAAGCTACTGATATGGTCATGAATGTTTCCAAATTCACTAGAGCAACTGTTGAAGATTTGACCAAGGATCGGGATACTCTGAGAGGCCAATATAATGACATTATTATTGAATATAATAAGAGTCAACAAAAGGTAGCAGAGTTAGAAACTGAATTGGTATTATTGAGGAAACAAATGGATACCATGAGATCTCAAAAGCAATCCAGTTCTAGCCACATTGTTCCCGACCCATCAGTAGAGCAGTCTCAACCTCCTGCACAAGCATAGTCTTTGACTATTGTTCCATATAATATGGGACAAGTGCCTATCACTATTGAGAGGGCTACTAGCCCTGGAGGAGGACTTTCTAGGGAGAAACCGATTCATCAGATTAAAGAATATAAGGAGATGGTAAAGGAAATTCAGGATGCAGCAAGGAGAAGCAATGCAGTGATAGTGGACATTGTTTTGAAAATTTTAAACAGAAGGGTCCAGAGTAAGCTAAACAGTGTTCATGCAAATTATGTCCTAATGTTACAAGCACTAAAAATGTTTCCAAGGGATAAAGAATTGGCCATCCCATTGCTAAACAAATGGAGAAGTTGAAATTCATGGCAGTAGGGGAAAAATAGCATGGTGATAAATATCCTACTGTTATTGCAACATATCAATTGGTCAAGGGAATTGTTGAGCAGAAGATTCGGGGATTTGCTCCCACAATGGAATCCAAGATTAAATTGCTGAAAGATGTGTATGATGGAAAGGACCTATCCCCATTGCCTCATATTTTACATAGTTAGGATGAATTCAAACCCCTACAGGTTTGGAAGGAGCAAATGAACAATATAATGATGTCTCAAACACATGAGATATGCAAAAATCTAGACATCCACATGCTAGAGAATACATTGGAAAAGTTGTCTTTTGTTATAAGTTTCTTAGAGAACTTTGATAAAAAGGCCACATCGATAATGGTAAAGTATTCTCCCTATCGAAACAAGGTTGATCAAGTTGTGGCTTTCTAGTGGCCTTCCGAGGAGGAGTTTGAATTATGGAAAAAGGTGTTCACTGATGAACTGGAATTATGAGTGTTATAGTCGAGAATTGCAACTTGGTCATGTATAATATAGGTCTAGCCTTAGATATTATATTCTAAAATTGCATTCTCCTTTTGACTCCAAGTATAGGGTGTTGAGGTGGAGTTAATACTATAACGGCTAAGCATGCCTTTGATGTATGGGGAGCGGCCTTTGGAGTGATGTTTTCTTTCCTCCTTATCAACTAATGATGATCTTTGTCTTATGCTCTCCACTCGCACAGTAAAATTGTAACTGAATCAAGAGTTAGCGGTCTAATTACAAATGGACATGTGTACTCTTTGACCTGAAGCTTATTGGCTCCCTTGTTTTATAAAAGGTAATTTTGGTCCAAGAGAGTGGTCGGTTGAAATATCCAAAATATGAGAAATAAGAGTCTAGTAATATAGAGAGTATGAATTGTAAGTCCGGGTTTTAAAAAATTTTGAGTCAGATTGGAGAACTTTGTTAATCATGGGGTTTTTGAGCATGTTTGTATCAAACTCGTGAATATTTGGAGTTTATTTTCTCTCCTATTGTGTTATGTTATATGGATTATTAATGAAATATCGATCAAAGATGATTTTCATTGATTTTCATTTGTTCTTTACTGTGAATTATGTTTAACTACAGCTCTAGTTCAAAGGATCAGTTAAATGCTTTAGTTAACCAGTAAATTCATGCAATATAACAAATAGGATTCATAAAGGAGTAATAAACTCAGGTATAGATATATGGGTTGTAATGCAATTCATAATAGATCATAAGTGTTCAAAATGAAATTTACCATGTAGTTCAGTTTTCTCTTTTGACTCCGTGCGCTGGGATATGGCACTGGAATTCTGATTATGTTTTATTCTCCTATGTTTTGTGTTATGGCATCAAGATATTTTACTCAAACATTTCCTATCAATTTACTATATGTGAATTTTGCAATTCTCTATTAAATGGACATGAGTCTTTTTTAAGGAATAGCCAATTTCTTGAAGGATTTCATCCTTTAACATTAATTGGGGATCTATCTGTTGCTTACCTATGTGCAAATGAATTGTTTAAATGTTGTATGTTAAGAGCACATGTTAGGGAATACCCTCCTGGATTTTAGAGAGTTCGAAGTGTAGGAGAATTAGCCTTATTGCTATTCTCGTTAAGTTGGCCATACTATTCCTAGTCTTTTATTATTGAATGTGGCGAGTTCAGAGGGGCTTCTAGGAAACACGTGTGGGTTGCAGAAAAAAATGCCAACAGGTTCAATTGACAACATGATCTATTGAGTAATTACAAAGAATTCATAATTTGAAATTCTAGATTTTGACAACATGATTGATTGACAAGTAGGAAGTATTTTTCACATTGTGTCAAATTTTGATATTGTTATCAGGATTCAATTATGTAGTTTTACATGTCAAACTCATTGACCCATGTTTCATGAGTAGTGTTTCACAAGAACCCATCTCTCATGATAATGAATGGTCCACTTAGCACTCATTGCATCTAAAATATTCTCAAAGCGATGAAGCACTAGGCCTTCCTAGGAGGTCACCCATCCCAATATTACATTATCCATGATTTTATCAATAATTGATCATTTTGGATTTTGACAAACTTGATACACAAATGACAATTTGACAATGAACTTAATGTATCAAAATTAAGTTTCAAATTGAGTAACACAATAGAAACTAAAACAAATTGAAAGATTGTTATGAGGGTAGTGATGTAACTTTTCTAATTAGAGTGTATTCCATGAGATTACAATTCTTTGAAATATTTTGTCAAATAGTTCACAAGATTTTTCTATCCTCCCAAATTTTACATAGATTTGAAAATGGAGTCTACAACCACAACATTTGAGAAAATTCATCTTCATATTATGCTTTGATGGATGTCCATACCTTGTTCCAAATCTCCCATATTAAGGAAATCGACAAGGATTTTGGTGAAGGTTGTGAAATTTGTCTATGCATCTACCAATTGCATTTGATTGAAAATTTCTAAAACCTTTTTAAAAAATCCATTATGTATATTCTACAATCATTATAGTCCACAATTTCAAGTTTATTTGGTTTTGCATCTACCAATTGTATTTGCTTGAATTTTCCTACCGAATTTTGAATGTAGATCCATTTTGTGTATATCTTACAATCTGTTGGTGTTTTTTCCCACATAGGATTTGCAATTCTCTAAGAGGTAGCCAGCCTCCATTATAAAGAACTACAAAGGCTAGTGGCCAACTAACAAGAGTCAGTCAAAGACTGACATCTCCTACACTTTTAGCTTTGTGAAACCAAGGTGGGTAAACCCAAGTGTGTTCATAATAATGTTTCATGATTGGTAAGAACACTTCTTCTTATAGATGTAGTCCCCACTAACACTAACAAACAATCATTACCCTGGTTGTGGCAAAACCAAAGAATAATAACAGATATCCCAAAGCAAGGAGACTAAAAATTATCATAAGATCTATATCCCAAAAAGAGATAGCAGTTGATATTTGTTAAAATGTTCGGGTATTGAATCACCGTGCTTAGAGTCACAGTCTTATACCTAAAAGGAATTTACCAATACTATCCAGTTCCTCATCCATTGGGTGGGAGTCATATAAAATGTAATTCAGATGAAAATGAACTTATCACCATAGTGCTTTGCTACCATGAGATTTGTCAGTATATTAAAACAATACTCCTTAGTGAATCTTGAGCATATAACCATAAACATGCAACTTGTGTTCAAGCATTTGATTAACTCATTAAGTTAAAGCAAGAGAATAAATTACACTTTCAACTACACCATTGAAACTAAATGAAAAAACCCTTGATAAATCCATTCATAATCCATGGCCCATACACAGGAGAGCAAAATGTCTTAATTTTTTTAGATTCATTTCGATATCAGTAATTACAAAAGCATAGTATACTTATTTCATACTATTCCCAACCCAGCATGATTTCCTACATAATACCTTCAAAATCCTGCATTACCACTAACTGTACCTATTTTAAGCCTTCAGACCCAAAAAAAAAAACAACCCATAACAATGAGCCATCAAATCTCCTTTATAGGACAGGAGAGCAACAAAGCAATAGGCTACATTGTTCATTCCAAAATTGAATTTCATTTAGAATGAAATTCAAATTCGCATTCCTCATCATTAGAAAAAAACATAATCAGTTCGAGGAATCAAAATAGTTATACTATTGTAACCAACCAGAGCTAAAGACAAAAGAGTGTGGTAGGCACGCGTACGTCCACATCAACACACCACCCAAAAGTAACACACCCAGCAACTGCAACTACTTGCAAGATACACGAACCCAGTAGAGGTGACCGCTCCTGGTCCTCGCTTCAGTAAGAAGCGAGACCAACTTCCTTTTATCTTCTTTAACACATGATCTGGTAGCATGGCACGGTGCCATCACAGTTATTGGGCCAACTACAACGGGCTCTTCATTGACCCTCAACAGCTCGGTCATGGACGCCAAGTAACGTTGGTAGTCCGAGTTATTTTTAGACCCATCACCATCAGAACCAAAAGACAACACCAATGGGGACTTGGAGCTCCCCGTCCCTTTATAATTAGCATCGTGGAAAAACTCAGGCTTGCTAAGGACAGGTTGTACCTAGTCAGGCTACAAATTTCTCACCCCGAGTCTGGTCCTTCTACGCACAGTCGAATGGTCCATTGCAAAGAACACCTCAAAAAATATAGGAGAGACTCGACCACCTGCAAACAAGACAAATCAAAATGCGATGATAATACCAGGTAACACAATGAGCATTATAGAGTTGATTGGTGTGAGAATATTAATTGCTCAAATGCAGCAGAGCATTCAAGCATTTTAGTGGCTGATGTAGGCACCACAAATTATTCCTGGCTTGCGAAGGCATGGCGTACAACCCATAATTCATTTATCAGGAGAACATTGTTCGCACGTAGGAAAATCAGGCGAGGATGCACTGAAAAAACCCTTGCCATTAATGAGAACAACTTGCAGAGAAAGAACTCCCAATGCGGATGAACAGGAACCCAACAAAAATCAAACCGTTAATGCGGATCAAACATGGCAAGTCGGATGACTCAGATTGAGTCAACAATTGTTTGAAAATCCACATCAGCGCCCTGGGAGAACCGTGCCCAATCACAACCCAATAAAACAAGAGGTTGCAACTGGACGACGGGTCCCACCTAGCCCTGTCGCTTCAAGAACCAAGCCGCGTGTCGCCTCTTCATAGACCTCACAGTACCCTCAAGGGCCTTGAATCTGATCGTGCGAGATCTGCAAGAAAGGATTATCATTGATCTCCCTCATTAATACCCCACGGGTAGAAAACACCCACCTTAAACCCTAAAACCCTAGCCTCCATCCATGTAAATTTTAAGTCCCACCACAATCCTTGTACAATCCACATGATTTTTTTATGCTTTGTTGAAGAAACTATTACAATATATTTCTTATTTATGTACTTATTTTCCATACATGTTTATAAAAGTTTGAAATTATTAATAATATTAATTTTGGCAAGACATTAAAAGAGTGTTGATTGTAAAAAATATGCATCCTAATGTGAAAATGCAAACAATGGAAGCAATGACTATAACACATAAATTTTTATGTAGTATCCAATTCAAAGAATCGTGTTACCCTCTACCTTGAATTTTTTAGTATAAAAAGCTAAGGAGATGCTATAAATAAGATAATAAGTTGACTATTAGCATATACCAATTTTCATAGAGATGTAGATTGTTGGATGTTGTGGTTGTGTTGCTCATGATATGTGGTTATCATTGATGTCAACACTATTAGAATTAATGTCTTAAAGGTTGTATATGTCGAGGATATTGAGAAAATTAGAATAAATATGTTGCAGATAGTCTATGAAGTTATGGAGATCAGAGTGGTGGAAATTTTTGTACGTTGGTATTTTGAAGTCGTGTATTAAAGGGTTTTTTTCTGAGCCTATCTAGTATATCCTCTGGAAGTTTCTGAGGTGTGCATCAAGATTGGAGCGAGTTATGATTTTTTGTGTTCCTACAGTTATTTTGTTGCTATAGTTGGTGTTTCTAAAAGAAGAGAATGTAATTCTGGTGAATTGAATTGTTGTGTACGCTCTTGAGATGTGCATTGATGTTTCTTGATCTCATACTCTATCATTGTGGTATATCCACGTTGATCAGTGTGCTCGTGATCAAAGATTTTTCCTTTGCATGTTCGAGTTTTCATGTTCTTGGTTGACATGATGGTGGTAGCGTGTTGTATATCCTTGTGGATTAATTTTTGAATGCTTGGAATGTTCAAGGATGTTGATTTAGGTCTTCATTATGTTGTGACTGATTTAGGTTGGTGCGCATTGAGATTTTTTCAAGAATTGGGCCGACAATTTGTATTCATCTATTATTTATTTTTGGCCAACAGAGTTGTTAATGTAAATTCATGAATTGGATATATAAGAGTGATTGTTTTATTCATTTAGAGAGAATGTATGTGAATTGTATGCGAGATATGTGTGAATAAAGATTAGATCATTTGAATTTAGAGCAGAGTGTGAAGAAGTTTAAGCAAAGTATGAAGAAGTATTTATGTGCCTAACTAAAACTATCATCAGGATTTTGAAGAAGCTAATCTACTCTTGTCAAAACACAAACAACACTCAGATTTAGTATAAGAGTGAACCAATCATAAGGAAAACAAAATATGAAGATTAATTTTCTCAAATCTTGTGGTTGTAGATGCCCTTTTGAAATCTATGCGAAATGTGGGAGGATAGACAAAGCTCATGAACTATTTGACACAATGCCTCAAATAATTGTAATCTCATGGAATACACTCTAATTAGAAAAGTCTCATCACTTCCCTCATAAAAATATATCAATTTGTTTTAGTGTCTATTGAGTTATACCCAATTTGGGACTCGGGGTATAACAAAATAGATACTAAAATAAATTGAGAGATTACAATTCTTTGAGACATTTTGTCAAATAGTTCACAAGCTTTTTCTATCCTTCGACATTCTGTATAAATTTTAAAAGGGCATCTACAACCACAACATTTGAAAAAATTCATCTTCATATTATGCTTTGATGGATGTCTATACCTTGTTCTAAATCTCCCATATTAAGGAAACCAATAAGGATTTTGGTGAAGGTTGTGGAATTTTTCTTTGCATCTACCAATTGCATTTTTTTGAAAGTTTCTAAAAACTTTTCAACAAATCCATTATGTGTATATTCTAAAATCATTATAGTACACAATTTCACATTTATTTGGCTTTGCATCTACCAATTGTATTTTCTTGAATTTCCCTACAATTTTTTCAATGTAGATCTCTTTTGTGGATATCTTATAGTCCTTGTAGTCCACATCACTTTGTTTTTTGAAGAAACTATTACCATATATTTCTTATTTATGTTCTTATTTTGCATACATGTTTATAAGTTTGATATTACAATTAATAATATTAATTTTGGCAAGACATTAAAAGATTTTGTTGATTATAAAAATATATGCATCCCAATGTAAAAATGCCAACAATGGAAGCAATGATTTTAACACATAAATTTTTATGTAGTATCCAATTCATAGGACCATGTTACAATTTAGGGTTATGATTGGGTATTTAATTAGGGTTAGGATTTAGTGTTCAGGTTAGTGTTAGGTTTAGAGTTAGGGTTAGGGTTAGGAAAAATAATGTTAGGATTAGGGTTAGATTAGGGTTTATGTTTTATGGTTAGGTTTAGATTTAGAGTTTTGGTTATGGTTGGGATTAGATATGAAATTAGGGTTAGGGTTTAGGATTACAATTAGGGATTATATTATTAAGGTTATATTTAGAATTACGTTTTAGGGTTATTGTTATGATTAAGGGTTGTTTTTATATTTGGCTTAGAGTTGGGGTTAGGATTAGGGCCAGGGATAGGGCTAGGGTTAGGTTTAGGGATAGGTTTAGGGTTATTAGAGTGAATGTAGCTAATTAATAAAAGAAAAAATATTTAGGGTTAGGTAATTAGGGTTAGATTTGGGGTTAGAGTTTTGGTTGTGGTTAGGGTTATAAATATAGGATAAAGGTGAGGGTTAGGGTCAAGGTTAAGGTTTCGAGAAAAAGGGTTAGGTTGATTAGGGTTAGGGCTAGGTTTAAGATTTGGATTATAGTTTAGGGTGTAGCATTTGTCTTTAGTTTAGGGTTACAATTAGGGTTAAGGTTAGGGTGTAAGTTAAGGTTAGTATTAGGATTAGATTAGAATTAGGATCATGGTGTAGGGTTTAGGGTTAGGGTTGTGTTTATGTTTAGGGCTACAATTAAGATCATGGTTTAGGGTTTAGGGTTAGAGTTATGCTTATGTTTAGGGTTGTTATAAAAAGGATTTGGGTTATGGTTAAGATTATGGTTTTGAGAAATAGTGTTAGGGTTAAAGTTATGGCCAGGGTTACATTAATGAGAAAATGATGGTTTAATTTCCAATTAAGGGTTAGGATTAGGCTTATTTTCAGGGCTAGGGTTAAGGTCAAGGTATGAGTCAATCTTATGATTAGGGTTAGGGTTATGGTTAGATTAGGGATATGATGTTAGGTTTCAAGAAAAGGTCTAAATTTAAGATTAAGCCATAGTTGGCTATAATGAACATGAGAAAAAATGGATCTAATTTCCTTTTGTGGGAAAATAATCAACTACGACTTAAACTTAAATTTAGAGATTACCCTAAACTATAACCATAACCATAAACCTAATCCCAAACCTAACCCTAATGAAAACACATAACCTAACCCTAATTGTAGTATTTGAGGCTAGGCTCAAACACTATATAACCTAACCCTATATAGCCTAACACATAACCTAGCACTAGAAAAAAAATCTTCTCCCAAACAATCTCCTCTACTTCTATTCATGCCTACTGGAGTTGCAACATTCAACATTGGTGCTTCAACCATTCATTCAAAGCTAAGAATTCCAATAAGAGACTTCAATGAACTAGAAGGGACAAGACTTACAACTTTCCAAGAAGAAATATCACATGTCAGATACCTATTGATAGATGAAATGAGTTTCATTAGGGAGAGGTTGCTTGAAAACATAGATTCCAGGCTTCGACAAGCATTCCCAAAAAATAGTAACCAAAGTTTTGGAGGTGAGTTCTGGATTGAAATTACTAACTTTGATAACTTTACATTACAATATTTTTTATTCAATTCTATTATAGTTCCTTCTATACAAATTCATACTTATCAATTTAATTAAATATTTTATATTCAGGCATATCTACATGATTTTAGTTGGAGACTTGGCACAATTACCTCCAGTAAATGACATGGCTCCATATGAAAGAAAAAGGTGAGAAAAGCTACTATGGGAAGAATTCAAAATGGTCATTACATTAAGTTGTGTTTTTCGAGAAGATGGAAAAAATGAAGAACAACAAATATTTCATCAAATTCTAACAAACATTAAGGATGTGAATCCCACAATCGACGATTGGATGTTGCTTTCGTAACTCTATAACCCAACTATTCAATGGTCATTTTTCTAATGACTCCTTTCTCACTCTCTTGGAGGAAAAACATGACATTATTTAGGATATTCAATGCCTAGATATTTTCTGGAAAGCTTTAAGGTCAAATATATAGTGGCATAAAACTCAATGTTATAGGAAATCATTCTTGGCCAAGCCCAATTGGTTCAATTCATATGGATAGAAGGGGGTTGATCATAAGGAAGTGTTGAGATTCCTAAGCATCTCTTTTACCTTTTAGGTTTCTCCTTCCTCTTTAAGGAAACATATCATTTCTAGAGCTAAGAAAAATTATCATATTAAATTATGAAGCCCCTTTCTTTGGCAAGGAGATTCCATGTGTGTTCAAAAATTATTGCAATTGCACACGTTTCCATTGCTCATGTTGCTAAGAAGCTTGCAAATCCTCATATTTGAAGATTGAAAAAATCCTTAGGTATATTTTATGGCCTCCCTTTAACCAAGGAAAATGGTTTCACAAAGTATCCTAGGAGTTTTATTATTTCCCTCATGACTATAATAGGCTTGGCTTACTTTATATTCACTACTCTAAATGGTGCCATAATAGGCTTTGCTTGCTTTATATTCACTACTCTAAATGGCGCCATAATTTTAAATTTAATTAACATACTCTAAAACCTAACTAAACCAGGTTGTAGCTCATCAAATTGGACAAGTGAAAGGTCAATACCAGCACTGAGGAAGAGTTTGGAGGAGTGAAAACAAGGTCAATACCAGCACTGACGAAGAGTTTGGAGCTAAAACAAGGTCAATACTAGCGCCGAGGATGAGGTTGAGGGCACTCAGGGAAAATCGACGACCAAGGGACAATGAGTACTGTAAGTTTGGTACCCCCATTCTCTTTAACCTACAATTTTCATGCCTAGTTTCCAAAGATCTTCTCGTACATTGGTCCCCCCATTCTCGTAAAATGGTATAAGATAAGACAGAAAAAATAAAATAGCTTAGTCTTTCACATTTTTATAGTGATTACTAGAGGCACATAGACCAATTCTTCATAATAGAAGAATTTGATCATACTTTTCCAATGATGGCATTATGAGAAAACCTTAGGTTAAATGAATAATTCCTAGCTAAGTCCTTGAAATCATGTCCAACCATATAAGAGAAGACCATTGCTATGTGTACTTGGATAACATGGAGAAAGGATCTTTCGGATCTTTCATCAATCTACGTATTGTTAAATTTTAACACCTAAAAGTGAGAATGAAGAATCTTTCCTAGGATGGTGGCCAATTATGCTTCTCAACACCTAGATTACAAAATCCTTTTCAATATCATTGCCATCACAATTAAACTATTGCTTGAGATATAGTCATAGAGGTAAACAAATTGGCTTTCTTGATAGTAGATACATTCTAGACAATTCAATCCTTGCATCGGAGATTGTTGAATGGGTCCAACAAACTACTCATGATTCCCTTACTATTAAGTTAAAAGTTTGACAAGGCATATGATTGCATCAAATTTCCTTTCATTTATAAAAGACTCAAATGGATTTATTTTCAACCCTAAATTATTATCACACATTCAAAATTACAAAATACCAGTTAATGAAGAACCTTCATTTGAAGGTGATGTCGTCGTGACCTTTGAATGAAGAACCTTCATTCAAAAATGATGCCATGTCAAGACTTTGAAATGAAGGTATTTTTTATTTTAAATATTTCATGTCCAAAATGCTTTATAAAAGGAACCTTGGCATGAAGGACCTTCAAATGAAGACCTTAATTCAAAGGTCCTTCATTAAAAGATCCTTCATATGAAGGTTCCTTTAATAACATGCCATTATATCTCTTAGAGCTATTAGAGATATTTTTGTTTCAAAGTAGATATTGGACCATCAAACAGTGTCACCGTGACTCTACCAAGATATCTATCAAATTGATAAACCCTAACTTAACAACCACAAATTCACAAAAAAATTGCCCCTGTCAGCCCTAGGGCATCAATTCAATGCCAAGTTTCCTACTTTAAAATACCCCTAAATGCAATGAACCTCTATCATACCATGATGCACACCAATCCACCGAGTTACAGCTCCAAGACAGTGGGTGGATTGGTGGATGTCATTTCTATTTATCCCTCAAACCCTTACATAGGCAAAACAGGGCAATCCTTTTAAATCTGGTAAAGACGTGCCACTCCAGTCATCAAAATTCTTTACCAGTTCCTTAATATTCCTACTCAAATCATCAGGTAAGTCTTGCAAACCTTGCAGTGATTTTACAAAAACTTGAGTAGGCCTTAATGATTGGGGCTTGTTGTCTGCATCGAATCTAGAGGCCTTATACATAACATTTAGGTCATTGGCCCTAGGGATTCACTTCTCAAATAAAGACAAAACTAATTCATTATCCCTAGTAATTTTTCTTATTGAATCTAAGAATAAATAATATAAAGAATAAACTAATGGTAATCTACCATCAACTCCCTAATTCAAATGCCTAAAAACTGTCTACAACTTCATTTTGCTTGGCAATTACTCCCTTCTCACTTGCTTTTAGAGCTACCTGTAGCTCTCTAATCTTATTAAGCATCTGCTTTTTGGTGGGATCTACAGAGTACTCAACCTCCTCTTCAACTGGCTCTAATGAAGGACTAGGAGCAGGAGTCTGGATGGGGGACCTAAGAGTAGAAACAATTGGAAAAGTTGGAGGTACTGATCTTGATGTAGAAGGTATGGCTAGGGTACCAAGAGCACTAGAAGACTCCCCCACATGTCTATACTTCAACCTATCTACCTCAGTTTTCAGCTCAACATTCCTTTGTTGCATTCTACTATACTCTCCAATAATGGTGTTATACTTATCCATCAAACTTTTCTTCTCAGCTTCTTTTGTTTCAGCTGTTTTTTGGACAAATTTGGCCACATTTACAGTCAAGTTTGTAGCTTATGTAGTTGAAGTTTTAGAAGCTCTTTTGATTATTAACCCTCCCCTTAGGTTTGGGATAATATCAATAACATAGGGAATGGGCCAACCAAAACTTAGGAAGTAATAAACTTAGGAAAAATATTTAACTCAATTTATAAAAAGAGGCCCGGCCTAGACGAAACAATGAGACATAAGTCATTTTAATACCCACTCCAAAAAGGTAATGGCCGAATATATCTCACCCAAGGTTTTACGTGGAACATTAGGATTTTTATGAAAGCCAAAGTAAAATCCAACCTTAGATTCCTCCCAAACAATGTAACAAGCCAAGACAAGGGAAAAACATAAATGGAATTCAAAGAACAAGATTTGAAACTCCATCAAATCCACCATGATGCACACCAATCCACCGAGTTACAGTTCCAAGATAGTGCGTGGATAGGTGGATGTCATTTCTATTTAGCCCTCAAACCCTTACACAGGTACAACAGGGCAATCCCTATATTTGATTGTTTAATCCCACAAAACAGTGATTGAGAACTTCAAAACAAATGTAAATGAAAGGGAACACATATATTTATCTACACCAATGATCTCAAATCATTTCAAGCTTGTATGGATCCATAAAACACAAAAGAACTTCAAAAAAATTGCTTCAAGAACGTGGTATCTGATATGAAATTTTGGTATCAACTCCTCCAACAATTGTAATGGGATGGAAATACAATATGATAGAAGTGGGATAAAAATGCATCTTTTGAAGCATCAAACCAATATGAAAAGATGAAAGAAAGTGCTAACCCCTTAAACTGAAAAAGTTTCTTTTAACTCTAAGTTTGTTGGGTAGCCAATTCTTTTAAGTTATCAAATCCTACCATCATACATAATCAAAATGTTGTTGTTTCAAATGAATATGAACACTAACTTTCACTATTTGAGGATGTTGAAACCTTGTCATAGAGAATTAGAACATTGATGCGACCACTCATCCTACCTTAAAACATACCAAAAGTCTCCTAGCAATTAGACATAGGAAGAGTTAAGATGACTTAAACATTTTTTATTGCCAAAGCATAAACTTATGATGACTTTACCAAGCCTAGTACACACTCCCTCCTCGTTAACCACTTAGACATATGGAAATTAAATATAAATTTGCTGCTATTTTTAGTCATGTAGGTGTCCAATAAACCACTTGGTGGTGTTTCCCTTCAAGCTTATTTACTTGAATTAAGAGCAAAAGTCCTTTGATTACAATTAGAGAATACATTTGATGCCTTGGTTGTGTAACTGGTGGACCATAGTCACATTTAACACTTGTTACAAAGTTTGGGAGTTAAAACGTTAAGTAGATTTGATTTGTTATGGACACATTTGGACGGTAGTAACAATAACTTGCAATCTACCAAGACTTGATTACCTTATAACCTGTCAAATTCTAGCGATGAAATGATATATTAATCATAATGTCACCTTCGGATCACATTACCATGAAAGAACTTCATCCAACATCCTTATGAGTGTAGGTACCACCAAATAGGTATTTTTCAGATTTGTCTTCCTCGAGCGAGGGAAATTCAAGAAGAGAAGAGGAAAGCGAGACATGTAGTAGGTCTAAAAGAGGGAGATCAACTAGAGGTCAAAAGATTAAAAGAAAATTTCATAAATGCATGGAATTTTTTCTTGCTGAAGGGGGGTCATGTTCTTATGATGATGAGAGCATAAGCGACATTGAGGTGCCCTTGAGGTACAAACATCTATTGAAACAATGGGTACCCAAGGAACTTCCTCCAATAAACACTGATCTTTGTGTCAACGAGAGGATATATCGCTGGTTCGATAGACACGAAGTATGCGTAGGTATGCACTATCAGCAAATTATATACAACTAAAAAATAAAGATCAAAATAAAGGAGTGGCTAGGTACATTGATGGGAGGCCAAAAGAATCAGGGAATATTGCAGAGTTTATAAATAGTACATGACCTGGGTGAACAAATAAGCAACCCAATTGTATATTTGAGGCACGAGAGGGAAACCGTGTATTCATATGTGCGATTAAATCAATATATGCAAGGGAAGAGTTGCTAATTGATTACAATTTGAATCACTTAGATACAAACACAATTACTATGTGGGTGGTATGTACTATATACCATTTTACCCAACCTCCAATTAATGACTCCAATATAGCATTTTATTATTATGTTTTTTTTCGTAAGTCTATTGGTTTCATTTCGGTAATGTTTTTTATATTTAATTTTTGGCACAGCGGGGCATTGATCATACGAGGAAGTGTCCGGCCCAGAGCGCAGATCGCGATCCATCTTTAGGCGCTTATATCCGACAAGTTTACCTCATTGTAATTGTACAAATTAGATACGAGCAAAATGTTTTATTATTATGTTTTTTTCATGAGTTTATTGGGTTAATTTCGATAATATTTTTAATATTCTTGTTGTAGCCGGCTGATCGGGGAAAGTCACATGCAGTACAGAAGAGCATCCATATGGAGGTGTAGTCACTATTATGTGATGATGACATCGCATTTTCCGCAAACCCTGTGGATATGATGAGGAAGGCCCAAAAAAAATGCAATGAAGAAATCCTTAAGTTGGTATTCATAGTGCCTCAAACAGATGAGATAAGAGAAAGGGTTAAAACATTGTCTGAGAGAGCACAAAACTTGCAAGTAAGTTGTCATGAGATCTTTAATTATAACATAAGTTCATTCATGGTTTTATATTTTGTACTTTTTTATGTTATGAACTAAAATATGTGTTGTTTTTATAGGATTATTTGCGTCCTCGTCATGTTGTTGGCCATGATCAAGGTATTGCAAGTGTTGCCCGGGAAGTAGGGGTCAATACAAGTGTCAATCTTGATCTTCCTACGTATACAACACATCATCTGACCCCATCATTCATGCCTATATTATCGACTGAAATGTCGACAACACATACCATGCAGGCATTCGGTAGTGCAGCGTTTGACAGTGAACATATGCCACTACATGTGTCAGTACCTATGGATACAGAGGCCGCTAGTACTGGTGATGTTTTAGCAACATTTCTTGGATCTTCCCGTATTACTGGTACGGGAACATGGTCGGTCACATTTGTGGTGACCAAGGATTTCCTTCCCATAAAGATAGAGAAGGTCCCAGGTACTTTAAAATGTTTTAATTATTATTAGATATAATCCAATTGAAATTTACTTATTGATCACTCTTTATAGACTAATGATCCCATGATAATTTTGTAGGAAATGATGTTTTTTATAAACATCTAAGTGATCTTACATTGGAGCTCTTTGGGCCCACCATGCGTACACGGTGGAATGCCCAAAATCAAGTTTTAAAAGATGAGCTCATTAACTGTTTAGTTGTGTTGTTCAATGATAAAACATTCAATCGAACCAAGGTCCTTAAGAAAGTTGGTACCTATCTAAAGTATGTGATGGAGGGACCAATATAGGTCACATTTACAAAAGAATAGAAAGTACGAGCATCCCCCCATGATTCCGGAGAGGGAGTGGAAGGACTTGGTGTCGGATGGAAAGGAGAAGGCTGAAAATAAAAAAGGAAAGACACCATCGGGCCAAGGAAGGTATGTGATACTATCAACAATTTAATTATATACTGATTACTCTTTCTTTTTACATAATCTAATGTATTTCAAATTTTTCATAGGCTGCCTGACACATCGAAGGCAACAAAGGCAAGACTAGAAAAACACGGGTAGCACAAACTTGGCTCTGGTGGTTATATGAAAATAGCAGCACGATTTGTAAGTATCAATAAATGAAATATTGCATCCAAATAATAAATTGCAAACAATTTTGGTTTTATCACACCATAGAAGCAAAATTCATGATCATATGCAAAAATGTAGGGCTGTGATTTCAACAGAGTGCCCACAGAAGAGGACCTGAAGATTGCCTTCCACCAAGGCTATGGAGCCCTGACTGAACAGCTAAGAGTCTCGACTAGGAAAACACAATCTTCCACTGCATCCAACACACAGGTAAATAAACTCAATAAAGTTTATTTAAAATTGAATACTTGTGCAATCTATTCAATATTAATTTCCACCATAATAATGTGCCTATTTGTTTTACACAGATAAGCAATGATAATACTGCACGTGACATTGGAATGTAGCCTGGTGAGGGTGGAGCACAAACTGCAAATGAAGGCCATGGTGTGCATCCTGGTACTAGATGTATTCATGTGCTATACAAAACGTAGTATGGATTAATATAATTAAACATCTTTAATTGCATTTGGTGTATTAATCAATGTAACCTTTCGTGTTTCAACTTTAGAGAATGTAGAGCATGATCAACATGTTGAGCATGATCAGGCTAGACAAGATCAAGAACATGATGTGGCTTCATCAGGTAAAGAGGACCACTCCAATGTTCTTTTAAACATATTTAATTGCAATTGGTGTATTAATTAATGTAATCTTTCGTGTTTCAACTCCAGATCAGGATTTAGAGGGTGTTCATCATGTTGAGCATGAGGCTATAAGACAATATCAGGAACATGATGTGGCCCAATCAGGTAAAGGGTACCACTCTGATGTTGTTTTAATTAATAAAATGCGTGTAACAATAATAATAGCACATATTAATTTAACATTTCTTTGCTATTGCAGTAGACCCCCCTTGCAGCCGCGTCCACGTTGTGAGTACACGACTAGGCATACATAAAGATCATGAGCAGAGCTCGGAACAACTCAAGGGGGGACAGATGATTTTGAAAATGATACTCCACTTCAACTTTTTTTAGCTGCAAAAAAGAAACAAAAAAAGTGATTGTAATCATATTATGACAGCCATATTTTTGATAATATGTAAAAAATGAAAAAATGAAAAATGTTAATGAATGAATGTGAATATGTTAATGAATGAATGTTATATGTTAATGAATGAATGTGAATATGTTAATAAATGAATGTTATATGTTAATGAATGAATGTTATATGTTATTAATGGATGAATGAATGAATGTGAATATGTTAATGAATGAATGTTATATGTTATTAATGCAGGATAAATGAATGAATGTTATATGTTATTAATGGATGAATGAATGATTAATGTTATATGATCGGGTATGGGGAATTGAGAGTGATGTGAGAGGGGGGCGAGGGGGAAAATGGCTTCCACCTTCATGTGGTTGGCCATGTTAAGTAGAGAATATTAAACTATTTTCAAAACAAAGAGAAGTTCGATAAGGTAAGTAATGCACTTTGCAATATAAGAAATGCATTGTTTGAAGCATCAAACCAATATGCAAAGATGAAATAAAGTGCTAACTTTTCACTATGAACATTGTGTTGTGTGTGGATTTGGTTTCAAAGCTTTGTTTTTTATTTTTATTTTAGTGGTCTCTAAAATTTGACTTTTGTGCATAACAGGTTAGTTGAAAATTTGACAGCTCTGAAGGGTTTAGAGGCTCGATTGAGATAGATACATGGATATTTGGATCTTGTTGTTGATGGGAGGCTTCCACTTAACCATGAAATTTTGTACCATCTGCAGGTATGCTAAAATATCTCTACTTACATTCATTCAACTTACTGTAATATAATATCTGACAAAAATCTCCTTTTCATTATACTTAGATGGATTTTCATGATACCCTGTTCCAAAGCACATGTTTTAAAATAGGCAAGAAGGATGCTGGCAAGGGTTAAGGAATTTGGCTTTACACCTGCCAATTGCATAGTTTACTTCATTCATACAACATATTGCCAATGCGTTTCACAATTGTTGGAATCATATCCTATAATTACAGAACTAGTAAAATTAAAATATGTAAGTTTCAAATATGGCATTACATATCTTTCTATGAATTTTTGAAAGAAAATATCAAAATGGAGAAGAATTAAAAAATAATCTGCATAATTTCAAATATGGCATTACATATCTTTCTGCAGAAGGCATCAAAGTAACCTTGAAGATTGACAATGGCAATGAGTACAAGGTCAGTATAACTTAATGCTAATTGGGTATGATTTTATTTGTTCAAGACCAATTTTGATTCATTTTCTGCTCGGACTAATTTTATTTACATTTATGTTTTGCTAATATCCATTTTCCTTTACATTCATATTCTTCTATACATATTGTGTTTACAATAATGTTTTCCTTAATTTAATCTAGGCGAGAGGACCCGTACCTGAGCAACTTTCAATGTCATGCTATTAGGATTTACTATGAAGCTAATCCAAACTTTTTCATTGCTGCTCGAGGCCATATTGCAGTGCTTTCTCTAGGAAGCCCACATGATCCCCATCAGGTATCTTCTTTTTGTAGTCTCTAAATTTCTTAGAAGAAATCAACAACTAGTTTGTCTAAATGTTGCTCCTTGTTTACACATTAATATCTCTTTTGGCAGCAATGGATCATAGTGGATTCATGGGGTCTTAAAGAGAAGGCTCTAAAACATGGAGATCAAGAGTGGGACCAAGTAAAATCATTCATAATCATGCTCATATTGTTTTATTGACTATCTAAGAGCTAAGTATCTAGGATAACATTCTATAATTTTTTATTGAATTTCCAGAGTGAGAATAATTTTGGGTTTGCAATCCTATTTTTTAGTACACTAGCTAAGTATCCAAGACGCACTGCAGGTACTTTTTCTCACCAAATTGCTCATTTTCCACAAATTTAGATTCTAGTGTGTAGTTTAATATTCACTAGTTTGATTTTTTTTTTTTAGCAAAATTAGAATCCAGTTCATAGGTTGTGCTTGTTGTCCAAGACAGTCCCCTTGATCTCATGACTCATCATAGGTTTTATATTTTGCTCCAATTGTTGATCAACATCAAATGTGGCCATCATAATATCATCCATAGCCTCCATATTCTATAATTATTCATTGCCCATTTCTCATACATAGTAACCAAATAATGCAGGCCTGGAGCTTGGACTACAGATGTATGCAAAAAATGATAAATCCCTGCCTCTGTAAGCCTAATTAAACACAACAACTAACATGTTATTTCATATTTTAAACAGTCATATGACTATCCTTTTCCTACCTTGTAAACACTTACTCAATGCATACAATACTTTATTGAAAATCAAAGTTGAATGGCCTCTTAACTCTTGACACTAATGTCATTGCATTTTTCCAAACAGGGTTAATCATATTGTGATCTAAATTTTCATAATGAAGTCTTCCAATATATCCTTTAAATTTGAGCATTGATGACAATCCATCTTGTCTTTTACTACCCCTATTAAATGCTCATGGTCTTGGCACATCAACTTTCTTTCTCTGATTGACCTATCCTTATGTCCTGTCATTATCCCTATGGATGCACTTTAGAGCGTCCTACTACTTTTATATATCGCCCAGAGTCACCCCGATAAGTATTTCGATCCATTTGTATCTTCATCGACAAGAGATCATGCATCGCTAGGATATTCTATAGTTTCCCCGACGTGGTGAGTCTCCCCGATGATTATTGTTTCAATCTCAACTATGTCACCAAGATTCCTGCCTACATTTCAACGATTAGTTTTTCTATAAAAAAAATTGCATTGTTCCGTCGAAATTGCGACGAACCGCAAAAAGCATCCGACGAATCTGCAATGTATCCGACAAACTTTCGCCGTAATGACTTGCCTATTTTTTTGCACATTCGACGAACTTATGTTGTTAATCCGATGGTTTGGCAAAGGTATGCAACGCATGCTTTGCGTATTGTTCGTTGCTAGAGCGACGAAACTGTCGTCTCGGTTCTGACAAATGTATGTCGCTGCTCCGACGCTTAATCGACGATATGTCGCCCATGCTTCGCGTACTGTTCATCGCATAATCAACGAAGGCGGCATCGTGGTTCTAACGAATTTATGTCACTGCTTTGATGCTCCATCGATGGTATGTCGCTCGTGCTCCGCGTACTATTCGTCACGTGATCGACGAAGGCGACGTCGCGGTTCCAACGAACGTATGTCGCTGCTCCAACGCTTCATCGACAATATGTCGCCCATGGTCCAACCATTGTTCATCACGCGATCGACGAAGGCGGCGTCGCGGTTCCAATGATCTTGCATCGTGCGTTTGACGTTTTACAGTCCATTAGGATATAGACGAAAAGTGAGCGACGGTGCTGAATTCTACAATTCGTCGGTCGGCCGACAATAGATCATTGCTAGTCCAACGAACATCCGTTGGAAATTGGGGTCAAATTCAGTAGTGTTGGGACATGTCTCCCTATTATGGGACGTGTCTTCCTTACCCATATTTATGGGAGATCCGATCCTCAAAGTAGATCATCAAAATCAATAAATGTTTTGCACTTTAGGATCAAACATCTACAATAAAAATTCAGATTTAATACTTCATACATTCATTCAGAATTAACTTGACATCAACTTCATTATTTCAAGTTCATTATTAAGTTTATAATCTGATAGATTTAATCAAGTTTTAATAACAATTTATAGAAAATTTAAAAATCTTGTTTTATGAAGGTTGGAGAAAAACGGGTTGGTGGAAAGGTTTGAAATGGAATTATATGCATTTTGGCAAGTTTTCAGATGAATATGAGCTTCTAATAAATAATTATGCAAATATTAAATTTTACGGCAATTATTGGCAGCCGGTGGTAACTTGCATAAAATCAATTTTAATATTCATTGTTAGACTCCTCTAGAAGTCTATTATTGAACTTATTCTTAATTAATTTATAACTGAAATTCAATTAAGAATAGTGATTGAGTATGGTGCCAATTTGAGAAAAGGAATCCATGACAATTTGTAACGGAAAATGCATTGATTGGTATGCCATTTTTTAGAGAAAACATTACTCTCACGTCCAAAAAAAAGGTGGGTTGTTACAACAGTAAGAACAACTTTAAAATACCAATTTGTAAGAGAAAAAGGTAGCCATAATAGAGTAGATGGCCCAGGCAACAAGTTTTTAGCAAATAAAAATAAAAATATTGAAGAAAAAGAGGGTTTTTTATGCCTGCAAGAGGAAAAACGTCCAACCTTGAAAAGTTGATAAGAAATTTTTGTGTTGCAGATTTGAGAGTGAGGAATGTGAGAATGATAATGTGTGTGAGAAGCCATGGATGGCTAATGTAATAAGTTTAATTTGTTGATTTATTTAACTGTTTTCATTGTTGAAAATGAAATGAATTTATATGAATTTTATTGTGTTGGATTTGTTGTATTGCATAATGTGTTGTGTTAAGAGTATGTATATTTGAGTTATGCTTGGAAGTGAGAGGTTTCTTAATGAATTTATAAGAGCTTCTTATAAATAATTATGCAAATATTAAATTTTATGGCAATTATTGGCAGCCGGTGATAACTTGCATAAAATAATTTTAATATTCATTGTCAGGCTCCTCTAGAAGTCTATTATTGGACTTATTCTTAATGAATTTATAACTGAAATTAAATTAAGAATAGTTATTGAGTATGGTGCCAAATTGAGAAAAGAAATCCATGACAATTTCTAACAGAAAATGCATTGATTGGTATGCCATTTTTTTAGAGAAAACATTACTCTCACGTCCAAAAAAAAAGTGGGTTGTTACAACAGTGAGAACATCTTTAAAATACCAATTTGTAAGAGAAAAAGGCAGTCATAATGGAGTAGATGGCCCAGACAACAAGTTTTTAGCAAATAGAAACAAAAATATTGAAGAAAAAGAGGGTTTTTGATGCCTGCAAGAGGAAAAACGTCCAACACAGAGTTTGAAGAGATGAGAATAAATTTTTGTGTTGTAGATTTGAGAGTGAGGAATGTGGGAATGATAATGTGTGTGAGAAGCCATGGATGGCTAATGTAATAAGTTTAATTTGTTGATTTATGTAATTGTTTTCATTGTTGAAAATGAAATGAATTTATATGAGTTTTATTGTGTTAGATTTGTATTGCATAATGTGTTGTGCTGAGAGTATGTAGATTTGATTTATGCTTAGAAGTGGGAGGTTTCTCTTTGCATCACTTTTTTATACAATAATTTAAATAAAACACAATTTTGACAACATAGTTTATGAAACATCAGTCCACACTCATTTATTATTCTTTAGTTTTTTGCCCTTAAGAACATCCTTAGGGAGACCTTGTTCTTCCATTTTCTTTTGCACGGGAGTGTGTTTTAAGAAGGGGTAATAAATCAATAACTCATCCCCAATGGTAAGGTCCTTAATAGCCTCAACCATTATCAATCTATCAACATCTCTTTCCATATCTCCATCTTTATCATTTATAACCTCAACAAATTGATAATTCGGTCTTACATTAGGGTCCCTTCCCTTACTATTTATAAATCCTACAATATTTTTGTGTCTGTATGCACATCCATCTATATACATAAGATGACCTCTATTAATTTCTTTTCCACTTTCCAATTGGAGACGATGTGTATACATATTTGAATTTAGACCATATGTTGACATGCTAGGCTTATATTTTGCTAGCCTTCTCCATTCACCACTATAATATGATGGACCATAATATGGCATTAATCTCCTAGTGGTTTCATTTGAATTGTTTCTATGTTAAGATCCCACATGTACACTTTCAACAATAAAGAGGCCTAGATTCGCTCCATGAATATTGGAGGGTCGTATCATGTAGTTGTATCCCCAAAATTGAAACACCTCATACACTCTAGGTAGTTGTTGATCACTAAGCCAAGCGCAATATAGTTGATGACCAAATGTCTCTTTGTAAATTGATCTCAAACTCAGGGGAAATTCATCATCTCCATCACATTCATTCTCATAGGGTATGTAGTCCACCTTCCCCCTGTCTTTAAGCAAATTATGCATCTTTAAACTGGTTCTTGTTCTGTGACTTGTTTTAATCAATTCCTCATCTTTTGAGCTGGTATATTGGCACATATTTTTGTTAGATGTATCATTTGATAAATGATCATTTCCCTCTAGGCTGGAAGTCGATGATCCAGAAAACTTTAAACCAAGAACTTTAGCCTGCAAGTATCCATTGAGAAAAAAATTAGTTATTTAAATAATATAAAATAATGTTTAAACGAAGTATACATGTTACTTATATCAAATTAGAAAATTCTTTACCACAATTCCTATTGGAGTTGAATCGATTATAGGAAGCATACTACTGACTGGAACCTCATCATATATGTAATGTCTTTGTACAATTGCTCGTTTGAATTGTTTCTTTCCACGACATACAAAACATCCACAAACAACAATTTTCTCAAAGTATTCATCCCATGTACTATAGTCTCAACCAACCTCTTGTTTAGTGCAATCATATGTTGTGTCTGGAAGATCCATTGTCATATCCTCTTCCACCCACTATCGTCTATCTGATTTAACAATTTTAGGTCCACATCCACGTACATATCTTCTTCTTTTGCTAGTTGAACACTCAGGCTATGCATTTTCTCCAATCTTCGTCTAAAATAATCAACAACATGCATTAATTTATGTCAAGATTGGATAATACATTATAAATTTCAATAATAATATAAAAAAGGATGGATGTATCACAAAATGCCATCAAATCATTTTTTCCTAAGTTAAGTCAAAATTTGAGTACCTGATATCCCGCTTCATCCGTTCTGTCCTCATTTGATATGAAATGATCTATTGCCATGGCCTCGTCTCGCCCCTATAATACACAACATAGTAAATAGTGTTTACTACACCAATTATATCATTTCAATGAATATGCTATCCAACACAACACCTCACTTTAGTCATATATTTTCTCAAAGGATTCATCCCATGTACTATAGTCCTAACCAACCTCTTGTCCAGTGCAATCATTTGTTGTGTCTGCAAGATCCATTGTCATATCCTCGAACACCCATTGTTGTCTACGTGATTTAACAGTTTTAGGTCCATGTCCACATACATATCCTCTTTTGCTAATTGAATGCTTAGGCTCTGCATTTGCTCCAATCTCCATCTAAAATAATCAACAACATGCATTAATTTATGTCAAGATTGGATAATACATTATGAATTTCAATAATACTATGAAAAAAGATGGACGTATCACAAAATGCCATCAAATCATTTTTTCATAAGTTAAGTCAAAATTTGAGTACCTGATGTCCCGCTTCAACCGTTGTGTCCTCATTTGACATGACACAATTTTTTTCCATGGCCTCATCTCGCCCCTATAATACACAACATAGTAAATAATGTTTAGTAAACCAATTATATCATTTCAACGAATATGCTATCCAACAAAAAACCTCACTTTAGACATATATTTCACATTTTAGATGACTCATCTAGTTGTATAGGGGTCATTTCTGAGTTCACAAATCTAACCTCTATTAGTTTTGCACCCACAAAATTGACATGGGATAAGGAATAGATAAAATAGGGAACCATGATTTCTCCCTTGGAACATATGAAGATGAAGTCATTTAGGATCAATTTATTTATCAACTTCCAAGCAAAATATATCATTTTTCACTACTAGGTGCTAAATTAGGCACACTTTACATTGCCTTTTTCATCCCAAACATATTACATTGTTCGGTTGAAATGCGGTGCTAAATTAGGTGCTCTTTTCGCCACAGACTATAGCGCTGACTACTAAATCAGGAACAAAAATTTAAAACTTCTTGTGTCAAGAAGGAAGAGATGACAAGATAAAAAATCCGCATGAAGGAAGAGAGGACAAAAAAGGGAAAAACGGGGCGAAGGAGGGCTACAAGCAAGTAGATCATAAATTCGATTTAGTTTGCCACACCATCAGTAAGGTTAGAATTTGTTTTTTTCGTTCACACAAATATTTTACAGAACAATGAGCTCGTGGTTTCAAATTTATTGTGTGCACACATTCATTTTCTTTCTAATCAACGGATGCGACTTGAGCATGGGACCTATCTATATTAACTCTCAATAAAGCCACACTTCATGCCATTTTTATCCCACAAAGATTACCATTCTATATAGGTGCACAATCGTTGATTTTTTTACAATACATTTGTTTCATTTTGCATATATTTATATCATTTCAAATATATTTATATTCTATACAGGTGCGCAAGAAATTGATTTATATTTATATTAGAAAGAGAGTCATTCAAGGTAAAACTTTCATACCACAAACTCGATGAAAACTTTCATACCTGGCAGTGTGTACTTTGTTTGCCTCCACAGACTAGACAAAAATAATTTGCCCTAGGTCACCTCAAAATTTCAAGCAATAGAGGGAAGAGAAAAAAAGGGAGCAGACTCTGGCCACAATGAGGTAATTCATTGTCAATTTATAGATTTGAAAATGTTTCCAATGTTTCTTTCATTTTTACTTTTTTAGTTTTTTATTTTTAAATTTAAAAGAAGAAATTTATTTTATATATATAGGGACATGTGACTGACAAAGATAAAGAGGCACTGGGTTCCATATTTGGGGCAAAGGCGGTGAAAAAATTGGATGGTGTGCATTGGACAATGCTTGCCAGATACATAGAAAACTGATCTAGTGAAGGTCCTCAAACATTGCAACCAAATCAACCGTGTCAAAGGGAATCAATTGATTCCCCAAACAATCCTGGATTGAGCAAAATATACAGGAGGAAATCAATAATAGTAAACTCTAGGAATGTAGAACAGGGAGTAGAGGCTTCCACTATCCTAGCCACTCCTAGGACATAGACTTCTTCCACCATGACAAGTTTTCAATCTTGCATTGGTACCTTCAATACCAAGATAGAATACGATGTGGTTTCAGGGGAAGTCCGAATGACAACTGTTGGAAAATATTTTGTGAATAGATTGAAGGAATCATGCCTTCAACGGTTCAAAGACCATCTACATTTTCCATTCTCAAAGATACTCATACACCTGCAAAAAGTAGTTATCAATGGCATGGAGACTGAATTTGGCACAGGTTGGTTTGTGAAGAAGGTAAATCTAAGAATGTCTCAAAATTGCAAGAGATTTTGGTACAACCAAACAAAGAAGATAAAAAAATCCCTCCCGATCTAAGGCTCAAAAAAGGCCAATTGATGTAAGTGTCTATGTATGGAAAGAGCTTGTAAAAGCATATGAGAAGTTTGAAGCATGAAGGAAGTCTGGTGAGGAGAGTACGCAAGTATTTGAATTTTATTATAAGATTATATCAATTTTATTAAACAATTTTTAAATTTTATTTGTGCATAGTTAAATTGAATTAGTATATGTTTCAGGACAAGGCCTCCAAGGATAGGTTTCAAAAACTTTGTGCCACACATCACAATGGCCATAAAGGTTTACAGGCCTTGATCTCTAAATTTGTAAGAATATTTAATATGTTAAATGATATTGTTTTAATTCCCTAGGAAAAATTAAATGATTGCATATCAATTAGTTTAACTAGTCCATGTGCCATGTTTTGACAGGAGGAGAAATATGGTCGGCATCCAAAGCAATTTGAAAAGGAAAAGTTACAAAGCAAAAAGTGGGCCGATTTTTTAATCTGGATGGAGAACGAGGTATCAATAGTTGACTTTCAGTTTCAATAACTTAGTTGGATATTTTTGTGTTAATATGTCAATTTTCATTTCTTGTGTTGAGTTGTTCATTGATGCGTAGTATGATTTCTAAAGTGCTTCTCTGTTGGCCCTAGATCCCACTCAATTGTCCCATTATTTCATGTTGAGGAAAAAAATATTGTTTGCCTTAAAGGGTAGTGGGTGACATTCATGCCTTATTTTCATCACATCTTTTAATTAATGACCATTGTCTTTTAATATATCTTAAGTGTCCTCATTTAAGTTATGAGTTGTACCATTTGAGTAACTTAGTCCCATGTTGATTTGATTTATCTTCTTTTCTCTCAAACATGGTATCTCAAGGAGTGCTTCCTTGAATTCATGTTGTCATTCTACTAAGTGATCCACATGCATCTTTGTCATCCTTCCTCACGATGTTGCCATTATTTTAACATGTAAGAATGTTTTGATGCATCTTGGTAGGAATCCTATATATCTAACACATCCTTGTAGTCTACATCACTTGGCGTAGCTAACCAGCCACTTAATTTGTCCATCTAATTTTAAAAAGGCAGTAAATTCATGTCTTCCAAGTTAAAAAAAATCCATAAATAAAGAAATCAGCTGTAAAAAACTTGCAACCTGATCCAATCAACATAGAGAAGCGTGTAATACTATACTTATTAACATTCAAAAGATAAATGAAATGACCTTAACACCAAGTAGAGCTATCCAAAAAATATAACTAAAAACACAAACGTGCTCCCACACAGAATGGCCTAATGGCTGGTTTTCATAGACGTCAAACTACTGAACTACAACACTGATCAAGTTAACATATATGCATCATTTTCATAAACAATTGAACCATTTATGTGCATGAATAAATAGTAGAAGGATGTAGATAAACTCAACTCATCTAACTTTATGCCTCTTGGCAGGCATTCCTCTTGAATCTCTAATATCAGGTGCCCGAGACATCCCTGTATCTTTTACCTTTCATCGCCACCTTTCCTCTTCATTGTCAAACTCGTCTCCTTTTTCCTTATCTTCATTTCTGGTTCGGCTTCTAATTCATCCCATGTTTTACCTTCCTCCCCTTTAGAATCTTCTTCTTCTCCATCCTCATGTAGCTCCACAAGAGATTCATCTTCCAAACCTTCCTAATCTGATTCTAATTCCTCTTCTACATCAAAGATTTCATATCCTTGATCTGACTCTTTTGAATTATCAAAATCAAAATCACTAGCTTCCATATTCAAATATTCCCAACCACCATCTTCAATAAATTTATCTAGATCATCAGTAATAGTCTTCAAAATTGGCCGCCAGTTCAAGTTCATTCTGCTTTCATAATACTTTATATCCATGGAGTTCAGCCATTCCTTGATACCATCAAGCAAAGATTGAGGAATGGAATCAATGTAGAGTACATCCTGCTTGAAGTCTTTGAAAATAATAGCCATATCAAATGTCTTTTTCCCAAGTCCTACTCTCTCAAGGTTAACAATCTCAATCTCACTAATAGTGATTACTAAGAAAGGTAATTCCACCAACTCTACCAAATAGTTTACCATAGGAACAATAAAATCAAAGGCTTTGAAAGGAACTCCATGAAAACCAAGCTCTCTAAATGGTACATCAAACTCTAGTTCAAAATATTTTAGATGAGATTGCTCCCATAACTCTCTTACTCGCTTGAAAAATCCTTGAAACTCTCCATTGATATTATTTTTCTTGTCCCTCTCTTGTTGTTCTTCCTCAATTTTATTAGGATCATACATTGACCTTCTTGACCCTCCTAAATTTTAAACCAAATCCATTACCTCCACATAAAATCGAACATCCTTGGTCTTCTTGGTTCCCACGCCATGATATGGTTATGCAAATGAAAGTGAAGCAAAGTAATCATCTCCTTCTCCGCTGGCTAGAAGAATGCATGCTTAATGTTTTGATACATGATATCAGCTCTCTCTTTTGCTCTCATGGTTGAATACTAAAATCCATTATGGTGGCCCTCCAGAATTCTAGTCATCTTTCTTCCTCTTCCACCAAATGTTGGCCTGATCCACAAGTTTGCCAGCCTAATTGCCTTTGTTTTTGAAAGCTGAAATTTCTCCTAAGTTGCCAGTGTATCTCTCTCTTCCTTTTCAAACTCTTTCAATGCTACAAATTGCCTATGGGATTTAATCATTTGTACCACATGGTTGATGTGCTTTGAATCCTTGGATCTAAAGGAAATTTCCTTAACATAAATACTGTCAGGGAATTTCAATGTTGGCATGTAGTTGGCATTAAATTCGGTACCTGGAACATTGAAAATTATCCTTATATAAGAATTCCCTCCATCTTTTTGGCTTGTAACACTCTTGATGGTGGCTACATGAAATGGAACCATGATGCCATATATGGGTACCAAAAAATCACCATTTTTTATATCAACCTAAATCTTGAGCTCTCTAGAAATGGGGATATCATCCATATTTTTGTAGGAAACCGTATCAGTGGATGGCTTGGAAGATCCATGTCCATCTCTTGTACTAATGCTCCCTATAGCCAATCTTCTTGCAGTCTCCTCATTATTTTTCCTTGCAAGTTCTGCTTGGTATTGACAACATTGCTCTTCTTTAGTCATCTCCTGATTATCAGATCATAAGGTTTCCTTGGAGATGCCTGATTCTCCTCCAGTTACCTCAACCTTAGGTTTTTATTTCACTTCCTCATCTTCATCATCATCATTAAATGGGTATGCAACATCAGTGTATACTTTGGAGCTAACCCTAGTTGCATTCTCAAGCCCTTTATCCTTAACAACCACAATCTTAGCAGGGAGCAATGAATAATTTTGTGTTTTGGGGTTACCAGTCTGCAACTGAAAATTATGAAACCCAAGTGATACATTAAAATCCATTCTAGCCTTCATATTTTTTTCATTTCCTAAATTCAAACATAAACCAAACTATCGAAATTCGATCCCTATTCCTATTCTTGCAGACTTTGTAAGATGAGGAAAAAGTTCAAGGCCGTCTCTTTGAACTACCTCCATAGTTGACTTATATTAAAATACATGAACATGATATGATTATATACATGAAAAGGTCACTTAAAAATAGTATAATCAAAGTACAAAATGTTCTAAAGAACTATTCATGGTTATATCGCCCCATCGGGGGAATGCCATAATTCGTTCCATTGATGTTTATCTGTTACAACGATGTGTTTACTTTTCTTGACTCTATCGGTATATCAGGGAGAGAACCTTAGGAGTCAGCCCGATAGGGTATTGTTACTCTGATACTAGGTTGTGAGCTATTTTCATTGGGCCATCAGCGGGGCTGTGATGGGCATTTCGCCGATGAATCATTGTTAGGATGATGGTATTGAATTTCACTAGGAATGGGGGAAAGACTATGGGATTTCAATTTTATGGGTGCAATGGAGGCTATAATATGGATTTGGTCACACAAATTTCTATAATTTGTATTGATCATAAAATTAAAGTGTGATGTATTTCTATGGTATACGGAAGGTAGGTGAGGTAGAGGCTAGTGGAAAATGCCAGATTTTTCCAGTCCCAACACCTTGAAACTCTGCATTGATTTTATTTTTCTTGTCCCTCTCTTGTTGTTCTTCCTCACTTTCATCAGGATCATACATTGACCTTCTTGCCCCTCCTAAAGTTTGGACCACATCCATTACTTCCACATAAATTTGGACATCCTTGGTCTTCTTGGTTCCCATGCCATGATAAGGTTATGCAAATGAAAATGAAGATAAGTAATCATCTCCTTCTCCGCTGGCTAGAAGAATGCATGCTTAATGTTTTGATACATGATATCATCTCTCTCTTCTTCTCTCATGGTTGAATATCGAAATCCATTATGGTGGGCCTGCAGAGTTCCAGTCATCTTTCTTCCTCTTCCACCAAATGTTGGCTTGATCCACAAGTCTGCCAGCCTAATTGCCTTTATTTTTGAAAGCTGAAGTTTCTCCCTAAGTCACGAAAGTAGCTCTCTCTGCCTTTTCAAACTCTTTCATTGCTACAGATCGTCTATGGTATTTAATCATTTGTACCACATCATCGATGTGCTTTGAATCCTTAGATCTAAAGGAAATTTCCTTAACATAAATACTGCTAGGGAATTTCAATGTTGGCATGTAGTTGGAATTAAAGTCGGTACTTGGAACATTGAAAATTATCCTTATATAAGAATTCCCTCCATCTTGTTGGCTTGTAACACTCTTGATGGTGGCTACATTAAATCTGATTCTGATTCCTTTTCTACATCAGAGGGTTTATATCCTTGATTTGACTCTTCTGAATTATCAAAATCAGAATCACTAGCTTCCATATTCATAATTCCCAACCACCATCTTCAATAAATTTATTTGGATCATCAGTAATAGTCTTCAAAATTGGCCACCAATTCAAGTTCATTTTTCTTTCATAATACTTTATATCCATGGAGTTCAGCCATTCCTTGATGCCATCAAGCGAAGATTGAGGAATGGCTTCAATGCAAAGTACATCCCACTTGAAGTCTTTGAAAACAATAGCCGTATCAAATGCCTTTTGCCCAAGTCCTACTCTCTCAAGGTTGACAATCTCAATCTCACTAATAGTGATTACTAAGAAAGGTAATTCCACCAACTATTTCTTCCTCTTCCATGAAAACCAAACTCTCTAAATGGTATATCAAACTCTAGTTCAAAATATTTTAGATGAGGCTACTCCCATAACTCTCTTACTCGCTTAACAAATCCTTGAGAATTTGCATTGATTTTATTTTTCTTGTCCCTCTCTTGCTGGTCTTCCTCAATTTCATCAGGATCATACATTGACCTTCTTGTCCCTCCTAAAGTTTGGACCACATCCATTACCTCCACATAAAACTGGACATCCTTGGTCTTCTTGGTTCCCATGCCATGATATGGTTATGCAAATGAAAATGAAGCAAAGTAATCATCTTTCTTCCTCTTCCATGAAAACCAGGCTCTCTAAATGGTATATCAAACTCTAGTTCAAAATCTTTTAGATGAGGTTGCTCCTATAGCTCTCTTACTCACTTGACAGATCCTTGAAACTCTACATGGATTTTATTTTTCATTTTCCTCTCTTGTTGTTCTTCCTTAATTTTATCAGGATCATACATTGACCTTCTTGCCCCTCCTAAAGTTTGGACCACATCCATTACCTCAACATAAAACTGGACATCCTTGGTCTTCTTGGTTCACATGCCATGATATGGTTATGCAAATGAAAATGAAGCAAAGTAATCATATTTCTTCCTCTTCCATGAAAACCAAGCTCTCTAAATGGTATATCAAACTCTAGTTCAAAATCTTTTAGATAAGGTTGCTCCCATATCTCTCTTACTCGCTTGACAAATCCTTGAAAATCTGCATTGATTTTATTTTTCTTGACCCTCTCTTGTTGTTCTTCCTCGATTTCATCAAGATCATACATTGAGCTTCTTTCCCCTCCTAAAGTTTGGACCACATCCATTACCTCCACATAAAATTGGACATCTTTGGTCTTCTTGGTTCCCACATCATGATATAGTTATGCAAATGAAAATGAAGCAAAGTAATCATCTTTCTTCCTCTTCCATGAAAACCAAGCTCTCTAAATGGTATATCAAACTCTAGTTCAAAATATTTTAGATGAGGCTACTCCCATAGCTCTCCTACTCACTTGAAAAATCCTTGAAACTCTACATTGATTTTATTTTTCCTATTCCTCTCTTGTTTTTCTTCCTCGATTTCTTTAGGATCATACATTGACCTTCTTTCCCCTCCTAAAGTCTGGACCACATCCATTACCTCCACATAAAACTAGGCATCCTTGGTCTTCTTGGTTCCCATGCCATGATATGGTTATGCAATGAAAATGAAGCAAAGTAAGCAAAGTTAACATATATGCATCATTTGCATAAACAGTTGAACCATTTATGTGCATGAATAAATAGTAGAAGGATGTAGATGAACTCAATTCATTTTAATTTATGCCTTTTGGCAAGCATTCCTCTTGAATCTCTAATATCAAGTGCCTGAGACTTCCCTGTAGCTTTTACCTTTCGTCGCCACCTTTCCTCTTCACTGTTAGACTCGTCTCCTTTTTCCTTATTTGCATTTCTAGCTTTGACTTCTAATTCATCCCATATTTTACCTTCCTCCTCTTCAGAATCTTCTTCTTCTTCTTCATCCTCGTCTAACTCCATAAGAGATTCATCTTTTGAAACTTCCTCATCTGATTCTGATTCCTCTTCTACATCAGAGGGTTCATATCCTTGATCTCACTCTTCTGAATTATCAGAATCAGAATCACTAGGTTCCATATTCAAAAATTCCTAGCCACCATCTTCAATAAATTTATCTGGATCATCAGTAATAGTCTTCAAAATTGGTTTCCAATTCAATCTCATTATGATTTCATAATACTTTATATC